>CM024755.1:17568021-18148014 GCA_014218235.1 Colocasia esculenta | reverse complement strand
TCAAAGGAGTTGTAATATGACGGTTGAATCAGGAGGGTCTCGTAACCGGAGCCGTGGGCTCGCTGGCCTAATCAGGACGTCGGTCCCGAATTTAGGAGGTCACGAAGACAAGGAGTTGGTTGATCTCTCAAAGGATTATCAAAAGATTCTAACTGGAATCACATGCCTGGAAAGCCTGAAGTCCGGAATTAAGCTCGCGACTGGCGAAGGCTCAAATGAACTCAATAAGGCTGGAATGATCATTTGTTGAAAGCACGGTGGGACAAGTAAAGAAGGGGGCAACAAAGACCCGATATCAACCTGGATAGTCATGAAGGATGAACCCAGTAGGCTACCTGAGCTGGGGAAGCCATGGAGCAATCATATAATCGAGGAAAATCACCATTTTTTTTTTGAGTGTTAGTAAGAGAATGTTAGCAGTGAAGATGCATGCTGGTGTGGGTTGCCTATCTAAAATGCAAGTTAGCACCAGAGGAAATTCTAAAGGAATAACTGAGAGATCGCAAACCCGTCACGGTTTTTGGTGAAGGGGAACTCAGGGTTCACGGTCGCCAAGTTATTCGCCTCTGGTGGGGTCCTATGTTAGACATACCTGTAACGCTCAAGGTCGCATGAGCGTTCCGAAGTTGAAGCGCGGCTTGTGCTTAAGATATCTGCAAAACAACTCGAAGCACAAGGTAATGGATAATGGCCATATAAAGAATAAGACATTTAAAAACTTTCGGTCAGTAAACGTCCACATCGATGGCCGCCAGTCATAGGGTTAACGTCCACATATGTTGCCGCCAACCTGGAACTGACGTCCACAGATCTGGACGTCGACCTGACAGCGGATCAGACCGATAATATAGGTGATGGGAGTCCATAGGGACTCTTCCATCTCCTACCTCCGTCCCTCCCTGCTCCTGCTGCGAACCAGAGAGCAGAGAGACAGAAAAGCACAGCAAGATGGCCTCTTCATCGACCGGACAATCCTCAGGTGCGAATCCCGGAGTTCTGAGTGAAGTTCCGGGCCACTTAAGCGCACGTCTAGCCAATGGAGAGGTAAGTGATGATGCTTCTGCTATTTCCTGGGCTGAAAACGCCCCAAACAACTTTTCTTACAGAACCCCGCCTCCCATGCAGGAAGTTCCCGCATTCCCAAGCCAAGGCCAGGTACGGGCCTTTTCCTGGCTCGTGAATCTGGTTAACGCGATAACACTGGACATGCGAGGCTTTATCGGAATGTGGCATTTGAACTTTATGGTGGTCCTGGCCAAGAATATGAAAGAGATGTGGTGGGGGTTCGATGCCCTGGGGGCGCTGGTGGAGAGATGGCATCCGCACACGCACACTTTCGTGTTCCAGGGATTCGAGGCGAGCGTGCTGCTGGAAGAGGTGGAGCTGTTCTTGGGATGGCAGCGGTGTCTGGAGTATGATGCAGCGACTCCTCTCCTTCCATGGGAGGAGATCCTTGCAGACATCGTGCGAGACAAGAAGGAGGTGCTGCGGATGACGAACAAGAACGGGATCTTCCTGGACCGGCTGGCCTGGTGGTTGATCCAACATGTGAGGGAGATTGGCGGAGAGAGGGCAACCCGGGGACTGACACTCTGCCTGGCTGGTGTTTTCTTGTTCCCCACGAGCGGTGACCTCATCCTCTATGAGCATGTGGGGATTCTGTCTCTGCTATGGCGCGGGCAGTCACTTGCCCCTGCAGTGTTGGCTCACCTGTACAGTTCGCTCACCACCATGAGCTTAGGCGGACGCACCTGCGGGAGTTGTTTCTGCTCCAGGTATGGATGGAAGCTCATCTAAAGTTTGACTCGCTGATGCACAACCTACCCCCTCCAGAGTTTCCTTCGGAGTTCAGTGCATTGCAGCAGGGCATGGTACGAGCCAGAGGATGAGATCAAGTGTTTGACAGCACACTTGAAGGGCAGAGATGCATGGAGAGACCACCTGGCATTTCTGGTAATGGATGACTTCATTGCGAGGCCGCTTTTCATGAGGACAATCGAGTTCAGAGCAAGGACCAGGGAGGACAGAGATCTGTGGCTAATAGGAGCAGATCAGATGGTGGTGTATCAGCCACATCGGTGCCATTGTCAGCTTGGGATTCCACGGGGAATCCCAACTTCATTCAACGGTACTGATGTGATTGTTACTGGGAGAAATGAGAAGATGATGAAGAAAGCTTTGAAGACATGGAAGAAGTACACAGTGAGTAAGAAAGTGGGATTGGCAGTGCAGGAAACGCCGGAAGACATTGGCAGTACGAGGATTTCACAGACACCATTTGTCCCGTCTCTTGTGATTTCTTCATGGCCCGTAGGGCAAAGTGATGTGCTTTTTCTTGTTTTCAAATAAATGTAACACAATTTCAGATGAATAAGCAATAGATCTCATTGTGTTTTCAATTGATTTGAATGGCTTGAAATGGTGTGGAATTGATCATTGAAATGAGATGGGACTGAAATGAAGCCAAAGGGTGTCAAAAATGGGCCCAATTGGTTCTGTGATGAGGGTTCTGTAAGCACTGAGGCGCGCCAGATTGACGTCCAGATCGACGGCCGCCAGAAATATGTAAACGTCAAGAGATGCGGCCGCGGATCATGTGACTGAATGTAGACGTCCAGAGGTATCGCCGCGGAACTCAAAATAAACGTCCACCACTAGGACGTCTACCTGGTCCCGAGGTCTGACACCGACGCTTCGGGGCCAGCACTAGACGTCCACCATATGGCCACTATATGGACGTCAAATTAAATTCCCACGTCACACCCTTGACGTCAACTTCAAAAACTGTCTTTTGGCAACCGACGCTTCGCCGGCGACTCCTCAGTTGCTCCAAACGCCGGGAGACGACGCCTTCTCCTTCTTCCTCCCACGTTGATCCTTCTTCACTCATCCTTCTTGCTTCTTCTTCACAAAATTTGCTCTCTCTTCTTTCCATTTGGTTTACGCGAAATGGCAAGGGGCAAGAGGCAAATGATTCGGACTTGCCGCCACCGGAGGAGGAAGAAGAGGTGACCGGAGGGGAGAGTGTCGGGGAGGAGAACGGCGACCGAGGAGGATGAAGACTTGGTGGCCGAGGGCGCCACCGGCGGTGACAGTGCGGCGGAGGAGGAGGACGAGGCCGCCGGAGATGGAGGAGGAGAGGAGACGGAGGGCGAGGCGGTGGAGGGGCATCCTAGGCGCGTACGGGTGAGTCCTCCTCTCCATAACCCTTGTGAGTATGATTGTACAATAGTGGGTAGAAGGGGAAGAAACAAGGGAAGTCGTCGGGTTGAACAGGAACTTGACGGCAACATCGGTTGCCGTCAAGTTCTCTCTGACGTCAAACCATGTCATTGAGAAGAATTCGACGTCAATGGTCTGGACGCTGATATAAGAACTTGACGGCTACCCTAGGCCGTTTACCTCTTGTAAACGGCATACCCTTGCCGTCAATCATTGGTAAACGGCAATCGATACTGACGTTGATATTCTTGTGTTTCTGTAGGGCAAAGGTAGAATGAGGAGCAGGGTGACTTGGGATCTCTGCTGGGCATGGTATCGGGCGCTTCCGGAGGCACAGTAGACGCGGATGCGAGGATGGGGTTCGGACATCTACTCTCGGTACGCCCCTTTCACTTAGATGTCCCGTACTTAGAGGCCCTGCGAGAGAGGTGGGAGGAGGACTGCAAGGCATTCATCATGCCTTGGGGTCACATGATACCCACGTTGGAGGACGTGGCGTATCTTACGGGACTGCCGGTTCAGGGAGAACCGGTAGTTGGGCTGGAGAGGAGAGATTACTACGATGATGTCGTAGAGTTGTTGGGGCCCGAGTTGTGGCCGGGAGGAGGAGACCGATCCGGAGCATCCTGCTCGGATCGTTGTCTGAGGCTGCGGGGCTGAGGGGAGGCCGGAGGGGTCCATTGGAGACCCTAGAGGAGTTTGCTGCCAGGGTGAGAGGTCTACTTGACCTGGGAGGACGGAGCGAGGAGCGCTGCATCCGGATTCGCCAGCTACTTGTTCGGGCGCCTGTTGTTCGCGACGCAGTCATCCCAGATGAACTGCAAGTTCGTGCTGTTGCTGCGGGACCTAAAGCAGGCTGGGCGCTACGCATGGGGTGCCGCGATGCTAGGACACCTCTTCTCTCTTCTTCCTAGCAGCTCGCGGCGTTCTCAGAGCACCGGGGGCTTCACCCCCTTTCTTCAGGTACGCAATTTTTCCTTTAATGCTCAATTTGAATTTCAATTGATTAACTGCTTGACTGACTTTCTCTTGTTTGCTTTGTAGATCTGGGGATACACCCGCTTCCCGATGGGGCGCGGGTTACTGAGAGAGGGGAGCCAGACCTTGGTCCCCCTCATGGCGAGGTGGGAGGTGACCCCGGACCCGAGGGTTGCCGATCGACGGGTGGAGGACGTGCGTCTAGCCCTGGACCACTTCTCCCACGAGCAGGTATGAAATTTAAACTCGTGCATTTATTTCCTTCAATTGCTGCCTTTGATTGTGACTGACCAGATGCTTTCCTTGTTTGCAGGTGGTATGGACCCCCTATGCGGGGGAGGTGGGTGCCGCCCACCTGCGGTGGCGGCGGGTCGACCACTGTTCGACCGCCACCTCCTCTGCTGTGTCTCGGGACACGGGAGGTTCTGTACCTTGAGCTGGTGGTACGGACCTTGGGCTGGCACCAACCGGCCATGGAGGTGCCCTCTCTGGGAGAGAGGGCCACTCGCGCCGGCGGTTCTTCGCGGAGGACCGCGACTGGGGAGCTGACCACGGGAGCACCGTCGCCTACTAGCGGGCGGGCGGTGAGCAGGTGCTCCGCCATGAAGGCCTCCAGGACAGTTCAGCGTACCTGGAGGACTACAGGAGGCGGTACGCTGACCGTCTTCGGCTCGACCGGCGAGCGGTAAGTAACTTTTGAACTCTTGTTATTTGAATTGCATTGATTGGTTCTAATCTTGAAGCATTTGGCAGATGCCGGAGTCACAGGCGGTCCGCCTCTGGAGGGGAGGCTGGCCGAGCAGGAAGTGGAGCTGACGAGGCTCCGCACTGAGGTCAGGACCCTGGTGAGTACCATTAAACCTTGATTTGTTTGATTTTGAACTGAATTGACCAAGGTTGTGAATGCAGAGGGAGGAGCTAGCGAGGGCCATGCTAGCCGCGACGCGGGGGCGAGCTCGTCCGCCCAGCCGGCCGGAGGGGACCTGGCGGTCCGCTTGCAGAGGGCCCTGGACCGAGCGGAGGCGAGAGTCCGGGAGCTTGAGGAGCAGGCTCGAGAGATTGGGGCTCAGGTAAGACACCAAACTAGCATCTTCTTCTTTCAAAGTTTACTGAATGCTCTAACATGCTTGCCCTTGACATGCAGCGGCAGGGAGGAGATGTGGCTACTCTCCAGGCACAGATGGAGAGTTTGCGTCTGGAGCTAGAGGCACGGATTTTCGGTCTGGAGGCCGAGGTAAGACACTTCTTCTTCCTCTTTTTCCTTCACATGTTCAGGACTGATCCTCTTTTGCTTTTGATGCGCAGCGGCGGACCATGGTGACAGCCATGGAGGAGTTGAGGGACGACCGGGCCACCATGAGGGGTCGCCTGCTCGAGGCCCGAGAGAGTCAGAGGGAGGCCGAGACAGCTCGGTCACGGATTGCCGCGGATTACGAGATCCTCAAGGACGGGTGCTGAAGAAGCGCCGGGAGCAGCAGCGGCAGGCTCAGCAGGGGACGCCCGCGAGGACTGTTTCGGCATTCGCGTCCCTTGACGACATCGTGTCGCTGGGGGATCCGTCCGTGGTGCGAGGAGGAGGACTGCCGCGACCGGAGGCTTCCACGGCTTCGAGACCTCCTCTCCCAGACCGGCGTCGGGAGAGGGAGGAGGAGGAGGTTAGTAGCTCGCGTAGGCCGAGGCCTAGCGAGGGTGAGAGGAGAGAGGAGTGACACTTTTGTACCACCAGGGGTATGCCCCTGTCATGATATGTACACAGACTTGATTATCATAGTGGAATTTGTGGATTTTTGTGAGCTTTTGTGCACTTGAGCGCTTTGCTTCCGTTCTTTGATTCCTGCATTCCACAACACTTAAAGAAACAGATTAGTGTAGATCTGTTTTTAGCCCCTTGCCTACGATATACCTTTCTTGAGATCTGGTCAAGGGGCTAATTTCTAATCAAAGATAGGAACATAACAAAATAACCGAAGGGAGATATGCACATGCATTTTTTTTTGTAAGAAAATAAGGAGAATGTTAGTATATATACATGGTACCACTAATTTTTGGACTTTTGATTTTTCTAATTTTTTTGGCTTTTGAAAATAAGGGAGAAATTTGGGAGAAAATATGTACAGCGTGAAATATATACATCAAAAGACTCTCTTTTGTTATTTTTTTTTTTTTTTTTTGTTTTTTTTGGATTTTAAGACACATATTCATCACATGTTGTAGCGTAGGGTTTACACAATCTACTAACCACAGAGGTCACGAATAAGGAGGGACGTGCATAAAATCCTTGATGTTGGACATTGCCCCTAGCCTTCTTGATGTTTTCTACTACAGAGGGTCTTATACAGCCAAATTGCCCCTAGAGGGAGAAATTGGAAGAAATGTATAGAAAATCATGTAGGACTTTGGTTCAAACTACTTTTTGTTTCCAAACCAACATCTCATATCAAGCAGACTTGGTCAACCATTGTTTTTAGGGGGAATTTTTCATTTCTTATTTTATTTCTGGGGTGGAGGCACGTACTTTTTGCTACCTCCTTGAGTTGGTCAGCCTTTTTCTGGGTACGTACTTTTTGCTACCCTTTTTTGACCTTCTGGCTTTTCTTTTCCCCATTGAGGCTTGATTTTGACATTTTGCCCCTTGCTTTTATTAGTTGCCCCTGTTTTATGGTGACCTTGTCCTTTTAAAAGAGAGTGGGTGGTCCCCTACTCGTAGTTTGTTCCGCTTCCGGACATGACCGAGTGGGAAGAGAATAAGGGAAATACATTGACCGGATGAGACCGCCCGAGTGTACTAGTGATTTTCTAGCCAAAGGGCAATATCTCAACATCATGTGGTGTGGATAAGCCTTCCTTACTAGTGGCCACATGGAGGAGTAAAGAAAGTAGACCCACACCTTAACAAGTGATGAATGACTGACTTGACGGACTGACCGACTGACTAAGGGTAGAACTTCTTGAGGTAGACTGCATTCCAAGGATGCGTTAGCTCAACTCCCTCGGCATCTACTAGCCTATAAGCGTTCCCTGAGTAAACCTCTTTGACAACGAACGGACCTTCCCAATTTTCTTGCAATTTGCTCCTGGGACCTGGTGCCTTTATGATTTTACGCTTAAGGACCATCTCACCCACTTCGAACCTTCTCTCAAGAACTCTTTTGGCATAAAAACGTGCAATTCTCTGACGATAGACTTGAGCATGGTCAGCCGCTATCATTCGTCTCTCATCTAAGAGTTCAAGTTGTGCCAATAAGGCTTCCCGACGTCGATCAGGATCAAGTTCGGAATCCAATTGAACTCTAAGTGAGGGGACGAAGATCTCGTATGGTAGTATCGCATCCGATCCGTATGTCAAAGCATAGGGGGTTTGCCCCGTAGGAGTTCGGACCGAGGTGCGATAAGCCCAAAGAGCTTCAACCAAGCGATCTGGCCAGTCAGCATTGTTGTGAGATTTGCATGTTTTCTTTATGATTTTGATGAGAGTTTTATTAGTAGCTTCCGCTTGTCCGTTACCTTGTGGATAGTATGGTGATGAATGATGCAAATTGATACCATATTTACCACACATGTCGCGAAGCTCCTGTGAAGTGAATTGCGGTCCGTTGTCGGTGACGATGTCCCGAGGCACGCCGAACCTTGCAAGGATGTTGCGCTTGATGAACTTGACAACCGTTGATGCTTTGACTTCTATGAACGCTTCTGCTTCAGCCCACTTTGTGAAGTACTCTGTGGCGGTCAGAATGAAGGATTTCTTCCGGACTTCTCCGGTTCTATCCGCGAGAGGACCGACCACATCGAATGCCCACATGGCGAAAGGCCATGGAGCAATAAGGGGATGAAGAGAGGAAGAAGGAGCATGAATTTTATCACCGTGCAATTGGCATTTAGCACAGTGACGGACAAAATGGGTGCAATCTTCTTCCATGGTAGGCCAGTAATAGTGTCTTAGCAACTTCTGGGCAATTGCTCTACCATTGACATGGCCACCACATTCACTAGAGTGAGCAGCTTCAACAATGCTTTCAGATTCGATTTCATCAAGGCAACGGAGATAGACCCCACTGAGGGATTTCTTGTAGAGAACGCCACCTATAATCTTGTACCGTTCGGAGACACGGCGAATAGCCCGTCTATCGGCAGAAGTGGCGTAATCCGGGAAGGATCCATCTTTGAGGTAGTTCTCGATGTCAAAATACCAGGGATGGCCATCATCGAGGTCGATTTCAGGCTCTTTTGAGAGTGCATTGATTTGATAGGAGGGAGATTGAAGTTGGACAAACCAGGGATCAGCATGAGAGGGATTCTTAGCCTTTGAACAGAGATGGTTTCGGAGGACCTTTTAAAGGGATGGGAATGGAAGAGGCCAGAGAGGCGAGGGAATCTGCTAGGATGTTTTGGGCCCTAGGAGTGTGGACAAGGGTGAGCTTCCTAAACTGCCGGATTACCTTTGCTACCAACTCTTGGTATGGTTTCAACTTGGGGTCCCGGGTTTGGTACTTGCTGAGTGATTGCCGGAGTATCAACTGCGAATCTCCAATAATCCTTAATTCCTTGACTCCGAGCAACAATGCCATCTTCAACCCAACTAGGAGAGCCTCATACTCGGCCACATTGTTAGTGGCACGGAAGGTGCGGGATGACTACCCCTTCCGGTGAGAGGAGGACTGCCCCTATTCCACTCCCTTTGGAATTTAAAGCCCCGTCGAAGTAAAGTACCCATGAAGGCTCACCATCGATGATGGCTCCTAACTCTTCATCGGGAAAGGTTTCGTCGACAGGAGAATACGAAGGTAAGGGGTGATGGGCTAGGTGCTCAGCTATGGCATGCCCCTTGATTGACTTTTGGTTGACGTAGGTGATATCAAATTGATTGAGAAAACTTTGCCACCTCATCAACCGCTCAGTCAGGACGGGCTTCTCTAGCAAGAACCGAATTGGATCCATTCGTGCCAGAAGTTTCACTTCATGTGCCAGGAAATAGTGCTTCAACTTCTGGACCACCCAGACGACGGCTGCACATGTTCTTTCCATGGCGGTGTACTTCTTTTCAGCCTCATTGAACAACTTGGATAAATAGTACACCGCTCTCTCCTTCTTCTCGTCGTCGTATTGGGCCAAAACTGCTCCAGTTGAATCTTCAGTAGTTGATACATAGAGCAATAAAGGCCGACCCGGGACCGGAGGAGCGAGAACAGGGGGATTGAATAGGTAACTCTTCAACTCATCAAAGGCCTTTTGACATTTATCGTTCCAATCAAATTTTGCCTCTCCTTTTAGCATCTCGTAGAAGGGCTTACAGCGGATTGAATGCTGGGAAATGAATCTCCTAATGAATTGAAGTCTGCCAATTAGCCCTCTAACTTCTCTGATATTCTTAGGAGGAGGCATTTCGATTATTGCTTTGGCCTTATTGGGATCAATCTCAATCCCCCTTTTGCTAACTATGAACCCAAGCAATTTCCCCGAAGAGACTCCAAAGACACACTTCTTGGGGTTCATTTTAAGCTTATGCTCTCTAGACCGTTGGAGAACCGCCCGGAGGACGTCAGCATGGCCATGTCGAGTCTTTGATTTTACCAAGACATCGTCCACATAGACCTCCATGTGCACATGCATCATGTCATGAAAAATTGCCATCATTGCCCTTTGATATGTTGCTCCTGCGTTCTTCAATCCGAAGGGCATGACGACGTAACAGTAGTCCCCCAGGGTGTTGTGAAAGAGGTTTTCTCCTGGTCTTCCTCCGCCAGACGGATCTGGTTGTACCCCGAGAAACCATCCATGAAAGATAACATTTCAAACCCGGCAGTGTTGTCCACTAGGACATCTATGTGTGGGAGAGGGAAATCGTCCTTTGGGCAAGCACGATTAAGGTCTCGGAAATCTATACAGATCCTAACCTTACCGTCCTTCTTCATTACGGGGACGATATTAGCTACCCAATGTGGATATAGCACAACCCTGATGAATTTGGCTTTATGCAATTTGTCAATCTCCTCTTTGATCTTGAGTGCTAGCTTGGGATGTAGCCTCCTTAGCTTTTGTTTGACGGCGGTTGCATCGGCTTTTAGGACTAACCGGTGTTCGACCAAAGAGGTGTCGAGTCCCGGCATGTCCTCGTAGGACCAAGCAAAACCGTCGGAGAATTCTTTAAGGATAGCTACCAACGCATGCTCTTCTTCTTCACTCAAGTTGGCACTGACTAACACTGTCTTCGGGGATTCTTTGGTGCCAAGATTGACTTCTTTAGTAGGTTCGTCTGCAGCCGTGGTGGGCTCGTCGAACCTTTTTGTGCCATCCACATAGGAGCTCACTGGGTCTTCCTCTTCTTCTGACCCAGATTCTCCTAACCCATCTTCTCACTGAAATCTAGCAGATAGACCCCTAGACCGTCATCTACAGAATCACCTTCTTCAAAGTCTGTCTCCACGAGGGCAGGCTCCTCAAGAAATTCCGGGACTTGACTCAATTGGCACACCTCTCGGCCAAGGCCATGACATATCGGGCAGGAACTTGCCTACCTTTTCTTTGCGAATGCATGGTTGAGAGGGACCAGACTCTCCTAATCCTGACTCTAGACTGGACCCTAAACCTGACTCTAAACCCAAATCTAAACTAGGATCTAGACTGCTATGTACAGGACAACTATGTACAAGGGAAGGGGTCCCAGAGGAGTGAAAATCTAATGGGGAGAGCGTCGGCCCTTGGCCGAGCGGAAGAGATTCCAAAGAGGAAGGGTGCTCAATGGAGATTTCGCATTTCCAACTTTGATAATTGGCGTTTTTTTTTGGGAATCAAGGCCAAGAACCATGAGTTGCTGACTCAAGGTGACCTCGACTGGATGGGTGAGAGATAGAGATGGTGACGGGAGTGGAGTAGATGCGGATGGAAGATTAGAAGCAGAAGAGATGGGGGTAGAGATGGTGAAGAGGGAGATTCGGACCCAAAGAGTGAGAGGAGGCCGAAGTCATCACAGGCTTCCTCTATTTTGCCATTCCTCTTCTCTTCTTCTTCTTCTTCCTCACTCTCAGAGCAAGGAATTTCTTCAATTACAGGCTCCCTGGTCCCCATCTGGGTAGGCCCCTGGACAAAATGCTCCCTTAGTGTCAAGGTAAGGGGTTGATAGGTATGAATGGATCGGGATGGACGGGGTCTGGGTGGAAGCCTAGACCAGCCTTGGGTAACAACCTCCTGATGCCTGAACGCTCTGGGTCTGCCCTTTTCATCGTACCCAACCCGCGGCCATGGACATAGCCAATGTTCGCCATCACTTCCCAACTTTTCCCGGGAGACAGGAACATGAGGTTCTACAATAGACCGGGGAGGTTGGCTAAGCTCAGAGGGTGTGGGGAAGTCAAAGAGAGACATGACCGGCTTCTTCCCCTTATCCGAACGAAAGAGATGTGGCATCTGCTCTGTAGTGATAGCATTAAGAGTCTCCAGGAGTGGAATGCTCTTGATCTTAATAACCGCCCATTGAAGGGGAATTTGAAACACTGGTGGGCGGTGGAAGGGACCCCTAAAGTCTGTTCTAGCCAGGGCGACCGAGGATGGCTTTGTAAGCCGGATCGACATCAAGAACTAAGAATTCAGTGGTCATAGTAACCGGTCCGACTCCCAGCTTAAGAGCAATTTTGCCTTTGGCAACTCTTTTGGAATTGTCATAGGCGGCAATAGTAGAGCAACTTCTCTCCAGTTTCCTCCCCTAAACCCAGCTGTTTGAGGGTCTTCATCGGACAGACATTAATGGATGCCCCGGTGTCAATAAGAGTGGAGTCCACCGAAACCCCATTGAGGTTTATGGTGAGACAGAGAGGAAGCGAACGACATTCGGGGGTGGCAAGATCTTTGTCCGAGAAGGAGATCGAAGGTCCTTGGGTGAGGGAAAGGATGGCATTGGTGACCCCACTAGGAGGGAGGTCATCGTTAACCATGATTTTCTGAAGAAATTGGAGGAGAGGTGGATTGATGCGACGGCGACCTCCGAATCAACTCTAAAATAGACACCCTCGCGGGCGTCTTATCAAGATGTTGGAGAATATCATATTCGGTGCCAGCCGGGGGGGGGGGAGGAACATTATCCTCCTCATCCTGGGAAGGCCGCGGAGGTGGAGGAACGATGCGGTTCCGAAGTGTGACATGGACGGCCTCCTGAGACTGAGGGCGGATAAGCTGAAGGGGTCTAGTAGATGACTCAGAGGCAGAGGGGGGGGGTGAGGATGGTAGTGTAGGCATCTTGAGGGGGGCGGATCAGCACTAAGGGTCTCTCCTCAAGGATGGCATCTACCGAGTGGGAGGTCCTGAGATTTAAGGCAGTGGGACATGGATACCACTCATCAAAACCTCTACCCCCCATTGTTGTTCTCTCCTCACGACCCGGGGTCCGAACAAGTCATGGTGTGGACATTTTCCTGGGATTTTGAGGAGGAGGGGTTGCTACTTTGGTGATTGGGGAGAGGGTTGCTAAAGATGCCGAGGTCCTTTTTGGTGTACCTAGACTTGGCTATGGCCACCTTGACATCCTCCCAGTTGATTCTACCCTGGTCATTCATATCATAGACCCAGTCACGAAAGGTAAAGCAATTGGTGATAAAATGACCATGGGCTCTATGGTATGGACAATATTTGGAGGTGTCAATCCTCGGGTTGTTATTCTCCCTTTGTGGGGGGAGTTGGATGGCATCACATGACATGAGGGCGAAGAACACGTCCTCAAGAGTCTCCGGGAGGGGAGGATAGTGCGACCTTTTGGGGCCAGGTCGGGTGTAGCCGGAAGAAGGGGGAGGAGGAACAGCAGTAAGGCTTGGAAGGATGTGACGGGAATTGGTGAGGATTAGAGGGAGGATTGGACGGAGGGATAGAGGATTTGTTGGGAGGCCTCAAAGGCTGGCTGCAAGCATTTACAGACTCATTGACGGTCACCCCTCGGTGGTAGGTGCCGCGGGAGCCTTGCGTGCTTTGGCTTTCCTTCAAAGAAGTGTGGGAGAGAGGAGTCCTTGATTTGATTTTCAACTACCCTGGCTGTTATAAAGATGTGAGAAGGAGTGGAACTCACTTAGCATTAAGACAGAAGCGGAGCACAGGGGTAGTGTTAGTAACCAAGAGGGTTATGGCTTGAGACTCCGGGATAGGAATGTCGGCTCTTGAAGCCATGGATCTCCATCGGTTGGCATAAGTTACAAAGTCTTCGTTCGACTTCATCTTTTCTGCCATCAAGTCGGAAAGTGTGGGGACTTGAGTGGCCATGTATGAAAAGTGCGAGATGAATCGCTCGGAGACTATGTCAAAATTAACAAGGTCAGATGCGGGTAGAGAGGTAAACCACCTCAAAGCTTCCCCTTCCAATGACTGTTGGAAAGGTGAACTAAGAGGACCCGATCATATAACCACCGATGGGAATCCATGGTGAAGCCGGCGAGATGAAATTGGGGGTCGGAGGTCCATCATACTTGCGGTATTTTGGGGCCTTGAAGTCGGGAGGAAAGTAAGCATTGGGGAGCTTGCAGTAGTTTAGTAGCGAATGAGGTTTAGAGTGGGATAAGGAATCCGCTACAAGCTTCCTAACGAGACCTTCAACCTCTGAAAGGGGAACAGATTTAGATTGAATGGGGGGTGCGACTTGGATAGGTGGCGAATAGGCGGAAGGAGGAGTGGGAATGGAGTATGCAAAGGACGGGAGTGACAGGAGGAATGAAGGCGGAGACAGGAACTCGGGATGGGGTGACTGGTTTAGGAGTGGGTCTAGATGTGGAGGCATTGAATGGGGATAAAGATGGAGTGGAAGGGGAGGTAGCTGCCCGGACAGTATGCTTTGAAATCATAGAAATGATATCCTCGGGCGAGTACCGGGACATGAGTAGCAAACTCGGGGTCTTCTTGACTGTCTTGATCATGAGTGGGATTGACCCTTAAACTCACTTCTTCATTATCAGCCTGAGAGGATGATTGGACTGACTCCTCAGGCTGGACATTGGTGTTAATCATACCGACCATTTCATTGATATTATCATCATATTCAAAAGCCGGTTTATTAGCCATGTCAACAGGATCCAACCAAGTGTCCATTAGCACACAACCTATGGATTTTAAGTGGTCAAAGTTGATTAACTTTACTGTTTAGACAGAAATGTGGGTTTCTACCAAACAATGTTAGCAATCAACGTCCCCAAAATTTTAAAAATTACCAAAGTTGTGTGTTGAGTTAAGTTGATTGGTAAGACCGTCCTCTCAAAGCTCACTCGAATCCCGGTAAGTAGGTGACTAGACAAGGTAGGGTAAAGGTCCTCCTGCCCGTACCGTGAGGGAATCCACGGAATTTAGGGACTTATAGAGTTTTCTTCGGAGCCAACCCGATTTACCGAGCGGGAATCCCCGAGTAAAAGGTTGTGAAACGAAGAAGGGTGATCCTAGAAATGTGAGGGGAGGCTAGAAAAGAGGAGAAGAAGACCCCCTGGAGACTGAGAACTGTTAGTGACAAACAGTAAGCAAACAAAAAAAAAAAAAAAGGCAAAACAAACAGAACAAAGGAAAAACAGGTTTCTGTGAAACTAAACGGCAAACCCGTTGACGCCAAGTTTATCAGAAATAAGTAGACGGCATGATCGACTGACGCTAACAGACAGTAAACGACACCCTAGATGGACGCTAAGAGTGTTCAACGGCAGGAAGACTGGACGTTTACCTGGGTAGGCGGCAAGATCGCTTGCCGTCTACCTGGATGCACTCAGACCGCAGTAGCACTGTTGTCCCACCGTGATCGCCAGAAAAGAGACTGTGGACGTCTCGTTCCGCCTCCGTCTTCGAATGCCGACTGATGTGACCTTCTCCGACGGTGGTTCACGGACGTGCCGCTCCTTCGTTGGCGATGAAGACGGACCGGTTGACCTCGTTGACTCCTCGTTTGACCAGGTTGACTGAAGGAAAACAAGGAGAACCGGAAGGGGATGGGAGATTTCAATGATCGCCAGGGCCTTACCTGTGCCCAAGGAGTTGTGTGATCACGCCGGAGTAGTAGCCTCGCGTCGCGGGTGATGGTGAAGCTCCAACTTCTCCTCCTTCAGCCGGCCAAAGGAAGAGAGCTCCACGGTCTTCTTTGGATCGTTCCTGCCACAGAACAAGACTCTATTAGACTTTAAATAGTGCAGCAAATATTCGAAACGAAAGGTGGAGGGCCCAAAAGGAGAGTCCCGTACCGGTTGCGGACTTGAGAAGAGGGGTGGCCAAGTGTTATGACCACCCTTCTTCCCTCCGTTTTTGGTTGGGAAACCCCTTTCTAGGTGTGTAGGAAGGTGACCTACGTGCCTAGAGTGTGTGGAAAGAGTGTGTGTATCTAAGAGAGAAATAGAGAAGGGGAGGAAGAGGGGGGAGGTGATCCTCGTTGTTGTTGTTGCAAGCTCCTTCCAAAGGCTCCTTCAGCTCCTTAGAAGCCTCCTTGGACGTCCCACAGGTTGAGAGGAAGTAGAGGAAGACTTGGTGAAGCTTGAGTGTGATTTTCTCTCTCCTCTCTCAAAGCTTGAGCATATGGACGTCCAGCATCTCCCCCCCTTGTTCAGAGGGACCAAGGGGGAGTTATATAGACAGTGAGCTCGGGGTTGAGAGCATTGGATGCTCAAGTGTGAAGAAACACACTTGTACATGTGGCAATTCTTGTGTTTAAGCTCCAACCAATAGGGAGAGGCCAAATGGGATTTTTACTGGGTCAAGGGACTGCCAAGGTGGCCCATATACCCGTTGGGAACGGCCCCATGCGTTGCATGGGCGAGACAAGGGCGCAAGTGGGCTATATTCCCGGGTTAGTTGCGCAGACCAGGTAAACGGCCTTGACGTCAAGCGATCTTGCCGCCAACACCATGCAGACGTCGAGAGATGTGGACGTCAAGATGGGTCGGCGTCCAGGGGGCATGCCGTCAATCAGTAGTAGGCGGCGGTCGATGCTGCCGTCTACATGGAATCCGAGGCCAGTCAACAAAGGTCAAACGAAGCTTAATGGGCCAAATTGCCTTGCGGGAAATGGGCCAAATCTCGCGTCTACAAATGCCCCTCCGAGACGTCCGGTCTTGCAAGGGAGCAGAGCGGACTGAAAGGTTGGGTCTCGGTAAACAAAGGACGCGGAGATTTAATGGACGGACCATCTCCGAGGATAGGAGTTCTAGCAAACAAACGAAAGAGACAAGCTAGGAACAAATGACGAATCGTCTGAGAGACAAGTGTGAATAAGAGGAGAAAGGGTGATCTACCCGTGTAACTACAACCTCAACCCAATGGTAGGGTCCCTGGCGTGGCCGTGTTGGACTTTGACTAGTTTCCGGCGTGTCTGAGTCAAAGGAGTTTGTAATATGACGGTTGAATCAGGAGGGTCTCGTAACCGGAGCCGTGGGCTCGCTGGCCTAATCAGGACGTCGGTCCCGAATTTAGGAGGTCACGAAGACAAGGAGTTGGTTGATCTCTCAAAGGATTATCAAAAGATTCTAACTGGAATCACATGCTGGAAAGCCTGAAGTCCGGAATTAAGCTCGCGGCTGGCGAAGGCTCAAATGAACTCAATAAGGCTGCTTGATGATTTGTTGAAAGCACGGTGGGACAAGTAAAGAAGGGGGCAACAAAGACCCGATATCAACCAGGATAGTCATGAAGGATGGACCCAGTAGGCTACCCGAGCTGGGGAACCATGGAGCAATCATATAATCGAGGAAAATCACCATTTTTTTTTGAGTGTTAGTAAGAGAATGTTAGCAGTGAAGATGC
Organism: Colocasia esculenta; assembly: GCA_014218235.1. Classification (NCBI taxonomy): domain Eukaryota; kingdom Viridiplantae; phylum Streptophyta; class Magnoliopsida; order Alismatales; family Araceae; genus Colocasia; species Colocasia esculenta. Next base: position 18,131,079 of record CM024755.1, on the reverse strand, counting down.
ATGCTGGTGTGGGTTGCCTATCTAAAATGCAAGTTAGCACCAGAGGAAATTCTAAAGGCCATACGAATAACTGAGAGATCGCAAACCCATCATGGTTTTTGGTGAAGGGGAACTCAGGGTTCACGGTCGCCAAGTTATTCGCCTCTGGTGGGGTCCTATGTTAGACATACCTGTAACGCTCAAGGTCGCATGAGCGTTCCGAAGTTGAAGCGCGGCTTGTGCTTAAGATATCTGCAAAACAACTCGAAGCACAAGGTAATGGATAATGGCCATATAAAGAATAAGACATTTAAAAACTTTCGGTCAGTAAACGTCCACATCGATGGCCGCCAGTCATAGGGTTAACGTCCACATATGTTGCCGCTAACATGGAACTGACGTCCACAGATCTGGACGTCGACCTGACAGCGGATCAGACCGATAATATAGGTGATGGGAGTCCATAGGGACTCTTCCATCTCCTACCTCCGTCCCTCTCTGCTCCTGCTGCGAACCAGAGAGCTGAGAGATAGAGAAACAGAGCAGCATGGCCTCTTCATCGACCGGACAATCCACAGGTGCGAATCCCGGAGTTCTGAGTGAAGTTCCGGGCCACTTAAGCGCACGTCTAGCCAATGGAGAGGTAAGTGATGATTGTTCTGCTCCTTCCTGGGCTAAAAACGCCCCAAACAGCACTCTCACAAAACCTCGTCCTCATGCAGGAGATCCCGGCATTCCCAAGCCAAGGCCAGGTACGGGCCTTTTCCTGGCTCGTGAATCTGGTTAACGCGATAACACTGGACATGCGAGGCTTTATCGGAATGTGGCATTTGAACTTTATGGTGGTCCTGGCCAAGAATATGAAAGAGATGTGGTGGGGGTTCGATGCCCTGGGGGGCGCTGGTGGAGAGATGGCATCCGCACACGCACACTTTCGTGTTCCAGGGATTCGAGGCGAGCGTGCTGCTGGAAGAGGTGGAGCTGTTCTTGGGATGGCAGCGGTGTCTGGAGTATGATGCAGCGACTCCTCTCCTTCCATGGGAGGAGATCCTCGCAGACATCGTGCGAGACAAGAAGGAGGTGCTGCGGATGACGAACAAGAACGGGATCTTCCTGGACCGGCTGGCCTGGTGGTTGATCCAACATGTGAGGGAGATTGGCGGAGAGAGGGCAACCCGGGGACTGACACTCTGCCTGGCTGGTGTTTTCCTGTTCCCCACGAGCGGTGACCTCATCCTCTATGAGCATGTGGGGATTCTGTCTCTGCTGTGGCGGGCAGTCACTTGCCCCTGCAGTGTTGGCTCACCTGTACAGTTCGCTCACCACCATGAGCTTAGGCGGACGCACCTGCGGGAGTTTGTTTTCTGCTCCAGGTATGGATGGAAGCTCATCTAAAGTTTGACTTCGCTGATGCACAACCTACCCCCTCCAGAGTTTTCCTTCGGAGTTCAGTGCATTGCAGCAGGGCATGGTACGAGCCAGAGGATGAGATCAAGTGTTTGACAGCACACTTGAAGGGCAGAGATGCATGGAGAGACCACCTGGCATTTCTGGTAATGGATGACTTCATTGCGAGGCCGCTTTTCATGAGGACAATCGAGTTCAGAGCAAGGACCAGGGAGGACAGAGATCTGTGGCTAATAGGAGCAGATCAGATGGTGGTGTATCAGCCACATCGGTGCCATTGTCAGCTTGGGATTCCACGGGGAATCCCAACTTCATTCAACGGTACTGATGTGATTGTTACTGGGAGAAATGAGAAGATGAAGAAGAAAGCTTTGAAGACATGGAAGAAGTACACAGTGAGTAAGAAAGTGGGATTGGCAGTGCAGGAAACGCCGGAAGACATTTGGCAGTACGAGGATTTCACAGACACCATTTGTCCCGTCTCATGTGATTTCTTCATGGCCCGTAGGGCAAAGTGATGTGCTTTTTCTTGTTTTCAAATAAATGTAACACAATTTCAGATGAATAAGCAATAGATCTCATTTGTGTTTTCAATTGATTTGAATGGCTTGAAATGGTGTGGAATTGATCATTGAAATGAGATGGGACTGAAATGAAGCCAAAGGGTGTCAAAAATGGGCCCAATTGGTTCTGTGATGAGGGTTCTGTAAGCACTGAGGGCGCCAGATTGACGTCCATATCGACGGCCGCCAGAAATAGTTAAACGTCAAGGGATGCGGCCGCGGATCATGTGACTGAATGTCGACGTCCAGAGGTATCGCCGCGGAACTCACTCAACGTCCACCACTAGGACGTCTATCTGGTCCCGAGGTCTGACACCGACGCTTCGGGGCCAGCACTAGACGTCCACCATATGGCCACTATATGGACGTCAAATTAAATTCCCGACGTCACACCCCTTGACGTCAACTTCAAAAACTGTCTTTTGGCAACCGACGCTTCGCCGGCGACTCCTCAGTTGCTCCAAACGCCGGGAGACGACGCCTTCTCCTTCTTCCTCCCACTTTGATCCTTCTTCACTCATCCTTCTTGCTTCTTCTTCCAAATTTGCTCTCTCTTCTTTCCATTTGGTTTACGCGAAATGACAAGGGCAAGAGGCAAATGATTCGGACTTGCCGCCAACCGGAGGAGGAAGAAGAGGTGACCGGAGGGGAGAGTGTCGGGGAGGAGAACACGACCGAGGAGGATGAAGACTTGGTGGCCGAGGGCGCCACCGGCGGTGACAGTGCGGCGGAGGAGGAGGACGAGGCCGCCGGAGATGGAGGAGGAGAGGAGACGGAGGGCGAGGCGGTGGAGGGGCATCCTAGGCACGTACGGGTGAGTCCCCCTCTCCATAACCCTTGTGAGTGTGATTGTACAATAGTGGGTAGAAGGGGAGAAACAAGGGAAGTCCATCGGGTTGAACGGGAACTTGACGGCAACATCGGTTGCCGTCAAGTTCTCTCTGATGTCAAACCATTGTCGTCGAGAAGAACTCGACGTCAATGGTCGGACGCTGATATAAAAACTTGACGACTACCCTAGGCCGTTTACCTCTTGTAAACGGCATGCCCCTTGCCGTCAATCATTGGTAAACGGCAATCGATACTGACGTTGATATTCTTGTATTTTTTGTAGGGCAAAGGTAGAATGAGGAGCAGGGTGACTTGGGATCTCTGCTGGGCATGGTATCGGGCGCTTCCGGAGGCACAGCAGACGCGGATTGCGAGGATGGGGTTCGGACATCTACTCTCGGTACGCCCCTTTCACTTAGATGTCCCGTACTTAGAGGCCCTGCGAGAGAGGTGGGAGGAGGACTGCAAGGCATTCATCATGCCTTGGGGTCACATGATACCCACGTTGGAGGACGTGGCGTATCTTACGGGACTGCCGGTTCAGGGAGAACCGGTAGTTGGGCTGGAGAGGAGGAGATTACTACGACGATGTCGTAGAGTTGTTGGGGCCCGAGTTTGTGGCCGGGAGGAGGAGACCGATCCGGAGCATCCTGCTCGGATCGTTGTCTGAGGCTGCGGGGCTGAGGGGAGGCCGGAGGGGTCCATTGGAGACCCTAGAGGAGTTTGCTGCCAGGGTGAGAGGTCTACTTGACCTGGGAGGACGGAGCGAGGAGCGCTGCATCCGGATCTTCGCCAGCTACTTGTTCGGGCGCCTGTTGTTCGCGACGCAGTCATCCCAGATGAACTGCAAGTTCGTGCTGTTGTTGCGGGACCTAGAGCAGGCTGGGCGCTACGCATGGGGCGCCGCGATGCTAGGACACCTCTTCTCTCTTCTTCCTAGCAGCTCGCGGTGTTCTCAGAGCACCGGGGGCTTCACCCCCTTTCTTCAGGTACGCAATTATTCATTAAATGCTCATCATTTGAATTTCATTGATTACTGCTTGACTGACTGATTGACTGACTTGGTGCAGATCTGGGGATATACCCGCTTCCCGATGGGACGCGGGTCACTGAGGGAGGAGAGCCAGACCATGGTCCCCCTCATGGCGAGGTGGGAGGTGACCCCGGACCCACGGGTTGCCGATCGACGGGCGGAGGACGTGCGTCTAGCCCTGGACCACTTCCCCCACGAGCAGGTATGAAATTTGAACTTAAACTTGTGCATTTATTTCCTTCAATTACTGCCTTGGATTGTGACTGACCAGATGTTTTCTTTTTTTGCAGGTGGTGTGGACCCCCTATGCAGGGGAGACGGATGCCTCGCACTCGGCGGTGGCGGCGGGTCGCCCCTTGTTCGACCGCCACCTCCTCTTGCTGTGCCTCGGGACATGCGAGGTACTGTATTTGGAGTTGGTAGTGCGAACATTGGGCTGGCACCAGCCGGCCATCGAGGTGCCTTCCCTCGGGAGAGAGGGGCACTCACGTCGGCGGTTCTTCGCGGAGGACCGCGACTGGGGAGCTGACCATGGGAGCACCGTCGCCTACTGGCGGGCGGGCGGTGAGCAGGTGCTCCGCCACGAGGGCCTCCAGGACAGTTCAGCGTACCTGGAGGACTACAGGAGGCGGTACGCTGACCGTCTTCGGCTCGACCGGCGAGTGGTAAGTAACTTTTGAACTCTTGTTATTTGAATTGCATTGATTGGTTCTAATCTTGAAGCATTTGGCAGATGCCGGAGTCACAGGCCATCCGCCTCTTGGAGGGGCGACTGGCCGAGCAGGAGGCGGAGCTGACGAGGCTCCGGGCCGAGGTCAGGACTGGTAAGTAACATTAACCGTTGATCTTGAAATTGCCATTGATTTGATTTGATTTCTGACCCAGATTTGTGCATGCAGAGAGGAGAGCTATTGAGAGCACAGGCGAGCCGGGATGCGGGGGCGAGCTCGTCCGCCCAGCCGGCCGGAGGGGACCTGGCGGTCCGCTTGCAGAGGGCCCTGGACCGAGCGGAGGCGAGAGTCCGGGAGCTTGAGGAGCAGGCTCGAGAGATTGGGGCTCAGGTAAGACACCAAACTAGCACTTTCTTCCTTTCAAAGTTTACTGAATGCTCTAACATGCTTGCCCCTTGACATGCAGCGGCAGGGAGGAGATGTGGCTACTCTCCAGGCACAGATGGAGAGTTTGCGTCTGGAGCTAGAGGCACGGATTTCCGGTCTGGAGGCCGAGGTAAGACACTTCCTTCTTTCCTCTTTTTCCTTCACATGTTCAGGACTGATCCTCTTTTGCTTTTGATGCGCAGCGGCGGACCATGGTGACAGCCATGGAGGAGTTGAGGGACGACCGGGCCACCATGAGGGGTCTCCTGCTCGAGGCCCGAGAGAGTCAGAGGGAGGCCGAGACAGCTCGGTCATGGATTGCCGCGGATTACGAGATCCTCAAGGACCGGGTGCTGAAGAAGCGCCGGGAGCAGCAGCGGCAGGCTCAGCAGGGGACGCCCGCGAGGACTGTTTCGGCATTCGCGTCCCTTGACGACATCGTGTCGCTGGGGGATCCGTCCGTGGTGCGAGGAGGAGGACTGCCGCGACCGGAGGCTTCCACGGCTTCGAGACCTCCTCTCCCAGACCGGCGTCGGGAGAGGGAGGAGGAGGAGGTTAGTAGCTCGCGTAGGCCGAGGCCTAGCGAGGGTGAGAGGAGAGAGGAGTGACACTTTTGTACCACCAGGGGTATGCCCCTGTCATGATATGTACACAGACTTGATTATCATAGTGGAATTTGTGGATTTTTGTGAGCTTTTGTGCACTTGAGCGCTTTGCTTCCGTTCTTTGATTTTTGCATTCCACAACACTTAAAGAAACAGATTAGTGTAGATCTGTTTTTAGCCCCTTGCCTACGATATACCTTTCTTGAGATCTGGTCAAGGGGCTAATTTCTAATCAAAGATAGGAACATAACAAAATAACCGAAGGGAGATATGCACATGCATTTTTTTTTTGTAAGAAAATAAGGAGAATGTTAGTATATATACATGGTACCACTAATTTTTTTGGACTTTTGATTTTTTCTATTTTTTTTTTGGCTTTTGAAAATAAGGGAGAAATTTTGGGAGAAAATATGTACAGCGTGAAATATATACATCAAAAGATTCTCTTTTTGTTATTTTTTTGCATTTTTTTGTATTTTTTTGGATTTTTGGATTCTAAGACACATATTCATCACATGTCGGGGTATAGGGTTTACACAATCCACTAAACCACAAAGGTCACGAATAAGGAGGGACGTGCATAAAATCCTTGATGTTGGACATTGCCCCTAGCCTTCTTGATGTTTTCTACTACAGAGGGTCTTATACGGCCAAATTGCCCCTAGAGGGAGAAATTGGAAGAAATGTATAGAAAATCATATAGGGCTTTGGTTCAAACTACTTTTTGTTTCCAAACCGACATCTCATATCAAGCAGACTTGGTCAACCATTGTTTTTTTTAGGGGGAATTTTTCATTTCTTATTTTATTTCTGGGGTGGAGGCACGTACTTTTTGCTACCTCCTTGAGTTGGTCAGCCTTTTTCTGGGTACGTACTTTTTGCTACCCTTTTTTGACCTTCTGGCTTTTCTTTTCCCCATTGAGGCTTGATTTTGACATTTTGCCCCTTGCTTTTATTAGTTGCCCCTGTTTTATGGTGACCTTGTCCTTTTAAAAGAGAGTGGGTGGTCCCCTACTCGTAGTTTGTTCCGCTTCCGACACGACCGAGTGGGAAGAGAAGGGGAAATATATTGACCGGATGAGACCGCCCGAGTGTACTAGTGATTTTCTAGCCAAAGGGCAATATCTCAACATCGTGTGGTGTGTGGTGAGTCCAACCTCACCGAGTGGAAAAGTAGGGTGCTCAACCCGCAACGTTGACATGTGATGAACGACCGACCTGACTGACTGGCTAGGAATAGAACTTCTTGAGATAGACTGCATTCCATGGATGGGTTAACTCAACTCTCTCGGCATCCACTAATCTATAAGCATTCCCTGAGTATGCTTCCTTAATAACGAATGGACCCTCCCAATTTTCTTGCAATTTGCTCCTGGGACCTGGTGCCTTCATGATTTTACGCTTAAGGACCATCTCACCCACTTCGAACTTTCTCTCAAGAACTCTTTGGCATAAAAACGTGCAATTCTCTGACGATAGACTTGAGCATGGTCAGCCGCTATCATTCGTCTCTCATCTAAGAGTTCAAGTTGTGCCAATAAGGCTTCCCGACGTCGATCAGGATCAAGTTCGGAATCCAATTGAACTCTAAGTGAGGGGACGAAGATCTCGTATGGTAGTATCGCATCCGATCCGTATGTCAAAGCATAGGGGGTTTGCCCCGTAGGAGTTCGGACCGAGGTGCGATAAGCCCAAAGAGCTTCAACCAAGCGATCTGGCCAGTCAGCATTGTTGTGAGACTTGCATGTTTTCTTTATGATTTTGATGAGAGTTTTATTAGTAGCTTCCGCTTGTCCGTTACCTTGTGGATAGTATGGTGATGAATGATGCAAATTGATACCATATTTACCACACATGTCGCGAAGCTCCTGTGAAGTGAATTGCGGTCCGTTGTCGGTGACGATGTCCCGAGGCACGCCGAACCTTGCAAGGATGTTGTGCTTGATCAACTTGACAACCGTTGATGCTTTGACTTCTATGAACGCTTCTGCTTCAGCCCACTTTGTGAAGTACTCTGTGGCGGTCAGAATGAAGGATTTCTTCCGGACTTCTCCGGTTCTATCCGCGAGAGGACCGACCACATCGAATGCCCACATGGCGAAAGGCCATGGAGCAATAAGGGGATGAAGAGAGGAAGAAGGAGCATGAATTTTATCACCGTGCAATTGGCATTTAGCACAGTGACGGACAAAATGGGTGCAATCTTCTTCCATGGTAGGCCAGTAATAGTGTCTTAGCAACTTCTGGGCAATTGCTCTACCATTGACATGGCCACCACATTCACTAGAGTGAGCAGCTTCAACAATGCTTTCAGATTCGATTTCATCAAGGCAACGGAGATAGACCCCATTGAGAGATTTCTTGTAGAGAACGCCACCTATAATCTTGTACCGTTCGGAGACACGGCGAATAGCCCGTCTATCGGCAGAAGTGGCGTAATCCGGGAAGGATCCATCTTTGAGGTAGTTCTCGATGTCAAAATACCAGGGATGGCCATCATCGAGGTCGATTTCAGGCTCTTTTGAGAGTGCATTGATTTGATGGGAGGGAGATTGAAGTTGGCAAACCAAGGATCAGTATGAGAAGGGATTCTTAGCCTTTGAACAGAGATGGTTTCGGAGGACCTTTTTAAAGGGATGGGAATGGAAGAGGCCAGAGAGGCGAGGGAATCTGCTAGGATGTTTTGGGCCCTAGGAGTGTGGACAAGGGTGAGCTTCCTAAACTGCCGGATTACCTTTGCTACCAACTCTTGGTATGGTTTCAACTTGGGGTCCCGGGTTTGGTACTTGCTGAGAGATTTCCGGAGTATCAACTGCGAATCTCCAATAATTCTTAATTCCTTGACTCCGAGCAACAACGCCATCTTCAACCCAACTAGGAGAGCCTCATACTCAGCCACATTGTTCGTGGCACGGAAGGTTAATTGGTAGGCGTGCGGGATGACTACCCCTTCCGGTGAGAGGAGGACTGCCCCTATTCCACTCCCTTTGGAATTTAAAGCCCCGTCGAAGTAAAGCACCCATGAAGGCTCACCATCGATGATGGCTCCTAACTCTTCATCGGGAAAGCTTTCGTCGACAGGAGAATACGAAGGTAAGGGGTGATGGGCTAGGTGCTCAGCTATGGCATGCCCCTTGATTGACTTTTGGTTGACATAGGTGATATCGAATTGATTGAGGAAACTTTGCCACCTCATCAACCGCTCAGTCAGGACGGGCTTCTCGAGCAAGAACCGAATTGGATCCATTCGTGCCAGAAGTTTCACTTCATGCGCCAGGAAATAATGCTTCAACTTCTGTACCACCCAGACGACGGCTGCACATGTTCTTTCCATGGCGGTGTACTTCTTTTCAGCCTCATTGAACAACTTGGATAAATAGTACACCACTCTCTCCTTCTTCTCGTCGTCGTATTGGGCCAAAACTGCTCCGGTTGAATCTTCAGTAGTTGATACATAGAGCAATAAAGGCCGACCCGGGACCGGAGGAGCGAGAACAGAGGGATTGAATAGGTAACTCTTCAACTCATCAAAGGCCTTTTGACATTTATCGTTCCAATCAAATTTTGCCTCTCCTTTTAGCATCTCGTAGAAGGGCTTACAGCGGATTGAATGCTGGGAAATGAATCTCCTAATGAATTGAAGTCTGCCAATTAGCCCTCTAACTTCTCTGATATTCTTAGGAGGAGGCATTTCGATTATTGCTTTGGCCTTATTGGGGTCAATCTCAATCCCCCTTTTGCTAACTATGAACCCAAGCAATTTCCCCGAAGAGACTCCAAAGACACACTTCTTAGGGTTCATTTTAAGCTTATGTTCTCTAGACCGTTGGAGAACCGCCCGGAGGACGTCAGCATGGCCATGTCGAGTCTTTGATTTTACCAAGACATCGTCCACATAGACCTCCATGTGCACATGCATCATGTCATGAAAAATTGCCATCATTGCCCTTTGATATGTTGCTCCTGCGTTCTTCAATCCGAAGGGCATGACGACGTAACAATAGGTCCCCCAGGGTGTTGTGAAAGAGGTTTTCTCCTGGTCTTCCTCCGCCAGACGGATCTGGTTGTACCCCGAGAAACCATCCATAAAAGATAACATTTCAAACCGGCAGTGTTGTCCACTAGGACATCTATGTGTGGGAGAGGGAAATCGTCCTTTGGGCAAGCACGATTAAGGTCTCGGAAATCTATACAGATCCTAACCTTACCGTCCTTCTTCATTACGGGGACGATATTAGCTACCCAATGTGGATATAGCACAACCCTGATGAATTTGGCTTTATGCAATTTGTCAATCTCCTCTTTGATCTTGAGTGCTAGCTTGGGATGTAGCCTCCTTAGCTTTTGTTTGACGGCGGTTGCATCGGCTTTTAGGACTAACCGGTGTTCGACCAAAGAGGTGTCGAGTCCCGGCATGTCCTCGTAGGACCAAGCAAAACCGTCGGAGAATTCTTTAAGGATAGCTACCAACGCATGCTCTTCTTCTTCACTCAAGTTGGCACTGACTAACACTGTCTTCGGGGATTCTTTGGTGCCAAGATTGACTTCTTTAGTAGGTTCGTCTGCAGCCGTGGTGGGCTCGTCGAACCTCTTTGTGCCATCCACATAGGAGCTCACTGGGTCTTCCTCTTCTTCTGACCCAGATTCTCCTAACCCATCTTTCTCACTGAAATCTAGCAGATAGACTCCTAGACCATCATCTACAGAATCACCTTCTTCAAAGTCTGTCTCCACGAGGGCAGGTTCTTCAAGAAATTCCGGGACTTGACTCAATTTGGCACACCTCTCGGCCAAGGCCATGACATACCGGGCAGGAACTTGCCTACCCTTCTCTTTGCGAATGCATGGTTGAGAGGGACCAGACTCTCCTAATCCTGACTCTAGACTGGACCCTAAACCTGACTCTAAACCCAAATCTAAACTAGGATCTAGACTGCTATATACAGGACAACTATGTACAAGGGAAGGGGTCCCAGAGGAGTGAAAATCTAATGGGGAGAGCGTCGGCCCTTGGCCGAGCGGAAAAGATTCCAAAGAGGAAGGGTGCTCAATGGAGATCTCGCATTTCCAACTTTGATAATTGGCGTTTTTTTTTTGGAATCAAGGCTCAAAACCATGAGTTGCTGACTCAAAGTGGCCTCGACTGGATGGATGAGAGATAGAGATGGTGATAGGAGTGGAGTAGATGCGGAAATAGAAGGAGATGGAGAAGGAGAAGATGGGGGAGAAGGGAAATCAGAGCCAAAGAGGGAGAGGAGGCCAAAATTGTCAGAAATGTCCTCTATTTGGGCATCCTCTTCCTCTTCTTCATCCTCACTCTCAGAGCAAGGAATTTCTTCAATTACAGGTTCCCTGGTCCCCATCTGGGTAGGCCCCTGGACAAAATGCTCCCTTAGTGTCCAGGTAAGGGGTTGATACGGTATGAATGGATCTGGATGGACGGGGTCTGGGTGGAAGCCTAGACCAGCCTTGGGTAACAACCTCCTGATTGCCTGAACGCTCTGGGTCTCTCCTTTTTCATCCGTACCCAACCCGCGGCCATGAACGTAGCCAATGTTCGCCATTACTTCCCAACCTTTTCCAGGGAGACATGGAACATGAGGTTCTACAATAGACCGGGGAGATTGGCTAAGCTCAGAGGGTGTGGGGAAGTCAAAGAGAGACATGACCGGCTTCTTCCCCTTATCCGGAACGAAGAGATGGGGCATCTGCTCGGTAGTGACAGCATTAAGGGTCTCCAGGATTGGAATGCTCTTGATCTTAATGACCCGCCCATTGAAGGGGAATTTGAAGCACTGGTGGGCGGTGGAAGGGACCCCTAAAGTTTGCTCTAGCCACGGTCGACCGAGGATGGCCTTGTAGGCTGGGTCGACGTCGAGAACTAAGAATTCAGTGGTCATAGTAACCGGTCCTACTCCCAGCTTAAGAGCAATTTTGCCTTTGGCAACTCTTTTGGAATTGTCATAGGCGGCGATAGTGGAGCAGCTTCTCTCCAGGTTTTCCTCCCCTAAACCCAGCTGTTTGAGGGTCTTCATCGGACAGACATTAATGGATGCCCCGGTGTCAATAAGAGTGGAGTCCACCGAAACCCCATTGAGGTTTATGGTGAGACAGAGAGGAAGCGAACGACATTCGGGGGTGGCAAGATCTTTGTCCGAGAAGGAGATCGAAGGTCCTTGGGTGAGGGAAAGGATGGCATTGGTGACCCCACTAGGAGGGAGGTCATCATTAACCATGATTTTCTGAAGAAATTGGAGGAGAGTGGATTGATGCGACGGCGACCTCTAAATCAACTCTAAAATAGACACCCTCGCGGGTGTCTTATCAAGATGTTGGAGAATATCATATTCGGTGCCAGCCGGGGGGGGAGGAACATTATCCTCCTCATCCTGGGAAGGCCGCGGAGGTGGAGGAACGATCCGGTTCCGAAGTGTGACATGGACGGCCTCCTGAGACTGAGGGCGGATAAGCTGAAGGGGTCTAGTAGATGACTCAGAGGCAGAGGGGGTGAGGATGGTAGTGTAGGCATCTTGAGGGGGGCGGATCAGCACTAAGGGTCTCTCCTCAAGGATGGCATCTACCGAGATGGAAGGCTCCTGAGATTCTACGGTAGGACATGAATACCACTCCTCAAAACCTTCTACTCCCCATTGTTGCTCTCTCCTCACGACCCGGGGTCCTGAACAAGTCATGGTGTGGACATTTTCCTGGGATTTTGAGGAGGAGGGGTTGCTACTTTGATGATTGGGGAGAGGGTTGCTAAAGATGCCGAGGTCCTTTTTGGTGTACCTAGACTTGGCTATGGCCACCTTGACATCCTCCCAGTTGATTCTACCCTGGTCATTCATATCATAGACCCAGTCACGAAAGGTAAAGCAATTGGTGATAAAATGACCATGGGCTCTATGGTATGGACAATATTTGGAGGTGTCAATTCTCGGGTTGTTATTCTCCCTTTGTGGGGGGAGTTGGATGGCATCACATGACATGAGGGCGAAGAACACGTCCTCAAGAGTCTCCGGGAGGGGAGGATAGTGCGACCTTTTGGGGCCAGGTCGGGTGTAGCCGGAAGAAGGGGGAGGAACAGCAGAGTAAGGCTTAGAGGGGTGTGATGGGAATTGGTGAGGATTAGAGGGAGGATTGGACGGAGGGATAGAGGATTTGTTGGGAGGCCTCAAAGGCTGGCTGCAAGCACTTACAGACTCATTGACAGTCACCCCCTCGGTGGTAGGTGCCGCGGGAGCCTTGCGTGCTTTTGGCTTTCCTTCAAAGAAGTGTGGGAGAGAGGAGTCCTTGATTTGATTTTCAACTACCCTGGCTCTGTTATAAAGGTGTGAGAAGGAGTGGAACTCACTTAGCATTAAGACAGAACGGAGCACAGGGGTAGTGTTAGTAACCAAGAGGGTTATGGCTTGAGACTCCGGGATAGGAATGTCGGCTCTTGAAGCCATGGATCTCCATCGATTGGCATAAGTTACAAAGTCTTCGTTCGACTTCATCTTTTCTGCCATCAAGTCGGAAAGTGTGGGGACTTGAGTGGCCATGTATGAAAAGTGTGAGATGAATCGCTCGGAGACTATGTCAAAATTAAGAAGGTCAGATGCGGGTAGAGAAGTAAACCACCTCAAAGCTTCCCCTTCCAATGACTGTTGGAAAAGGTGAACCAAGAGGACCCGATCATATAACCACCGATGGGAATCCATGGTGAAGCCAGCGAGATGAAATTGGGGGTCGGAGGTCCCATCATACTTGCGGTACTTTGGGGCCTTGAAGTCGGGGGAAAGTAAGCGTTGGGGAGCTTGCAATAGTTTAGTAGCGAATGAGGTTTAGAGTGGGATAAGGAATCCGCTACAAGCTTCCTAACGAGACCTTCAACCTCCGAAAGGGGAACAGATTTAGATTGAATGGGGGGTGCGATTTGGATAGGTGGCGAATAGGCGGAAGGAGGAGTGGGAATTGGAGTAGGTAAAGGAGCAAGAGTGACAGGAGGAATGAAGGCGGAGACGGGAACTCGGGATGGGGTGACTGGTTTAGGAGTGGGCCTAGATGTGGAGGCATTGAATGGAGATAAAGATGGAGTGGAAGGGGAGGTAGCTGCCCGGACAGTATGCTTTGAAAGCATAGAAATGATATCGTCGGGCGAGTACCGGGACATGAGTTTAGAAAACTCGGGGTCTTCTTGACTGTTTTGGTCATGAGTGGGATTGACCCTCAAACTCACTTCTTCATTATCAGCCTGAGAGGATGATTGGACTGACTCCTCAAGCTGGACATTGGTGTTAATCATACCGACCATTTCATTGATATTATCATCATATTCAAAAGCCGGTTTATTAGCCATGTCAACAGGATCCAACCAAGTGTCCATTAGCACACAACCTATGGATTTTAAAGTGGTCAAAGTTGATTAACTTTACTGTTTAGACAGAAATGTGGGTTTCTACCAAACAATGTTAGCAATCAACGTCCCCAAAATTTTTTAAAAATTACCAAAGTTGTGTGTTGAGTTAAGTTGATTGGTAAGACCGTCCTCTCAAAGTTCACTCGAATCCCGGTAAGTAGGTGACTAGACAAGGTAGGTAAAGGTCCTCCTGCCCCGTACCGTGAGGGAATCCACGGAATTTAGGGACTTATAGAGTTTTCTTCGGAGCCAACCCGATTTACCCGAGCGGGAATCCCCGAGTAAAAGGTTGTAAACCGAAGAAGGGTGATCCTAGAAATGTGAGGGGAGGCTAGAAAAGAGGAGAAGAAGACCCCCTGGAGACTGAGAACTGTTAGTGACAAACAGTAAGCAAACAAAAAATAAAAACAAGCAAAACAAACAGAAAACAGAGGAAAAACAGGTTTCTGTGAAACTAAACGGCAAACCCGTGGACGCCAAGTTTATCAGAAAAAAGTAGACGGCATGATCGACTGACGCGAACAGACAGTAAACGACACCCTATATGGACGCTAAGAGTAATTCAACGGCAGGAAGACTGGACGTTTACCTGGGTAGGCGGCGAGATCGCTTGCCGTCTACCTGGATGCACTCAGACCGCAGTAGCACTGTAGTCCCACCGTGATCGCCAGAAAAGAGACTGTGGACGTCTCGTTCTGCCTCCGTCTTCGAATGCCGACTGATGTGACCTTCTCCGACGGTGGTTCACGGACGTGCCGCTCCTTCGTTGGCGATGAATGACGGACCGGTTGACCTCGTTGACTCCTCGTTTGACCAAGTTGACTGAAGGAAAACAAGGAGAACCGGAAGGGGATGGGAGATTTCAATGATCGCTAGGACCTTACCTGTGCCCAAGGAGTTGTGTGATCACGCCGGAGTAGTAGCCTCGCGTCGTGGGTGATGGTGAAGCTCCAACTTCTCCTCCTTCAGCCGGCCAAAGGAAGAGAGCTCCACGGTCTTCTTTGGATCGTTCCTGCCACAGAACAAGACTCAATTAGACCCTAAATAGTGCAGCAAATATTCAAAACGAAAGGTGGAAGGCCTAAAAGGAGAGTCCCGTACCGGTTGCGGACTTGAGAAGAGGGGTGGCCAAATGTTGTGACCACCCTTCTTCCCTCCGTTTTTGGTTGGGAAACCCCTTTCTAGGTGTGTAGGAAGGTGACCTACGTGCCTAGAGTGTGTGGGAAAGAGTGTGTGACATGCAAGTATCTAAGAGAGAAATAGAGAAGGGGAGGAAGAGGGGGGAGGTGATCCTCGTTATTGTTGTTGCAAGCTCCTTCCAAAGGCTCCTTCAGCTCCTTAGAAGCCTTCTTGGACGTCCCACAGGTTAAGAGGAAGTAGAGGAAGACTTGGTGAAGCTTGAGTGTGATTTTCTCTCTCCTCTCTCAAAGCTTGAGCATATGGACGTCCAGCATCTCCCCCCCCCTTGTTCAGAGGAACCAAGGGGGAGTTATATAGACAGTGAGCTCGGGGTTGAGAGCATTGGATGCTCAAGTGTGAAGAAACACACTTGTACATGTGGCAATTCTTGTGTTTAAGCTCCAACCAATAGGGAGAGGCCAAATGGGATTTTTACTGGGTCAAGGGACTGCCAAGGTGGCCCATATACCCGTTGGGAACGGCCCCATGCGTTGCATGGGCGAGACAAGGGCGCAAGTGGGCTATATTCCCGGGTTAGTTGCGCAGACCAGGTAAACGGTCTTGACATCAAGAGATCTTGCCGCCAACACCATGCAGATGTCGAGATATGTGGACGTCAATATGGGTCGGCGTCCAGGGGGCATGCCGTCAATAAGTAGTAGGCGGCGGTAGATGCTGCCGTCTACATGGAATCCGAGGCCAGTCAACAAACGGTCAAACGAAGCTTAATGGGCCAAATTGCCTTGCGGGAAATGGGTCAAATCTCGCGTCTACAGTCGCCTTCTCAGATAGAAAGCTGATTGTTTCCATTCAGAGCTGTGCTTCTGTCGAGTTTGTGTTTCCCTATTCCTGTGGCACTTGTGCTATTCCTAGCATGGTACTACACTAGTCGGTTCGCCTAGTACTCGGCACTCGTGGGCTTGTCCCGTTGTGTGGATTGTTACCGTTTCCCGAGACCCCCGTCCTCGTGAACCCATTGAGGGAGTTCTCCAGGCTACGAGTGTGCTCGAGTTAGTGACTCTAGAGCTGAGGGAAAAATGGTGGGTGGCCAGCGATGTCGAGTTGTTTGTAGAGCTCTCGTGGTTGGTCTAGGATGCCGAGGTGGTTCGAGCTTGTTCTTCCAACACAGGTCAGTCAGTCCTTTCCTTGTTGCCTCACTCTACGTGGTTCCAGAACTACATAGAGGTGCCAGGAAAGGGACCATAGTTCAACGCAGACTATGGCAATTGTTGTGGTTCTTTGTGTTCTGTGGCCTCACTCCGACGGGAGGACGGCAGGCCCGAACATGCGGTCAAGGGTAAGACGCATGTGGCGCTCCTGACCAGTTGACTAGTGGTAGTTGTCTCCATGGCTGGTGTTCTTGTCTAGGCAGGTTACCCCTATCTGCGTGTACAACAGTGTGGTGGTCACAGTGAGTTGTTTACATGAGCTTTCTGGTCGTATAGTATTTTCTCGACCGATGGTATAGTTGTAGCTTCCACACTTTCTTTAGTAGAGTAGATAGTTATTAATTATTAATCTTGTAATTATATATCTATTTTTCTTGTTAGAACTAGTGGATGATTGGTAATCCCTATTGGGCTTCTTCGTGAGGCTCACTCCCTTCCTTTCTAGGTGAAACTTCACAGCACCAGTAGGTTGTGCAGCAGACGGAGGAGACGGGGCTGCAGTAGCCGACGTCATCCTTAGTAGTGTCCCCTTTGTGCTTTGGTACTCCACTATCGGGGTATGCCCCTTAAGGGTTCTGTATTTTCCTTCTACTTGTACTATTTATGTTTGGGATACTTTTACCGGACCTGTACTCGTACTTGTGTTTACTTTCACATGTTCATACTTTTCTAGTGTTGTAGTTGTTGTTTATCTCCTTTACATATCTTGTTAGACTGATCATTCAACCCTTCTAAGTCTTCGAATCTGTGGGTGGCGGTGTCGAAATTTAGTCCTCAGTGAGAACTGCGGGTCGAGTTTCCAGGGTCGTTACAGTGGTATCAGAGCAAGGGGTCTGGTAATGATCTTGACCTCTTTCTTGCTTTTGAGGAAGTTCTTCTTGAACAGCATCTTCATTCGCTTGAAGAAGGCAATGGATCCCATTAAGAGAGACTCAAACCAAGTCTGGGCGTTCTTCCAAAGAGTAGTGGTGGAGGAAAAACACTTCATAGTGTTTGAAGCTTGATAGAACATCATGTGGGATTTGAAGCTGTAGAGATGGTTGGCTAGGTTAGTGGAGTTATCATATGGTACAAACGGTAACAACTATAGCTTTAGGGGGATTGACGCCTCTAGGATCTCACGAGAGAACATGGCCTAGAAGTTGACATCTTCCTCAACCAAGCCCTTTGTCCTAGCCACCTAAATAATGTTATGTACTCAAACTTGACTTGTCGAACAGTTCGTTTAACATAAACGAGATTGAATTGAGCTTGATCCGAACATTTAGATGAGTTCAAACTTATATTCGCCTCATTTAAAATTATTTATATTTTTTACAAAACATTAAAAAAACCTTTTATGCTCAAGCTCGAACTCATTAACGAGCTCAAATTCCAACCTCAATTAGGAGGCTAAGAGCCAAAAGGCTAAGAAATATTTGCTTTGAGTATGGGCTGTTATATGTGGAAGCCATTTTTATAAAGGCTAACTCCATCCATCTTTTTTCACTTCCGATATGGGATATGGCCATATGGGAACACAAGGTGGGGGGCCGGTGCCGGGGGTGTAGCCGAAGCTGCAGGGGGTGGTGTTGCGGCTGCAGGGGGTGGAGTGGAGAGGGCGACAGCTGCAATTGGTGGAGCAGCCAAAGAACGCGAGCATTGCAGACGGCATCTGGCACTGCTAGAACTGCCGCACGAGCATTGACATCACCGGTGCTAGGGCCAACTGCATCTCCCCACCATTGCAGAGCGACGCTGCATCTTCTCTACTGCGGTCGTCGCCATCACATTGGAAGCTCTATCTTGCACTGACAAGGGGTCCGTGGCGGTCGTCGAAGACTACGGTGACCCCCCGCGGCGCCAATTGGCCGCCGAGCTGAAAGGTCGGGTGCACCTACATAAGGAATAATATGAAGTGGTGCCCAAGGACCTTAAATTTTAAATTTTATGTTCATACCCTTATTTGCATCATTTAAGTAAAATCATTTTTTGTATATATCCTTATTTATATGATTTGTGTATATACATCCCATATTTAATCTTTTACATCTAAGTCCTGATAAACCTTGATATACCCCTAGTATTTAGTCTTTACATTTAAATCTTGATAAATATTTTATATTTTAATAATATTTATATAAAAACCTTAGAACATTTAGATTTTTATAAATATATTTATATTATCATACTTATTATAAAAAATTTTAAATATAAGAGTATATTAATGGGTAGCTTATTGAGTATCTTAACGAGTATTATCGAATATCTTAACGAGTTGTTCGCAAACATATTCGAGCAGAGCATGCCTCTGTTCAAGCTTGGCTCGTTTATGAACTGAGCTTATTTTTTTATTCAAACTCAACTCGTTAACCTAATAAACGAGTCGAACCGAGCTTTTATCAAGTCAAGCTCCAAACTGTTCATCGAACGTATTGGCTCGTTTACACCCCTAGCTAACACTTGAAGTTGTCGCCCCACTAGAGTCACCTCAGCATCCTCAGATTAGAGTGGAAGGGCTTCTCAGGCGAGGGCTGTGTGCGACATACACCACTAATGGTGTTCGCTCATGGAATGCATTGGTCATGGATTTACCCATCTTTCAGTAGGAGGGACTACGACAACACACTTCTACTCAGCCTACCAATTTAGAAGGTCTATGCCTCCATCAACATTTGGAGCTACTCTCTCATCGCAACTAACTCCTCAACTACTATAGTTTCAAGGTGTTGCTTGCGGGACACAGGGGAATGACAATTACATACTGATCAGACAATTGCATGATGGATAATGGGAGCTTGCTCCGCTTTCTCAGTATAGCTCCCATGAGATGCCATGGCTCCTCACTTGTTTCCACAAATGCCAAGAGGTGTAGAGGTTAGTCGAAAGTAGTCTATAAACTAAATTGTCTAATCTATGTACTTTTGAGATTTGTAATAGAGGGAAATACAATGTACGACCTACAAAATGGAACAAGCGATCAGGGGGTGCGAGCCGTTGTCCTAGGGGAAAATCCTATGATGCCCAAATTACACTACAAGAAAAAGTGGGATTAGGGACCAAATTTGAGACCGAATATTTTGATCACTATTTGGTCTCAGATCTGAGACTGAATAGTGATTGAAATTATTCAATCACTGATATTTTGATTTAGTGAACGAACGTAATCGGTCACAACATTTGAGACCCAAATATGCTAAATAATTTTCACATAGTGACTGAATTTTATCAGTCACAAATCGATCTTAGATCTGAGATCGAATAGTGACTGATTTTAATCAGTGGCTAACTTATTATGTTTGGCGCCTTTGGGCCTAAAATTTTGCGACCGAACTTTATCGATCACAATTCGGTCACAGATCGGAGATCGAATCGTGATTGATTGTATTCGGTCGTAAATTTTTGCTGTATTTTAGACTGAATAGCAACCAAATTATTCAATCGCTATTTTCGTGATTTCCCCTCCCCACTATTATTCTTCTCTTCTCTCTCTCTCTCTCTGGTTCTTCTCTTCTCTCTCTCTCTCTTACTCTCTTGCTCTCTTGCTGGACCGACTGTTGTTGCCACCGTTGCTCCGATCGTCGTTGCGCCCCTATCTTCCGCCGGAGTCGCGCTCATGGGAGCCGTTGTCATCACGCCCTTGGGAGTCGCCGCTACCGTTTCACCCCTTGTCGTCGTCGGAGTCGCGCCCTTTGCCGTCGTCGCCGCTCGGATTGCCGCCGCCATCGTGCCCGAATTATTTCGGTCGCTAAGTTGAATTCTGCAATAAAAAATTAACGGTCGTCTAAATGGTTTCGGTCTCTATTTATTTTGGTCGTCTCTTCAGTGACCGAACAGGGACTGAGGTCTTTCAGTCTTAGTATAATGACCAAATAGAGACTGAATATTTTTTGTCACAATATTGTGACCAATATATTTTCATCGATAGTTTTAATCGTTATTCGATCGCTAAAGCTTTTAGCGATTGAATAGCGACCATTCTTGCTTCTTGTGATGTTAGGAAATTGTGAGAGAACGATGGCAATAGGAAGATTAGTAGATAGTTGAGTACTTGGGTGTATGGGTGTAGGCATCCAAGAGTGTGATCACTCCATCTCAATGGGTCCTCTTATAAGCATTAGTCAAGGTTCTCATTGTTTCTCAAGATCTCCTTCATTTCCCCTACGACGTGGCTCTGGGGTCAACTTGAGGCTCTTATATGGGTGGCTTGGTCATGGTTATGGGACGTACATACTTTTTCTGACCGAGTCTACTATGTATGGGGCATGCCTTGCCATCATCACCATGCTCAAGAGTTTTGAGGACATATATATCTTGCCATTGTCACCATACTCTGGAGTCTCCGAGATATGTGTCAATGCTGTCATTATGGTCTCATATATAGTCATACAACTTCAAGGACTCATCAATTAGTAGTTGGCACACCACCTGGATAGTCAATGGATCTAGTCGAGGAACGTCTCATCCCTTGGGGGGCCTTAACAAACTTGAGATGAGGAATTGAGCTCTTATAGGTTTTGGCTACTTTCTCCCTCCTCCATGAGCCTGGGGTGAGGAAGTGGACTCTAATGGGCTAGAGGCTCTTTCTGCCTCCTCACTTTTATACTAAGTAGTGAGAAATATATATTGTTCTTGACTGGCTTTCCTATTAGCCAATGAGTTGGTAGTACATTGGGGCGCGTCTAGAGAAGCCAAAATACACTTAAAATTGTTATTGGCAAGTACAATGAATACTTCTAATCTAATTTTTGCACACATGAGAATTCCGAAGAACTACACTCAAAAGGGCACTTCGTTTTATGTATAAAAGAAACCATAGGATCCTCGATCTTGATGAGGCCCAGATTTATAATTTGTTGATGAAGCCATTTTAGAGGAAAAAATTGCGGAGGAGTATCTTTTGAGAATGAGTTGCATTCATACACGCCTGAATAAATCTCAAATAAATGGACAAGATAGTGAGACACAATTACAAGACATCGTGTGCAGCAGATATTATTTGAACATGAAACACTCGGCTCCTCGGCAAACCAAGCCCACGGTTGCTAGTTAAAGGGCCCACAGACGAGGCCCACTCCATCAATCGGATTCCAATCCACCCCACCTAGATCGACTCACTGGGATCAGCCCAAACCGACTAGAAGTTGACCCGTGTCAAGACGTCCAGAAATTATAAGATAGAAAACTCACATTTGCTGCATGCATGTCAAATAAAAAATAATGTAAAAAAAAATTCATTGTACAACATATCGAACATTCACTGTTTTCTTTTCCTCTTATCCTATTTTTTTTTCTTCTTGTTCAACGTGAAATAAGGGCCCTCCTAAAAGATCATACATCCTCATTTCTAAATAAACTCTTAGAACTAATTTGACGAACTTGGATTAAAGGGTAATTATAATGCCTGACAATGAGTATGATATCCTGAAGGTACCTTAATTTAGAACATGAGTTACTAGCTGAAAAATAAACTTTCACATGTATAAGATTGCTGAAGTTAATCACAGAGATGAGCAATATCACTTGGTTGCTTCAGTTAGGAATCATTGAATCGTCAATCTATGGGTATAAAAAGTTTTTTTTTTATGTAAATAGCATCAAAACGTATCCATAATACGGTTAATACTTCATAGATCACGTGGGTTTGTCGATCGAATTTAAAATTGTGAACCCAACTTAATATATAGTGAAATATATATATCGTTCCCCTCCCCCCCCCCCGTACAACCAAGAATAATTTAATGAAAGGTTTCTTAATTAATTCGATCAGATAGAACTACACCGAAGAGGGTCTATGTACATATGTGTCTTAAAAGGAAGAAATTCTTGAACCTTCACCAAACCTTTGTAGGGTTGGTTGTGGTTTTGGTGGAGCTGAGAGCCGAACTCTCACCATCTGGCACTGCGCATGACTTCCTCGGCCCCTCGCCTTCGTACGCACTGGTGTTAGAAATGGAGAGGAGTTGGAAGTAACACGTACGTACGGCGAAGTTGAATAGAGAGGTTGGGCACCAGCACCGGTAGCAGTACGGCAACCACCGTGCAGGAAGATGTGGCCCTCATCGAAGTAAGTAATTTGGTGAGGGTGGGTGGGTTTGTCAAAAGGTATTGGCAAAACCAACGTCACCCAATTGACCCAAAAGTGAGAAATAAGTTCATGTGCATGGCAAGGGGAGAGGGGTTTTTCTTCTTCTTTTTGTCTTGTGGAGCAGGTGGAATTAAGTAAGCTGAAGGCTTATCATTACAAAGGGAGCAATGAGACAAGACGAAAGGAAGTAGGAGAAACTAAAAGTGTAGATCTTGATATGTTTAAAGGTCAAGAGTACGTAAAATCTAAACTAGAAGTCTAGATCTTGATATGTTTGAATGTCAAGAGTACGTATCTCTCTCTCTCTCTGAGGAAAACTACAGGCTAAAAGGAAGAGAAATCTATACTAATATTATAATTCTCAGTCTTGGGGCTGTCACGTGGCAACACCAGGACAAATTTATTCCCGCCAAAACTCACAAATATATTTCCTACCTTACTCCTTTAATGTACCTATTTTAATAAGGCAAGTCTCTCACCTAAAGTTGTGAAGAAATTTTCTAAACTCGACATGTTCAATCTTGCACAATTTTTTTTTTAAATTACAGTTTTATACCACTAAAAAATGACTACCCATTATATTTTTTAAAATCTTACTAAATCTTCCAAAGCAAGTCTAAAAATACCAATGGTAAGGCAACTACTTGCAGTTTTATACCACTAAGAAATGACTATCCGTAATAATTTTATATCATTTTATAATTTTTTAAATCTTACTAATATATATATATATATAAATTAAGATATATTTAAATCTAAAAACTTTCCGTGCATGGCACGGGTAGTTATCTAGTTGCATATATATAAAGAGGTGTGAGACATAACAATAGTCTTGCAATTATGTTTCAAAAGGGAATAGCTAAGACTGTACATTTTTCTGTCTACAAATTACGTACACTAATCTTCCCAAATCAGTCACCGCTAATAATGGTGGAGAAGTAGAACAATTGGGCGGCACCTTCATGTGTCCATTCCTTCGATCCGTGGTTCCTCCATCTTAATTGGCTTGTGATTCATATGGAGAAGATCGGTTGAAATCTGTATGAAACATTGAAGCCTCCCATTGGACCAGATACGGTCTTATGGTTTTTTTTAATGAAGTCTGATTCAGTTTAAGAGTTTTGTAATCCAACATGAGATCACAATTAGTGAAAAAAAAAAGAGGCCAAATACTTGCTACACTCAGATTTCTCATTCGAATGCAAATGTGATGTTCGTGTTCAAACTATACGTACGCTTGCCCACTGATTTCCCATCTTGTCCTGCTCTACCAATCACACTTGAGCTTGCAGCAACTATTGCAATTAAATTCAGATATGCGAGTATTTCTCTAAAATATATATATGACAAACCGAAAGAGACCTTAATTAAGTGGGCGTCTCGTTAAAGAATTGGCTTGGTTGTTCCCAGTAGCTTCGCTGCTGGAGCTCACAATCTCTTTGACTACGTACTCTCTCCTCTCACGATCTCTAACGCCAAGGTATATATATATACAACGGCCGGCCAAAAGTGTCTTATAGGATCTACTAATTTATTAGGAGGTCTAGAAGAAGATTATAACGTACGTGCTAAAGGCAAAGGGGGGGGGGGATGGAAGCTAAAAGGATGAAGGTGGATGGAATCAGTTCACCAAATTTTCTCCTTTTTCTCATTTAAATATAGAGGGAAGGCTAAAGGTTAACATCGGAGATTTGACATGTAATATATGGTTAATTAATTGTGTTATATATTAATCGTCTTAGGGATGTTTGCAAATCTCGGGTTGATTGTCTGAGAAAGATAACGAATTGGAAGCAGCACAGTACTCCATGCTCCCCATATCACCTCTCTCCCCCGTCCTTGTTCATGAGTTAGAGATAGAAAGAGAGTGGGAACAGTGAGAGAGGGCATGCAACTGCGTACAGGCGCACCCTTCCATCAAGGCGAGAAGGGGTCTCGGAGAGGAAGCGGATCAGGATGCCGGGTAGGAAGAGGAGCGTCCACGGTGGTTATTACTCCCAGTGGGTGGGGGCGGAGGTGATGGGGATGGCAGGTTTCCTGTTGCTGCTGCCTTCCCTCCCCTTCGCCGCTGCGAGCTACGAGCTAGTAACTCCTCCCGAGCACCCCCGTCGCACCGGCCTCCACCTTTCCCTCCACGACCACGCCGCCCCGATACAACGGCGCCGGTCCCTGCTAGCTTCAAATGACGGCGCCACCCTCCCCCTGGTGAGCCTCCTTTTCTAATTGGTGTTCTCTACATGCACAGATATTTGAAGGTCATGACGCTGAGGCCTTTCTTGGACGATCGCAGGGGTCGACGGCGGCGTCGCGGGTCTACCACGTCGTCGACTACGGTGCCGATCCCACCGGGAGGAACGACTCCTCGGACGCCATCTCCCGCGCCATTTCTGACGCCTTCCAGCCACCGAAGACCGGGCGCACTCTCCTCTCAGGCATCCCCGACCTTGGCGGTGCTGAGGTCCATCTCGACGGGGGCACCTACCTGGTCGGCCGCCCCATACGCTTACCTTCCTCCGGCGGCGGTAACTTTAAGGTACCCGTCAGTACTCCTCACCCGGTCCTCGAAGCCACCAACACCATTACAGTTATCTCCAGCTTTTCCTCTTCTCCGAGTTTAGATGCATGGCGGAACGCTGGTGGCTGACGACGACTTCCCGACAGACGGGTACCTGATCGAGCTGTGGGCCGCCTCCTCGTCCTCCAGCGGTGGGGCCGCCGCCGCGGGTTCTTCGGGAGACCTCCATTACGAGTACGTCACCGTGAGGGGCCTCATGCTCGACGCCAACTACCGTGGCGGGGGCATCGCCATCATTGACTCCCTCCGGACGACGGTGGATAACTGCTATATTGCCCACTTCGCCACCGACGGCGTCCTCGTCCGGGGCGGGCACGAGACCTACGTCCGCAACTCCTTCATCGGCCAGCACATCACCGCCGGGGCGGACCCGGGGGAGAAGAACTTCACCGGCGTCGGCATCAACCTCGATGGCAACGACAACGCCGTTACTGACGTGACTATCTTCTCGGCGGCGACGGGGGTGGCGGTGTCGGGGCAGGCCAACATCCTCAGCGGGGTGCACTGCTACAACAAGGCCACCGGATGGGGCGGCATCGGCATCCACCTCCGGTTGCCGGAACTGACCCAGACGAGGATCGTGAACTGCTACCTGGACTACACCGGCATCTTGGCGGAGGACCCGGTGCAGCTTCTGGTGGCCAATTCCTTCTTCCTCGGGGACGCCAACGTCGTGCTCAAGTCCGTGAAGGGCGTCATGCGGGGGATCACCATCGTGGACAACCTCTTCTCCGGCAACGACAAAGAGGTCGACATCGTGCAGCTCGACGAGTCGTCGGGGAAGGTGTTCGGGGACGTGGACGGGGTGTTGGTGAACCGAAACGTGGTCAGGGGGATGAGGGAGAGGGCGACAGTGGCGAGGGGGTCGGCGCGGGGGAACGGGACGACGTGGGCAGTGGACTTCTCGCCGGTGCTGCTGTTCCCGGACCGCATCGACTATGTGCAGTACACGCTGCGGCCGCATGGCGGCGCGGCGGGAGGGTTGTTGTTCCAGGGGCACGCCTTGAGGAACGTCTCCAGTAACCGGGTGGTTGTGGAGTCCCGGTCCCCGATCTCGGCCACCGTTCACGTTGCAGTGGACCAGAGCGTGGCCGCGGCGGCGTGATCCGCGAAGCGGTGATAGCATCCGGCCACCGGCGAGGTTCCTGCATGCAGGGATTTTTATTATATTTAAGTTTAGTTTAGCATTTATAATTATTTTTCAAAAAAAGTTATTTCACTTGTAAAAGTAGGTAAAAGTAGGTACTTGCCAGAGCTGGGCACAATGCACCACTCGTGCGGTGTATTTCTCTTATTTTTATTCTTTCGTAATTTGACCTTTCAATTTTTTAGAAATTTTAATTTTTCTCAAAACAAGTAGTACTCTTCTTTTAGAGAAAAAAAAAATAATGATAAAAAAAATTTTCTTTAAAAATAGCATACTTTGAAAATGTTATTAGGTGAATAGCAGTTTAAAAATTTTAATTAGTAAAATAGCATCCACATTGTGCTGACGTCTGCGCCGGGCGCAACTTCTTAAAAATACATATAAATACTGTACAGGAAGTAAGGGTCGTTGACTGATTTCCTTGCTATGTACTGCAGCAGTTTCGGTTTTTTTAATTAAATTAATATTTTTAATTTTATATCTAAACAATGTGATGAAATTTTAAATATAAATTTATTAGAATGTGATAC
This sequence comes from Colocasia esculenta, assembly GCA_014218235.1. Taxonomy (NCBI): domain Eukaryota; kingdom Viridiplantae; phylum Streptophyta; class Magnoliopsida; order Alismatales; family Araceae; genus Colocasia; species Colocasia esculenta. Next base: position 18,104,496 of record CM024755.1, on the reverse strand, counting down.
ATTTTATGATGATTTTAATTTAAATTTTTAAAATATAATTTTGTCGAGTGGAAATTATATTAAAAATTAATAAATCAAATTTATCTCGATATCCATACTTTAGTAATTCTCAATATTTATATTTTTAGAATTAACATATTTTTCTATTAATTATGGTAGTTTCATATTCAATTCTGTTAACGAAATTCGGTGACTCCCTGTCGATGTACACATTTCTGAAGACAATATTGAAGTTATGTTAATAATGTAAAAATATCTTTAAATAAAAATAATAATAATTACTATTTACATAAAATATAATTATTTTATTATTTTTATTTAAAAATAATTTTACATTATTAATATAATTTTGATATTGTAACAATCTGATTATCTAATAAATGAGAGTAACATAACTTCGGCCAAAAAGATATCCATCGTGATAACCTTAAGTTAATGCGGAATGTCTGTGGAATGTGATCTTGAAGTGGTATTATTTATTTAGAGACACTCTTACATTATTAACATAACTTCGATATTGTCTTCAGAAATGTGTACCCCGACAGGGCGTCATCGAACTTCGTCAACAGAATTAAATACAAAACTATCATAATTAGCAGAAAAATAGGTTGATTCTAAAATTATGAATATTTAGAATTACCGAAGTATAGATATCAAGATAAATTTAATTTATTAAATTTTTATGTATTTTTTACTCGTGAAAATTTTATTTAAAAAAATTAAACTAAAATTATTATAAAATGTATCACATTCTAATAATTTTATGTTTAAATTTTCATCTTGATTTGACATTGTTTAAATATAAAATTAAAGACATTAATTTAATTTTAAAAAACAAAAAAATGAAACGGTTGCAGTACACAGCAAGGAAAATGACCGATTTCCTTACTTTCTGTACAGACCGATTTCATTATTTTATATTTTAAAAAAACAATTGCGCCGGCGCACATGCCAGCACAGTGTTGATGGTCAAAAGTGTGCTATTTTATTAATTAAAATTTTTAAACTGTTATTCACCTAATAATATTATCAAATTATATAAATTTTAAAGAATTAAAACCCTGATAAAAATATGAAAATTACTTAAAAGATCTACTTTGAAGAAAACTTAAAAACTTTTAGGTTCAATGTTGAGTAGTCAAATTAGTAGGACCCAAAACTAATTGTTAAAAAAAATGTATAGAGATTAGAAACTTAAAGTCTATTTCTATTTTTTCTAGAAAAACGCGGATGAATTAAAGGGCCAAACATGGGTACGTATGATCCTTTTGCAGGAAGAGAATGGGAAATTCTTAACCAGCAACACTTAATTAGGACCAGCATATACATTATGTCCAAATTGGCCAATGTTATTAATTTAACATTTTTAGTGTACATGTTTATTGTATACATTATGTGATCAAAACGGTGATAATTTGTTCCCGACAGATCATATTAATTAAGAATGAACGCAAAGTAATGGAAGGAGAGTATTTTTCCGAAAGACCCAAAACTTCATTGTCAAACTTAAGACATAATTATATCAAACTTCATAATTCAGAACGTGCTGTATGAAGTGATTAAAGAGGGCATTTGAAAAGGTCTCCTGTCTCTGTGACTCCGATCCGATGTATATATATTTGCACTAGGATCCAAAGTTAATTTACTAGGTACATAAGAGAAATGTCTCGTGTCTCATTCACTTGCATGCGTCTAGTGGCTAACAAAAGATCATGCTGTCTTCTATTGAAACATTTGTGGCCATCCAGAACTTTGTGAATATGGTGCCTTCAAATTCTTGAAACATTTGGCTAGCTGCGCGTGCATGCTTTTCCAAGTAATCGGAGTGCAGCCACCACCTATATATTTAAGAGAGAAGAAACATTTTTAAAAAAAAAATCACCTGCTCAATGCGGTGATTGGGTGGGTATCGATCGGGTCCCTACATCCCGAAAGTGCATACGACCCCAGCACCCACCCAATATCACTGTCCTAGACGGATGATTTTTAGCACATAAAAAAATATTTCTAGAATAAGAGGACTACGACATGCATGAAATTTTGCAGCTTGAGTTGGTTGATGTCTAAATCGAAGAATCTTCAAAGACGCATTTTTTCCTTAATTTCATGGTGTCAAGGTCTCATTTGCCAGAGTCACGATGCATGGCGCGCAGTACACTGTTAACCTTGGAAGTCAATTTAGAACTGCTAGCTGTTGAAAGTTTGAATCTAACAAACTCTCTGCACACAGAAATATAGATGGATATATACCTAGGGAGACATACATATGTATATGTCTGTAGTAGAGCTTTAATTTGGTCCCCATCGATCTCTATCATGTTTCCCGAGCGGTTCAACAACTCCATGCATGCACTCTTGCCCAACGGACTCTCTCCTCAAAGCAGGTTTTATAACTTACTAGGATTACAAACCTTTCTTGGGAGTAATATCTCATATAAAATCCATATAAATTTTTTATTTATAGTAGCTTTAAAAAAAAAGGATATCGTGAGTGAGACTTGGGATTTGAATCTAGATCTTTTAAACTTCACATAAGCTCTGAGAACCACTAAACTATACACCTTATTATCAAAAGAAAAATTTACATATATTCTTCTTGTATATACAATATTTGGGCATGTACACATCTACTTAGTTTCGTGCCCACATATTAGGGTTTTTTTTTTTTTTTTTTACAGTGGATGACACATTTCTGTTCATTGTGGCCAATTTTTCATTGAACAAACATCGCTCCTTTTACACTCATTCAGCCACGTATTCATCCAGTGTTATTTTGATATTCAACACTTCTAACGTCATTGAAATCGAGTTTGAGACTTTTCAGGGGGGATTATGAATTATATATTGTCGGAAAAACATGGTTTCATGTATATATACATTGAAACGTCTTGAGTGTTAACTAAGTTTGCTCAAGTTTAGAAGACCCCGGGTGGGTCGAATGGCCAAGGCCTCTCCCAACAAGAGAGAGATCTTGAATTCGATTCCCACCACTTTGAGAGGGGTTTACTTGACTTGCACTTAAATATCGAGGGGTGTAGGCACGAAATTTTTCTAGTCAAGTGGGACATGAATAATACACATATATGATAAATTAGAGATTGCTAGGTCTCAACTTTGAGGTCTACGAAAAGTCACTCTCTGAATCTGCTAAATCACACGAGAGATGATTTCCTCGTTATCAAAACAAAAGTTTGCTCAAGCTTCTTCAAGTATGCAAAGGAACATATATGTGCACGCAAGGTAGGCGTCAAGTGTGAACAAAAGGTCCTGCCACTAGAAGAAAAGGCAGGATTTTCGATGGACACCATCTGTCAGAAATCCGACGGTAATCGGTCGGAAAACAACCTTCCGACAGCTTTCCGTCGAAAGGTCGTCGGAAATGATCCGTCGGAAAAATCTGGTCAGAAATTACCGACGGCACAAAATTTCGTCGGAAATCTGTCGGAAATACTGACAGAAATATCCGTCGGAAATTGGGTCGGTAATTTCCGACCAGAAGCATCGGAAAATATTGTCGGAAATTTGTTCAGTATTTACCGACAGAAAATTATCGCAAAATCCGTTGGAATTTCCGTCGGTAAATTCCGACCTACAAATCCGTCGGAAATTAATCTGTCAGTATTTTAGACAGAAATTCCGACGGGTGATTTCCGTCGGTAATATCTATTTTCCGACGGACTAATATCTGTCGAAAATTCTGTCGGAAATTACTGTAATTTTTTTAAATACAGAAATAACAATGATTTTTCAAACCTGCTTCAATATTCATAAATTTCACAAATACTCACAATCAACATAAAATCATAAAATACAACAAATATAAAATCATACAAAATAATATAATATAAAAAATCAGGACAGATCTGCCGGATCGTCTACTGTCCCCGCCTCGTGATCTTCAGGTGCCGGAGGTCGATCCTATATTAAAAAAATTAATATGAAAAACATTAATAAAAATTAATATACATACATTATTTTCAAAAAATAAATTTAAAATATGTGATTATTTCTCAAGTTTAATTAGAAACTATTTTTAGATCCGTCGTTTCAACGTCCAACCCAATCCGAGAATCCAAATCGGATTCCGTCAGTTCGCACACGTCACTTTCACCCACCCGGTCGTGTCGAAGCAAACAACACGCCGATCGGATCCCTATTTTGGATTTTTGACCCCCGGGTTGTGTGTTTTGATCCTTTAGAGTTGGATTTTTTTAGATCCGTCATTTCAACACCCAACCCAATCCGGGAATCCAAATCGGATTCCGTCAGTTCACACACGTCAATTTAACCCACCCGGTCGTGTTGGAGCAAACGGCACGCTGATCGGATCCCTATTTTGGATTTTTGACCCCCGGGTTGTGTGTTTTGATCTTTTAGAATTGGGTTTTTTTAGATCCGTCATTTCAACACCCAACCCAATCCGAGAATCCAAATTGGCTTCTGTCAGTTCGCACACGTCAATTTAACCCACCCAGTCGTGTCGGAACAAACGGCACGCCGATCGGATCCCTATTTGGGATTTTGGACCCCCGGATTGTGTGTTTTGATCCTTTAGACTTGGGTTTTTAAGATCCGTCGTTTCAACGTCCAACCCAATCCGGGAATCCAAATCAGACTCCGTCAGTTCACACATGTCACTTTCACCGACCGGTCGTGTCGGAGCAAACGGCATGCCGATCGGATCCCTATTTGGGATTTTGGACCCCCGAGTTGTGTGTTTTGACCCTTTAGACTTGGGTTTTTCTAAATCCGTCGTTTCAACGCCCAACCCAATCCGGGAATCCAAATCAGACTCCGTCAGTTCACACACGTCACTTTCACCGACCCAGTCGTGTCGGAGCGAACGGCACGCCGATCGGATCCCTATTTGGGATTTTGGACCCCCGAGTTGTGTGTTTTGACCCTTTAGACTATGGTTTTTTTAGATCCGTCGTTTCAACGCCCAACCCAATCCGGGAATCCAAATCGGATTCCGTCAGTTCGCACACGTCAATTTAACCCACCCGGTCGTGTCGGACCGAACGGCACGTCGATCCGATCCCTATTTGGGATTTTGGACCCCCGGGTTGTGTGTTTTAATCCTTTAGACTCGGGTTTTTTTAGATCCGTCATTTCAACGCCCAACCCAATCCGGGAATCCAAATCAGATTCCGTCAGTTTGCACACGTCAATTTAACCCACCCGGTCGTGTTGGAGCAAACAGCACGCCGATCAGATCCCTATTTGGGATTTTGGACCCCCGGGTTGTGTGTTTTGACCCTTTAGACTTGGGTTTTTTTTAGATCCGTCATTTCAACGTCCAACCCAATCCGGGAATCCAAATCGGATTCCGTCAGTTCGCACATGTCAATTTAACCCACCCGGTCGTGTCGGAGTGAACGACACGCCGATCAGATCCCTATTTGGGATTTTGGACCCCAGGTTGTGTGTTTTGACCCTTTAGACATGGGTTTCTTTTTAGATCCGTCATTTGAACGCCCAACCCAATCCGGGAATCCAAATCAGATTCTGTCAGTTCGCACACGTCAACTTAAACCACCCGGTCGTGTCGGAGTGAACGGCACGCCGATCAGTTCCCTATTTGGGATTTTGGACCCCCGAGTTGTGTGTTTTGACCCTTTAGACGGTTTTTTTTTAGATCCATCATTTCAACGCCCAACCCAATCCGGGAATCCAAATCGGATTCTGTCAGTTCGCACACGTCAATTTAACCCACCCGGTCGTGTCGGAGTGAAAAGCACGTCGATCAGATCCCTATTTGGGATTTTGGACCCCCGGATTGTGTGTTTTGACCCTTTAGACGAGTTTTTTTTAGATCTGTCATGTCAACGCCCAATCCAATCCGGGAATCCAAATCAAATTCAGTCAGTTCGCACACGTCAATTTAACCCACCCGATCGTGTCGGAGTAAATGGCACGCCGATCAGATCCCTATTTGGGATTTTGGACCCCGGGTTGTGTGTTTTGACCCTTTAGACTTGGGTTTTTTTTTAGATCCGTCATTTGAACGTCCAACCCAATCCGAGAATCCAAATCAGATTCTGTCAGTTCGCACACATCAATTTAACCCACCCGGTCATGTCGGAGTGAACGACACGCCGATCAGATCCCTATTTAGGGTTTTGGACCCCCAGGTTGTGTGTTTTGACCCTTTAGACTTGGTTTTTTTTTAGATCCGTCATTTCAACGCCCAACCCAATCCGGGAATCCAAATCGGATTCCGTCAGTTCGCACACGTCAATTTAACCCACCTGGTCGTGTCGGAGCGAACGGCACGCCGATCAGATCCCTATTTGGGATTTTGGACCGCCAGGTTGTGTGTTTTGACCCTTTAGACTTGGGTTTTTTTTTAGATCCGTCATTTGAACGCCCTTTACACTTCTGTTAGGTTAATTAATTTAGATTTCTTTTTTTCCCTTTTGACATTCTTTAGTGGTTTCATTTCATTCAAAGTATATGAAATTAATAGTAATACTGACCTGAGGGGCTGGCTGTGAGGGGCGTACTCCCTGCATGGCTGAGATCAACTGCTGAAGTATATCGCCGAAGTGCGTCCGTAGCTCTTCCCAAATGAGGGTTCTCATCTCCTCTACACCACTGACGGGCGGCGTAGCAGATGAACTCGCGTATGCTGGAGGAGCGACCGAACTCGCATATGAGGACAACACTGGAGTAGTATCCAGGCTGTCCCCAAATTCGTACACTCGACCCTCCCGCTGCGTCAACCCAAGCCTCCGGATTCAAGTCTGGCTGGGGAGTGCCCTCTACATAGCGATCCGCCATCGTCCTGTCATAGGTCTCCTGCAGAACAAATTAAAACTAAATTATTGAAAACAAATTATTTTAATATCTTAATTGAATTCAAAATTTATAGCTTGACTTACAGCAATCGTGCGAGCACTCTCGCTGACATAGTCATTCGTCCCCTTCCACTTATGAGTCCGATCAAATAACTCGCGAAAAGTAGGGGCATGCTCGAGCTCGTGATGCTTACAATTCAATAAAATTAGTTAGTTTCACAATAATAATCAATGTATTAAGAAATTGAACAATAATATGCTTACCAATTTTTGGCTGTGGGTCACATAAGATACGGACCCACTAGTATGCACATTCTTCTCCGGATGAGTTGATCGGTTGCGTTTTGCCGCCTGTGACCGCTCCTGCCATGGTCCAGTAGTCCAACGCTCACAAAGGGACTCCCAATAGTCCCTCCTCAGCCAAATAGGGTCGTAATCCAGCCAAGCCATAGGATCCCGGTTGCCTGTGGTCTTCATTACCTTGTCTCGGGCCTCCCACATCGACTTTCTTAAATTAGTCTGGGCAGTAGACTCCCAGACGGCTCGAGCTCGAGGGAGATCCTCAGGTCTCGTGAACGCGTACCTCCGCTGCAAAGAACTAAAATTAGTCAACTGTCTGCACTATCAAAGATAGTAATTAAATAAATGACTTCAAATCAGTAAAAATTAATAATACCGTGAACATGTCAAATAATAAATCTCGGACGGGCACCGGGATCTCTCTCCATGCATCCACTGGTCCTGGAATATGTGCGTGGACCAGCGTCGTAATATAGCGGGAAGCAGAACCGGGATCTATCTTCCCCCTGCAATTGCACATTAATTTTGTACATGAAATGTATAACATAAATAACAAATACAGTAAGTTTGAAGTGATCAAGTTTACCCTGAGATCCAACATGGCTGCCGTCCCGGTAGCTGAAGCCCCTCCTCATCTGCTGCTGGATGTTGGCTCTCCACCTCTGTTGAAAACAATTAAGTACACTATTGTTGTATAAATTGGAAGAAAAGAAACATACTAATCTATGAAACATACATGTACCTGGTGGTGAGGAAGAAGGGAAAGGTGGCGCTACTCGCGTGGTTGACGGGGAGGCGGTCCCTGCAAAATTATATACACATTAGAAAATATGAATTTAAATTGAACAATAATATATAGAGTTTTGTGTTTACATATACGTATACCTATCGCCGGGACGACCGGCGTGGACGGGGAGCCAGTCCCTACATAATTGTATGTACGTTAGATCTCGTGAATTTAATATGAACAATAATATATACAGTTTTATGTGTACATATGCATATACTTGTCGCTGGGACGACCGGCGTGGACGGGGAGGCAGTCCCTGCAAAATTATATGTACGTTAGAAAATATGAATTTAAATTGAACATATAATATAAAAAGTTTTATGTTTACATATACATATACCTGTCGACGGGCGGACCAACGTGGACGGGGAGGCAGACCCTGAAAAATTGTATGTACGTTAGATCTCGTGAATTTAATATGAACAATAATATATAGAGTTTTGTGTTTACATATACATATACCTATCGTGGACGGGGACGCGGACCCTCGGCCTACGGACGTGGAAACCATCCGACTCCGTCCTCCACGAACCATATCTCTATTGAGATAAATAAAGATATAACATGTCATCAGCACTCAAATTTGAAGTAGCTATTGAATAACATATAATTAGCAACAACACGAAGTTCTTACAAAATGTAGGGTATATTATATATATTCATCATCAGATGCTGAAGATATGTTTAACTCAGCATCATCTTCGTCATCCTCCTCGAATTCATCCTCATCATGTCGGGACTCTTTGTAAGACCCTCGAAATTCCGTCGTATTTTTTTTTCGTATTTATGTGTGTATGTTGTGTTGAGTATGTATGTACGTATTTTTCGTGGATATTTAAAATAGCATAAATACGTGTGCATGTGTTTATATTGAACATAAATAATGTGCTTATTGCATGATGGTAGTGTGGATACGATACTATATGTACATTGCATGTATATATGTCCGGTATGCATGGTTTTCTGCATAATTAGGGTTCTGGCCGAAGGCCTTATTGGCGTCAACCCCTGGCCGCTGAGGTGGTGTCAACGTCCAACCCTGGACGCCAACACTCACTCCGGCGTCCAGAGATCTGGACGTCGACTTCTCTGGCCTGCATGCGCAGCAGAGCTGCTATCTTCTGAAACAAGGTATGGTGGCCATTGGGGGGATGTCCCCCAACGGCTCCAAAACTGTCAGATAGGCATGGTGAGTGGGTGAGAGCCTTCCCTACTTCCTGAACCCGAGTTGGCCTCTCCCCACTTCCCACTTTCACATTTGCAAGAGGTGAGAAGAGGAGGGAAAAACCCTAGAGCCCCTGTGAGAAAACCTGAAGTTTGAGGGCTTTGATCCGACGATCCAAGGTTTCTTCTGAGGATCTACTTCGACAAGGAGGAGGACAACATAACCGGCTACACATCCCCGACCCTGGATTTCAGAGGGGAGCATCTCAGAAGCCGGGGTGGAGGCGTCTTGGAGGCTTCTTGGGACTGCCCAAGGAGAGCTTCTCCAACTGATTTGATCCCTTTAGGAGTTTTTCCAAAGGCAAGTACCCCTTCCACATTGTCCATGTATGTGTCTAGGAGGCTGTTACCATTTTTACAGATTTCCCTCGTGTCCTGGATCCCCTACATTCACCATTTTCAGAGCTCGGACTGTGTTTTTACACAGGTCCGAACTTGACGGCAAGCCCCATGGACGTTGAGATCTTGAGTCAGCGGCCAACGATGTGGCCGCCAACTCTTGTAAACGACCACAGTATGCCGTTTAGTTCTTCTTGACAGAACAGTGAACTGTTCTGCCTTATATCTTTAATTTCCGGATTTCTACGCATGAGGATATAATGTAAATTTTATATGTTATGTAAAATAGGTAATGTGATATGTGTGGAATTTCCTGTATTTTTCTGTAGATGGCATAATTTATTAGAATTATTGAAAAGCATGTGTAGGAAAGAGGTTATGCTTGGTTAATCTTGTTCCCATGATTTCGGAGGAATCAAATGCTGTAGAATTTTATGAACCATGTTTGTATGTATCAGTCCATGCCCTGCAAATTTGGGAATTTTCCCATCTCCATGTGAATTCTTATAATTTCTACAATGAGAAATAGAAAGCATGTGTAGACCTTGTGAAAATTCTAGTAAATCATGTGTTGGGAAAATAAATTCGGGAAAATTTCTGTGCCAATATGTATGTGTGGTTCATGACTGTGCATGATCAAATCTGAATTTCCATGTCATGTTCTATGTTGACTTAGTTTAAGAATGGCATGAAGCTGAGTGTTTTAATTTCTATAAATGCATGTGAATTCAGAAAAATGTGAAAATTTGTATGTGTGTTATTATACCCGAAAACAGCATGTGGTAAAATTTTCAGGAAAATTTGATAACAGTAGCCTACATTATGAGATTTTCATGTGAAAATGAGTATGAATACATGTACCATGATTAAGGTTAAATGATGTGTGTTCCAATTAATCCATGAGAGCTACTAAATGCTTGATTTCTGTTATTAGTAGCATCATGATAGGGATGAACTGAACCATGTGCATAAACAAGAAAGTGTGAAAATCACATGTGAAACGTGTGTTAATCGGAATGTGTAATGTGTAAAATGTGCCGTGTGTGACACTGCTTCCATAGAGGGCTGTGGAACCGTATCATGGAAAAGTCCCCATGAGAAGGTTCAATGTGTTAAGATATCCTAAGGGCATTAGGATGAAATCCTGGAGGTGGACAAGTACCACTGGTTAGGGTGGAGACGTGTTCTCCCGGTCTGCGCAGTGCCAAGAGTCATCACTGTATTGCCTAGGTGATGTGCTATGTGTTATGTGTATGTGATGTGTCCTTCTAGTGGTGGTTTGGACTATGTGTCACGGCAAATAAATTGTGAAATGTGTATATGTGAACATGTGTGAAATGTGTATATGTGAACATGTGTAAATGTGTATATGTGAACATGTGTAAATTGTGTATATGTGAACATGCAAATGTGAAATAAGAAACCATGTGAACCCTTTATGTTAGAATGTGAACATGTGTACATGTGAAATGCTTGAAAAATGAACCATGTGAAATATGGGAATGTGTAACCATGTGAAGTAAATGTGTTAGAATATGATACGTTAATTCATGCTATGATATTTCTAATCCCATATAAATGCTATCATGTTATAGTCAAATCGGAAGTGTAGTCTTCATGTGATTAAATGAGTAGAAAGCATGTGATAGGAAGTGTTAATTGAAACATTTTAAACCATGTACCATGTGTTTTGATTTTGTAGAAATACCATGATAGGTTGTCTCTCATAAATGTTCAAGCATGCTATATGTTGCCTTGCAAATAGAAATAGTAAACCCTACTATGATGTATGCATGAATGATGTGTATGGAGCTACTTGCTGAGTCTGTTAGACTCACTCCTTGCTTCGGCGTACAGGTGTAGTTGGTGACACACCTTTGGAGGTGACAGTGGAGAGCGACTCCGAGCGTGGAGATTAGCTGGTGGAGTTGACACTGTGCCCTTTTTGTTTCATAGTACGTGAATTGTAGCTTGTATTAGGATTATCATTATGTAATTGTGGACAAACTATGTATTAAATGTAGAACTTTAATTTTGTGGACAATGTAGCTTGGTTTAATTTCAATTATGAAAGTTTAGTCTTTTATTTTGCTATATGGATCATGTATGATAAATGTGGATGATGGAATGTGATGACTGTTAGTCCTTTACTTCCGCGACTCTGTATCTATATTTGTGTATATCTCAATCATGTGATAGTGTTGGGTAAATGTCCCACTGTGGCAGCACTCGTTATATCGACGTGGGTCGGTATGACCGTACCGGTATAATGAGGGCCGTCACAGAGATTGGTATCAGAGAAACCGATTGAGATCTTACATAAATATACATGAATCATCATCCTCATTGCATGCTAAATCCTTATAGATTGTCCACATGGGTAGAAATGACTAATAATGAATGGAAAATAGATAAGAAATGGTTAGAAAACTTAGTAACCTAACTCTAATGGTGGCTGAAATTTTATGACAGCCATGGCTTCCCGTGGACGACGTGGAGGTGCGCCAGCTCGCGACGATGAGCAGAGACGTGATGGTCAGGCGGAGCAACAGGCCCCAGCACCACGAGGCCCTGTGCTTCCCCCACCGCCGCCTGTGGACTATGGAGTGTTCATGCAAGGTCTGGTGCAGGCCATGCAGACCCAGGCACACACTCAGGCAGCACTTCAGGCCCAGTTGGAGGCCCAGGTAAAATAATAAAATAACTAAGTAGTCTGCTATTTGAATTGTATGCTATTGTGTTTATTGTATATTGTTTGTTGTATAATGTAGCAGGCTCAGGCCCCAGCTCAGGACCATGGTGGACCTTCCATCATGGAGCGGTTCAAGAGGATGACCCCACCCTCTTTTAAGGGGGAGAGCGATCCGTTGCTAGCAGAGAGTTGGATGAGGGAGATCGAGAAAATCTTCCGGGCCATCAGGTGTGTGGATGAGGACAAGGTTACCTTAGCCACCTACATGCTACAGGTATGCTTTAGTTTATGCTTGCATGTTGCTTGTTAAGTTAGATTTATTAGTCGGTGCTTATGAAGGTTATGTTGCAGGAGAGAGCCGATGTGTGGTGGGCTTCATTACTACGTACGCGGTTTGAGGACGGCGCGATTGATGTCGCTTGGGACGAGTTCGTGAGGCTCTTTCGGGCCAAGTTCGTCCCCGAGCACATCCAGGACAGGATGGAGCAGGAGTTCCTCACCTTGACTCAGGGCTCCATGACCGTACTTGAGTATGAGGCCAGGTTTGCAGAACTGTCTAAGTATGCACCCCATATTGTGGCAGATGAGCGCAGGAAGGCGAAGAAGTTTGTGATGGGCTTGAAGCCATCACTGCGGACGAGGCTCGTAGCGTTTGATCATCGTACCCTGGACGAGGCCCTCAGCGCAGCCTGCAGACAGGAAGGCGAAATGGAGCAATACTTGGAGGAGAAGAAGGCTTCGCAGAAGAGGCCGGCAGCAGCTTTCCAGAGGCAAGACAAGAGGAAGACGGTGTACCAGACACCGCAGAAATCATCGACAACCAGCAACTATCAGGTACCTTCTGTACGTTCCTCTGGTGACAAGAAGGAGTGCCCTCATTGCGGAAGGGCACATGGTGGTACGGAATGTTGGATGATAGCGGGCAAATGCCTAAAGTGTGGGAGCAGCGACCACAAAATCAAGGACTGCCCTAGGCTTCAGCAGGGAGCTCAGCGAGGAGCGCCAGTACCAGCAGTGGCGGCAGCCGCGCCAGCGACAGGACGACCAGGAAGGCCTCGAGCCCCGGCTCGAGTGTTTGCGTTAGCTCGTGAGGACGCCGAGCAGGCGGAGCATGTCACCGAAGGTACAGTCTTACTTTTCGGTGTGCACGCTCGGGTTTTGTTTGATACGGGTGCTACTCACTCGTTCATTTCCGAGCGGTTCGCTAGGCAGTTAGCCCTAGAGTCAGGCATAGAGTCTGAGGAGTTAGAGGTTCCTTTGTCTGTGCACACCCCTGCGGGTACGGTATCGACTAGGAAGTGTATTCCGTCGTTACCTGTGTGCATTGAGGATAGATTCCTAGATGGGTGTTTCTTCTTGCTAAAGATGAAGGACTATGATTGCATTCTTGGTCTGGATTGGCTAGAGGAGCATTATGCGCTAGTAGATTGTCGTAAGAAGAAGATTGTTTTCCGCATTCCTGGCGAGGACGAGTTCTCTCATCCCTTGCCAAAGAACTTAGCGGGAAAGTTAGTTATCTCTGCCATGAAGGCGATGCGCATGGTGAACAAGGGCTGTGACGCATTTCTTGCCAGCGTTATGCTAGTACCCGATGCTAGTTCGTCACGGACTCTTGCAGAGATTGATGTGGTGCAGGACTTTCCAGATGTCTTTCCCGATGACTTGTCTGGATTGCCACCGGATAGGGAGATAGAGTTCACTATAGAGTTGCTTCCAGGCACCTCTCCTATCTCGAAGGCCCCATATCGGATGGCGCCTGCAGAATTAGCCGAGTTGAGGAAGCAATTGCAAGAATTGCTTGATAAGGGATTTATTCGCCCTAGCGTTTCCCCTTGGGGAGCACCTGTATTGTTCGTCAAGAAGAAAGACGGGTCACTTCGGTTGTGCATCGATTATAGGAAGCTAAACCAGGTGACTGTGAAGAACAGGTATCCCTTACCTCGTATTGATGATCTGTTTGACCAGTTGCGAGAGGCATCAGTCTTTTCCAAGATTGACTTGCGATCTGGTTATCATCAGTTGAGGATTAGGAGTGAGGATGTGTCCAAGACGGCGTTTAGAACCCGTTATGGACATTATGAGTTCTTAGTTCTTCCCTTCGGATTGACCAACGCCCCTGCAGCGTTCATGGATCTCATGAACCGGGTGTTTAGTCCGTATTTAGATAGCTTTGTTGTTGTGTTTATTGACGATGTGTTGGTCTATTCTCCGGATGAGGCCACGCACCGTCAGCATTTGAGGTTAGTCTTAGAGGTTCTCCGTGAGCACAAGCTGTATGCAAAATTCAGCAAGTGCGATTTTTGGTTGCGCGAGGTTCATTTTCTCGGGCATGTTATCTCCGGCGCTGGTGTAGCAGTTGATCCAGCGAAGGTCCAGGCAGTTATGGATTGGGAAGTTCCCAGGACCCCTTCGGAGATTCGTAGCTTTATTGGGTTAGCTGGTTATTATCGGCGATTCATTGAGGGTTTCTCATCCATCGCCGCCCCCTTGACAAAGCTGACTCGGAAAGGTGAGAAGTTCGTGTGGTCTGAGGCGTGTGAGCATAGCTTTCAGCTATTGAAGGCTAAGCTTACTTCTGCTCCGGTATTGGTATTGCCTAGTGGTCTAGAGGGCTTTGCCATTTATACGGATGCATCTCAGATTGGTTTAGGCTGTGTACTCATGCAGTGTGAGCGGGTTGTAGCTTATGCTTCTCGTCAGTTGAAGGAGCATGAGAGGAACTATCCGACTCATGATTTGGAGTTAGCAGCTGTGGTTCATGCACTAAAGATCTGGAGGCACTATCTTTATGGTGTCAGATTTGAGGTGTTTACCGACCACAAGAGCTTGAGATATCTTTTCTCCCAAAAGGAATTAAACCTGAGGCAGAGGAGATGGATTGAGTTCTTGAAGGACTATGACTTCGACCTTCAGTATCATCCTGGAAAGGCGAACGTCGTAGCGGATGCTCTTAGTAGGAAGAGGTCTTCGCTCCAGCAGGATTGGAAGATGTTGGAGGATGCAGCGTGCTCTATGACCGAGTTAGAGCCATCGTTGTGTCAGGCTTTTGTAGCTCAGCTATCCCTTAGATCCTCAGTCTTGGATGAGGTGATTGAGCAGCAGAAAGCCGATCCTAGATTGTTAGAGTTAGTGGGTAAGGCGGGCATTGCTCGTGATGAGGACGGTGTGATTAGATTTCAGCACCGTGTTTGTGTCCCCGATGTGGTAGATGTCCGTGAGCATGTGTTAGCGGAGGCTCATAGATCGCGATTCTCTATTCATCCGGGTAACACTAAGATGTATCAGGATTTGAAGAGATCATTTTGGTGGTCCGGCATGAAGAAGGATGTTGCGGATTATGTGTCTAGATGTCTAGTATGTCAGCAGGTGAAAGCCGAGCGGCAGCGACCATCCGGCCTTATGCAAAGGATGGATATCCCCGTATGGAAGTGGGAAGCTGTCACTATGGATTTCGTATCGGGTTTGCCTCGATCTAGAAGGGGCAATGACTCGATTTGGGTAGTTGTAGATAGATTCTCGAAGACTGCTCATTTCTTGCCTATGAAGAAGAAGCAGTCGGTAGAGAGCTTAGCTAGATTGTATGTTAGTGGTATCGTTAGGTTGCATGGTGTGCCGAAGTCGATCATTTCGGATCGAGATCCGAGATTTACTTCGAGATTGTGGAAAGGTCTTCAAGATGCGTTAGGTTCGGAGCTTAAGCTCAGTTCGGCGTTTCATCCCCAGACCGATGGACAGTCCGAGAGGACTATCCAGACGCTCGAGGACATGTTGAGAGCGTGTGTTCTGGATTGGAAGGATGATTGGGAGCGTCATTTACCTCTTGTGGAGTTCGCATACAACAACAGCTTTCATGCTAGCATTGGAATGGCTCCATTCGAGGCGTTGTATGGTAGGCCCTGCAGATCTCCTTTATGTTGGGAGGAGACTGGTGATAGGCAGTTGATCGGACCGGAGTTGGTTCAGGAAACTTCGGATAAGATCCAGCTTATCAGGAAGAGGCTTGTTGCGGCACAGGATAGGCAGAAGAGTTATGCCGACAACAGGAGGAAGGACTTGGAGTTCGAGGTTGGCGATCATGTCTTCTTGAAGATATCGCCTACTCGAGGTGTTGTCAGATTTGGCAGGCATAGCAAGCTAAGCCCTAGGTTCATTGGCCCATATGAGATTCTCAGACGTTTGGGCAACGTGGCGTACGAGCTAGCTTTACCCCCAGCTTTGGCTAGCGTTCACCCGGTATTCCACGTATCTATGCTCAGGAAGTATGTCCGAGATCCGTCTCATGTGATTAGCCACGAGCCAGTGGAGATCCAGCCAGATCTTTCGTATGTCGAGCAACCGGTAGCCATTCTTGACCGGAAGGTGCAGCATCTCCGGAACAAGAGTATCGCGTCGGTGAAAGTTCTATGGCGGAACTTCTCACGTGAGGAGGCTACGTGGGAGCTTGAGGATGCGATGAAGAAGAAGTATCCCCTTTTGTTTGAGTAGTGTCGTTCTAACTTCGAGGACGAAGTTTCTTTAAGGGGGAGAGGGTGTAAGACCCTCGAATTCCGTCGTATTTTTTTTCGTATTTATGTGTGTATGTTGTGTTGAGTATGTATGTACGTATTTTTCGTGGATATTTAAAATAGTATAAATACGTGTGCATGTGTTTATATTGAACATAAATAATGTGCTTATTGCATGATGGTAGTGTGGATACGATACTATATGTACATTGCATGTATATATGTCCGGTATGCATGGTTTTCTGCATAATTAGGGTTCTGGCCGAAGGCCTTATTGGCGTCAACCCCTGGCCGCTGAGGTGGTGTCAACGTCCAACCCTGGACGCCAACACTCACTCCGGCGTCCAGAGATCTGGACGTCGACTTCTCTGGCCTGCATGCGCAGCAGAGCTGCTATCTTCTGAAACAAGGTATGGTGGCCATTGGGGGGATGTCCCCCAACGGCTCCAAAACTGTCAGATAGGCATGGTGAGTGGGTGAGAGCCTTCCCTACTTCCTGAACCCGAGTTGGCCTCTCCCCACTTCCCACTTTCACATTTGCAAGAGGTGAGAAGAGGAGGGAAAAACCCTAGAGCCCCTGTGAGAAAACCTGAAGTTTGAGGGCTTTGATCCGACGATCCAAGGCTTCTTCTGAGGATCTACTTCGACAAGGAGGAGGACAACATAACCGGCTACACATCCCCGGCCCTGGATTTCAGAGGGGAGCATCACAGAAGCCGGAGTGGAGGCGTCTTGGAGGCTTCTTGGGACTGCCCAAGGAGAGCTTCTCCAACTGATTTGATCCCTTTAGGAGTTTTTCCAAAGGCAAGTACCCCTTCCACATTGTCCATGTATGTGTCTAGGAGGCTTTTACCATTTTTACAGATTTTCCTCGTGTCCTGGATCCCCTACATTCACCATTTTTCAGAGCTCGGACTGTGTTTTTACACAGGTCCGAACTTGACGGCAAGCCCCATGGACGTTGAGATCTTGAGTCAGCGGCCAACGATGTGGCCGCCAACTCTTGTAAACGACCACAGTATGCCGTTTAGTTCTTCTTGACAGAACAGTGAACTGTTCTGCCTTATATCTTTAATTTCCGGATTTCTACGCATGAGGATATAATGTAAATTTTATATGTTATGTAAAATAGGTAATGTGATATGTGTGGAATTTCCTGTATTTTTCTGTAGATGGCATAATTTATTAGAATTATTGAAAAGCATGTGTAGGAAAGAGGTTATGCTTGGTTAATCTTGTTCCCATGATTTCGGAGGAATCAAATGCTGTAGAATTTTATGAACCATGTTTGTATGTATCAGTCCATGCCCTGCAAATTTGGGAATTTTCCCATCTCCATGTGAATTCTTATAATTTCTACAATGAGAAATAGAAAGCATGTGTAGACCTTGTGAAAATTCTAGTAAATCATGTGTTGGGAAAATAAATTCGGGAAAATTTCTGTGCCAATATGTATGTGTGGTTCATGACTGTGCATGATCAAATCTGAATTTCCATGTCATGTTCTATGTTGACTTAGTTTAAGAATGGCATGAAGCTGAGTGTTTTAATTTCTATAAATGCATGTGAATTCAGAAAAATGTGAAAATTTGTATGTGTGTTATTATACCCGAAAACAGCATGTGGTAAAATTTTCAGGAAAATTTGATAACAGTAGCCTACATTATGAGATTTTCATGTGAAAATGAGTATGAATACATGTACCATGATTAAGGTTAAATGATGTGTGTTCCAATTAATCCATGAGAGCTACTAAATGCTTGATTTCTGTTATTAGTAGCATCATGATAGGGATGAACTGAACCATGTGCATAAACAAGAAAGTGTGAAAATCACATGTGAAACGTGTGTTAATCGGAATGTGTAATGTGTAAAATGTGCCGTGTGTGACACTGCTTCCATAGAGGGCTGTGGAACCGTATCATGGAAAAGTCCCCATGAGAAGGTTCAATGTGTTAAGATATCCTAAGGGCATTAGGATGAAATCCTGGAGGTGGACAAGTACCACTGGTTAGGGTGGAGACGTGTTCTCCCGGTCTGCGCAGTGCCAAGAGTCATCACTGTATTGCCTAGGTGATGTGCTATGTGTTATGTGTATGTGATGTGTCCTTCTAGTGGTGGTTTGGACTATGTGTCACGGCAAATAAATTGTGAAATGTGTATATGTGAACATGTGTGAAATGTGTATATGTGAACATGTGTAAATGTGTATATGTGAACATGTGTAAATTGTGTATATGTGAACATGCAAATGTGAAATAAGAAACCATGTGAACCCTTTATGTTAGAATGTGAACATGTGTACATGTGAAATGCTTGAAAAATGAACCATGTGAAATATGGGAATGTGTAACCATGTGAAGTAAATGTGTTAGAATATGATACGTTAATTCATGCTATGATATTTCTAATCCCATATAAAATGCTATCATGTTATAGTCAAATCGGAAGTGTAGTCTTCATGTGATTAAATGAGTAGAAAGCATGTGATAGGAAGTGTTAATTGAAATATTTTAAACCATGTACCATGTGTTTTGATTTTGTAGAAATACCATGATAGGTTGTCTCTCATAAATGTTCAAGCATGTTATATGTTGCCTTGCAAATAGAAATAGTAAACCCTACTATGATGTATGCATGAATGATGTGTATGGAGCTACTTGCTGAGTCTGTTAGACTCACTCCTTGCTTCGGCGTACAGGTGTAGTTGGTGACACACCTTTAGAGGTGACAGTGGAGAGCGACTCCGAGCGTGGAGATTAGCTGGTGGAGTTGACACTGTGCCCTTTTTGTTTCATAGTACGTGAATTGTAGCTTGTATTAGGATTATCATTATGTAATTGTGGACAAACTATGTATTAGATGTAGAACTTTAATTTTGTGGACAATGTAGCTTGGTTTAATTTCAATTATGAAAGTTTAGTCTTTTATTTTGCTATATGGATCATGTATGATAAATGTGGATGATGGAATGTGATGACTGTTAGTCCTTTACTTCCGCGACTCTGTATCTATATTTGTGTATATCTCAATCATGTGATAGTGTTGGGTAAATGTCCCACTGTGGCAGCACTCGTTATATCGACGTGGGTCGGTATGACCGTACCGGTATAATGAGGGCCGTCACACTCTTCCTCCCCATCAGACTCCACCTCCCGCTCCAGGGCATTTGGGTCAACTTCTTCCTGTTCGTTATCCTTATATAAGCAAATTGTTTCATTTATATCATCAACACTGAACTGCGTAGAAGCCGCCAACTCTCGTGCGTCACTCTGATCTGATTGGAAAAAATTATCATTAACACCTTCGAGCTCATCATCAGCCGGGAGAAGCTCATACTCAGGGAATAGCCTTGATTTCACTCTGCATGCAGCCCACCAATCTCTCAATTTGAGGGATGAATAATTTGAATAATAAACTTGATGGGCTTGTGCCGCCAGAATGAATGGCTCATACGTACTCAACTTGGACTTATGCTTGACATCGGCAATCCCATATGTTGTGTCATGACGAATAGAGGTCGGATCAAACCAATGACACTTGAAGAGAAATACATTGTTGTCTTGTCCCAAAAATTGCAGTTCAATGACTTCTTCGAGAATGTCATAATAGTCTATTTCATTTTCATTGTAGGCACTTCCCTTCACACATACGTCGTTGTTCATCGTAGATTTATTCCGTCCATAATCCCTCGTGTGAAATCAGTATCCATTCACAATGTACCCTAGAGAGATGCGTACAATCTTCGACGGCCCATAACTGATCTCTTGTACTCTTGAATCAGTAACCAAACCTTGTTCAACCTATTATTAAAGAAAGGGACAGACAATGACAAATTACGCCAACTAAGTATGCATAAGAGCATAACACTTATGCTTCAAAATATTTAGACACTTACTCGAGATCTTATCCATCAGTAATATTTTACGTTCAAACAAACACGTACTTTGATACGTTGGACATTTGTTCTTCTTTGAGTCTAATTTCCAATTGCGAACTCTCATCACTAATTAGAAAAAAATTGATAACAATTTATTCAGAGTAATTTAAAATATGAAATTAAATTATAATATGGTAAATATGAAAGAATCAATCAAACATTCATCTCCGTAGAAAAAAAAAAAATAACATACTAACATGAATCTATGGGAAATGACTTGGGATTGACTACTAATTAAGCAAAGTGGTTGGTTGCAGTGGCAATGGACTACGAGAGGTTTAGATCAGATGGAACATTGCATTCCTATGGCCGGAAAAATAGATCTTCTCACATAGAAATCTATATATGGTAAACACAGGTCATAGGTTTTTCATTGATAGTCTACAGAACATAGAGAAAGAAATAGATATATCTCCTGTGTTTGGCAGGAATTCATATTTTTACAATTATGAAATTCAAATTTGCATAATATAATAAGAATCAGCAGAAACTCTAAAAAATCACAAACAATCTACTTACATCTGGGAAGATAGTAGTCTAAACTGAGTTTTGAAGTAGATAGGATTAGAGCTAGAAAAACTATGCTTTAAAAACTCATGAATTTTGTATGAACAAAATAAAAAAAATAGGATATCTAATTGTACTTAATCATGTGTTTCTGTAAAAAATATAAAAGTAGAAGAAGAAGAAGAAGAAGATAGTTTTTTGTAAATCAGAATATCTTATAGGCAATCACATTATAAAATATGTATATGCCTACTTACTATTTTTTGAATGAAGAATGGATGAGAACCCTATAAGTTCTAAACCACCTGCCTGAAAGGAAAAAAACAAGTCTAAATTGAGGAAGACAAATCATATGAATCAACATTTCAATAATCAATCGCCGAAGATATATGTTTTCAGGCTACATTGCCTTGATGACATTCATGTTCACTTCTTAGGATCATTCCTAAATATATATATGTCGCTCAACTACATTACATGTAATTGGAAATGAGAGTTAAGAAAGAGTGGCATCAATTAAGGCATTCTGGGAAAAAATTGACATTAGATGGAAAAAAAATACTGAGTTGCTAACTCTGCACCTACCCAAATTCTATCCCACACAAAAGGGTTGGTCAGTCAAAAGAAGATAGGGATCCTTTCTCAAGTTAATTGACACAGAATTGCCCAATGGCAATCCAATTCCAAGAGGGTAGGGGTGGGAATTGGTGAAATTTCAGCCAGAATGGCCAGAATTAGCTGGGATCAGCTGGATCAGCCAGGATCAGCCGAGATCAGCTAGTATTAGTCAAATCCACCAATCAAATTTTGAAGTTCCAATTAGTAGTCTACATTGACCTGATCTTGCAAGAATTGGGCCGGGATCAGCCAAAATCAGCTGGGATCAGTCCAGATCGAGTAGGATCAGCCAAGATTGGGATCAATTGGATTTGGTTGAGATATTGGGACCCACCGGAATCGGATGATCTAGGCCAATCCTGGCTGATTTTACGACTTCATTGGTCGAATTGGCCATTTCTGACTTCCTATTCAATCCAAATCCAATTGGGCTCAGATCTGGCCGATTCTTCAGCCAATCCAAATCCGCAGTCCGCCTTCTATAATGTTGTTAAGTCACCACTTTGAAAAGGAAACAAACAATTCAGCAAAGATTTTACATTTTTTGCACATTAATGGATATGTAGAGAAAGAGGATAAAAACTGAGAAGGGTGAACATTCATGGCTCGAAGTATGTTCCCCACAAGCCAAAGGATAAGCATCTAAAATACAAATAACAACCAATATAAAGATCTTTTGAATTGCAAAGAATAATAAATTTGTGGCAGCATGCATGTAAGAGACAAAGGCACCCAATGTTATTAAAAGAAGCATTAACCACTTTGGTATGATTAAAAATATTAAAGACTGTACAACATTATGATAAAAGTAAGCATTTGCTATATATCAAGTGCCTAGCTGAATGATTAACATGAGAGGACACAAGATATTTTTGACTCACCTATCTTATCCTCATTAATTACTTAACTGAGTAACATGATTGTTGTTTACAAATATTTACCCATAAATGATATAACGTAGAAAATGGGACATGTGAACCTTACTACTGACTGTAAAATTCATTATGATCCCATCTGGACTTCATGAATCATTTACATTGAAAGTTGTTTAAGGTATTTCAATGGTCACAAAATGAAACAAAATCTGATATTAACCATTAACCAATGGAACTTATGTAACTGAGGTTGAAAAGGAATTCAGGTAGCTTCTGTTGGACTTTTTAGAAAATATGAGAACTTGATTATAAGGCACAACATTAAGGCACAACATTTCAGAAACATAAGTTATAAACTCCATCTCCTATAGAACAAATTATATAGTGCATAGAATTCACAAAAACTAAGGCACAACATTTCAGAAACATAAGCATAAATGAAATTAACATGCACATTAAGACATGTAGACATTAAACTGTTAGAGACTATCAATCATTAAAACACATTAAAATGAACATTTCTTAGGAAATTCATTTTAATGTTAGCACATTAAAATGACTTCACATGCTTGCTTTGCTACCGTATCGTTCAATCACGTTCAAAAAAGTTACAGTCTCCTAAGTTCCCCATGTGTGTGGAACTGCTGCCATTGGCCAAAGACCAGAAGTTTTTATCTGTCAAACTCTCCCCCATAACTGGTGTTTCGTCATGGGCGTGGGGGCTGTGGTCGTCTTTTGCCCTCATCTCTGAGGGCATGCAGGACAAGGTCCACACCCCCCTTGGCCGTTGGCCCTAATGAGCAGAGGAAGTTGTCTAGCCTGGTTAGCAGGCAACAGGATTGCTGGAGAGGATGAGTCCATATTCACATACATCCATTCATATACTGTGCGTAGTGGGGTGCTGGGGCGTCATGGGGTGGGCTCGGGGGCGCCCGTGGGCGATGGGGCGCCGTGGGGTGGGTGAGGGGGGCCTGTGGGGTGGAGGGGGCATCGTGGGGGCGAGGGGGCAGTGTCGCAGGGCGAGGGGGCGCCGTGGGGTGGGTGAGGGGGGCCTGTGGGGTGGAGGGGGCACCGTAGGGGTGAGGGGGCAACACCACAGGGGCGAGGGGGCACCGTGGGTGGGCTCGAGGGCGCCCGTGGGCGTGGAGTGGGTCAGGGGGGCCTGTGGGGTGGAGGGGGCCCCGTGGGGGGCGAGGGGGCAGCGCCGCAGGGGCGAGGGGGCGCCGTGGGGTGGGTGAGGGGGGCCTGTGGGTGGAGGGGCCGTGGGGTGGGCTCGGGGGCGCCGTGGGGTGGGCGAGGCGGTGGGGGCGCTGGGGCTCGGGGTCGCAGGGGCGCCGGCGAGGGGGCGCAGGGGCTCCGCTGGCAAAGGGCAGGCGAGAGAGAGAGAGAGAGAGAGAGAGAGAGAGAGAGAGAGAGAGAGAGAGAGAGACCTTGCTCCAGGCGGCGGCGGGCCGGGATCACGACGGGCGGCTGCGGGAAGTTTGGTCGGCGGAGGGCCGGGGTGGCGACGGGCAGCAGCGGGTAGCTGGGGCGGCGGCGGGCCGGGGTCTCGAAGCCGGTGGCGCTGTAGGCGGCGAGAGGGAGAGAGAGAGAGAGAGAGGAGAGAGAGTGTGTGTGGGTTTCGTGGGAGGTGGCGGGGAGGGAAATTGTGAAATTTCCGACGGATAGTTCCGACGGAACTATTACGTCGGAAAACCGTCGGTAATATATAAGTACCGACGGAAATTTTCGGCGGATATTTATCCGTCGGTATTACCGATGGATGTTTCCGACGCAATAATTCCGTCGATAGTTCCGACGGATATTCCGACGGAAAAACTCCGTCAGAAATATCCATCGGTAAAACCACTTTTTCTTGTAGTGTGCGGCAATGCCCAGTGGACACCGGGAGGGAGGGTTTGGGAGGGGCCCGAGACCGCACGAGTTCGATCCCGGGGCGAGACTTTCGAGTGTGCAGTGGCAAGCCACTATGCTATTCAACCAAAAATAAATGTGAACAATAGGTTTTATGCATAGCTTTACTTAGAAAACTCATCCGGTACCACTAGTGTTAATTTACTTTTGGATGAGATATAAATGAAATTCTCCATTAGTTAAAAGGGGTCCATCAAAAGGTGATTGGCCGTGGAGTTTGAGGTTTGATAGCCTTGGGAAAAAAGATTTGAATCTATTTAATTTCTATAGACTTACATACCATCATATTATATTTTCTGTCATAAAAAACTTCCAACTCTCAGCTATATAAAGTGGAATTTTAAATTTGATTTGGATACAAACCATAGCCAATTTCCTCCTTTTAATTCCTATTTTGATTAGGTTTGCAACAGAAATTTGATTTTCCTTATTGCGCTAAAGTTTAGACTCCATTTATCGCCCATTTAACTTAGGTTTTGCATCTTTTGACCCATTTTATTAATGGGCTTTTGGGTATTATGAGTTTTGAAAGTTATTTTCTCATTTTAAGTCTTCCTTTGACCCAATTTACACTTGCAACTTCTATTAGTCTTTTGTTTGATTGCTTTTAAATTTATTTTATAAAAAATATTTTAATTTATCATCATTTTAAAAATCTGGGTTGTTAAAGGAATCAACAAGGGACCACGAAGTGTTCTGACCAAGAGAGGCCCCTGTTGGCCCTCGCTCTTACGGAGACGGTTGATATGGCAGCAAGCTCAAGCTATCTAGAGGGGGGGTGAATAGAATAGCTACAGAAATTCTGAAACTAAAACATAAAAATCACAACTTAAAATTTTTGGTTAGTGAATGTGATAGTGTGTGATAGAGAGTAGATGTGCGGAAGTAAATTTAAACAATCACACAAGAACATAGAAAATTTATCCTGGTTCGGTACTTCAAAGGAAGACCTACGTCTAGTCCCCAAGTAAAATTTTGGGATTTCACTAACCAGGGTTGTCACGTCCCGTCATTTAATATAACTATAAATGCCGGAACGTGAATGAACGAGAAATCAAGAGTAAAATTGAACTATTTGAACAAGAAGTTTGCTCAGAGGCTTCACTAAATAAAATTATTATTTGCTCTTCAATAGGTGTTACATGATTTCTGATTTACAATGTCAAAAATAAAATGCCGCAAAGGTTGGTCTCTCCACACACCAATCCCGAAGTCCCGCCTTCGAAAACTGTAGATTACCTGAAAAATTAGGATTTGGTGAGCTAACTAGCCCAGTAGGATTCAATTCCACAAATCATAAGGGACTAAGGTGTATAACATCAAAGTAGGAAACTTGATTATTATCAACACTGAATATCATAATGAATAAACAAGTATGTCAACTAGATAATACACGTAGAACAGGAATAATGTGAAAGCATGATCAAGAATTCAAGAGGACACTTAGGTTCTGATTCGGATGTATAATCACACACACACATGTATGTCATGATGACTAATCAAACACTTAATGATGTAATGCCAAACATCCACGTATCATTTATCGTTCCGCACGGCCACTTAAACGAATTTGGGTGCTCCTCCCAGGACTGGACCAGCCCTTATTTGCCAGGCATAATTCTTAAATTGAGTCTGAGACTCACCAATTGTCATCACCACACTCTTATTCTTGTAATGAATCAAGGAAATACAAGGATTTACTCATAGTTTACTCATGGTTTGAACACAAGAATTAAGGAACTTTGGTTCCTTCACTGATTTCAGAGATTGATAGTCATACAAGAACAATTTGGTTTGGAACTTGAAGTAATAATTCAAGGTAAAAAGGAAGATAACATGACTGATTTCAGTAAGTGTTTAGGTGGTAGAAACTACAAATTTTAAGTGGTCCATTGATTGGAACAATTGGGTAATATTTACAACAAGAAACAGAGCAAAACAAGTGCTGGAAACATGGCACTATCAGCACCTGTCGACAGGGGCTGGTTTCCAGAACTGAAATTTCAGTTCTATGTGTTCCTGTCGACAGCAAGCTATGGGCCTGTCGACAGCAACACACAATGAAGGTTTTCTGGTTTCTGAGAATAAGTTCCTGTCGACAGCAAGAGGTTCGTCTGTCGACAGATCCTGTTCAAACTTTCAGAAAGTCATTAAAATCTACTCTAAATGGTTCTCCAAATTTTCTCTATCACTCTAACATGATTAGGACCTTGAACAAGTAGGATTTCAGGTTTACAACTCAATGTAACATGACGAAAAGATGAAGGAAAGATCATGGAATATAAATCACATGAATGATTCACAAGAAGTGGAACTCAAGGGGATTTAATAGAGAGCACTTCTCTCAAATTCTTTCTCCTCACAAGAAGTGGAACTCAAGGGGATTTAATAGAGAACACTTCTCTCAAATTCTTTTCTCCTTTTCCATTGATCATCTATCAAGTACACTCACTTGAGACTTCCATGGTCTCTCACTGAATCAGATCCACTAAGGAGAAAGAACCATTATGGTTCAGTCTACTCTATACAGTGAAATCAACATGATTTTGAGTTCAAACAACTTGAACAAAGGAAGTAATATGTAGCTACCTGTGACTTGAAAATTAACTAAACATGATGGAATGCGTAGTTCCTATCATGAACCTACCTCCTAAGCTTTGAAAATATGCTGACTTCTCAGATTTGCCAATAACTCGAATTTTTCCAGATTTGAAACATAACATACTAAAGGCACTACATGCCATTAGCCAGTAACTCAAAGAACAAGTGTAGGGGAAACAAGGAAAGATTAGGAAGAGAATCCTACCAATACATAAGATTATAATTAAAGACATGAGTGTTGATTAGCAACCATATGAACTCAATAGTACAGAAGTAATCAAACAAGCTGGCTAAATCCCATGTGCTCATGAGGTCAAGATGGCTATTGAATTCCAAGACTTAGTAAGGAAGGGGAAATAGAAGATAGTGATCAAAGATTGAATCCTACCTGAGAGAGAGCAACTTCTTCTTCTTGATGTGGAGGTCTGTGGCAACAAAGAGTAACAAATGTAGTTGGTGCAGGGGTATTGCGACTTTTCAACAAAGAAGCAGTGGCAGCTTCTCTCGACAGTGATACCAGCAAAGCACAGCACAATAGCAAAGGAAGGGAGTGGCTTTCGTGACAACACACTCTCACACAAACAGGAGTGGAAAGATGTGTACGATGGATGTGGGAGGGTTTTTATAAACCCAGGCTATTAACATGCACAGGCCACGCAAGTGTACAGGTGTTGGAATAAAAACCCCCTTTTACCTCCTCAGCCACCTAGCCCATGCATGCTTCGCAAGTTACACATGTTAACTGAGGTGTTAGCTTCACCACCATGAGTGCTGGCCTCACCAAAAGCTCCCACGTAAGCTTAACCGAAAATTCCAAAAAACCCATTACGTAATTCCCCTTTAATTCAGCTAGCCACTTGTCCCTTATATAAACTTGTCCAAATAGGGTCCATTTGTATTGAAATTTTAACCATAGGCTAATATGATAGTTTGATAAATTATGGTAATTTTTATTTAATTTTTAGATTTTATTTCACACAAGGTGAAAAATCACCTGAAAAATGGTCGTGTCGACTTATCCTCGAAGTCCGAACGCCGAAAAAATTGGATATTTATATTTTTGAGATCTCCACATTTTTCTGGAAATTATGATGTTCTCGGATTTTTATTTCGTTATCGCTTTCCGGTGTCACTCTGTGGGAGCGCGCACCTCTGTGTACGACACTGGGAAAATGTTAATTAATACTAAACATTCTCAAATGTCAATTAATTCAATTTAAGAATAATGGTTAAGTCTAATAACCTTATTTTTCAAGTTTTTCCACAAATAAAATTTTTCAGGGTGTTACAAGGGTACAATCCCCCCAAGAATATACAAACCCCCAGCTCCCAACTGGTCCTCTTCCTTTCTGAGTAGGAAGGAAACTCACTTCTATTATTGGTCAAGAAGTCACCCTCCTGGAACAAACCCCAGTGCGGTTCTGCTGACACCAACCCCAACTAGGTTCTTCCCTTAACCAAAAGAAAGTGCTAAGAACAGTCACTTAGCTGGACAGAAACCGCCAGCAACCCCACTAGCCTTCTCTCCACATAGGAAGAGGCACACTGTATACAGTTGTGACGGCCCTCATTATACCGGTACGGTTATACCAACCCACGTCGATATAGCAAGCGTCATCACAGTGGGACATTTACCCAACGATACATTCAGCTGAGATACACGCGAATATACGAACAGAGTAGCGGAAGTAACAAGAACTACTGTCTTCATTCATTCATCATCCACATTTAACATACATGAAATTGCAATAACATTAAAGAACTTAGAAGTTCACATGATTTAAATTGCTGAAAATTAAATACATAGATGTCCACACTTATACAATTTTCTCATGATAGTTCTAGTACAATGTCACTTTTACATACTATGAAAACACAAAAGGGTACAACTGCTCCAACAGTCTAATCTCCGCGCTCGGAGTCCATCTCCACCGTCTCCTCCAACGGTGTCACGTCACCAACTACACATGTACGCCGAAGCAAGTAGTGAGTCGAAAGACTCAGCAAGTAACATCACTCATACCATACACGTACATGTCATAGTAGGCTCTACACACACAATTGCAAAAGACTCAACATGTCGCATGCTTAAACTTTGAAATGAACAATCTATCATGATAGTGCTATCAGTAAACACATGATACATGCTTTCAGATTTCCTTAACGAAATAAATTTCCTAACACATGCTCTCTAATCATTTCTACTCATGAAATTCTACTTTGCGTTTTAACCAAAACATGAAAGTCATTAACATAAATTCCGCGCGCACATGAGAGGGAACACAACTAGCATGGAATCTACATGTTCTTATACATATACATAACCATTTTCACATGCTTAAGCTTGCTGGTTTTCACATGCTTTAGTAACCATAACCTACACCTGAGAGCTACCATGTTATTTAAGACACAACATGTGAACAACCGAACATGGAATTGTGTACACATACTCATTTAATTGTCCCTAGCATGGGTTCTAGACACTTGTACATGTAAACATGATCATAACATAAGGAAAACTACTGATTTAGCATGGTTTCAGATTTGTCACAACATGGATTTACAATATCATATCTTCACATTTTTGGTTTCGCATTTTCTTTACACAAATTTCCAATTCACGTAAATTGCACTTTACACATACACATTACACATTATTCACTTACACATTAACACATAAACACATACACATTTACACATTCACAATTTAGGTGCCGTGACACATAGTCCAAACCACCAAAGAAGGACACAAACACATCACATCACATAGACGCCATCTAGGCAATACAATGGCGACTCTTGGACTGCGCAGACCGGGAGAACAAGTCTCCACCCTAACCAGTGGTACTTGTCCACCTCCAGAATTTCCCCCTAATGCCCTTAGGGTCACTTACACATTGAACTTTCTCAGGGGGACTTTTCCCTGATACGGTTCCACTGCCCTCTACGGAAGCAGTGTCACATTTGGCACAGTTACACATTTACACATTTTTACCGATTTTACACATGGTTTGACACATGTCACTCTCACTTCATTCACTTTCTCACTCACATGCACATGCCTCTATTTTCCTAACATGACACTACAGATTTCAGACATTAACAAGTAGGTATTTCCACTAATCAAGTTGGATTAAACAAGAATCAACTCATTTTACAATGACATACGTCAATTTCACATTTTTCATGGAAAATTTTATAAGGCATCATGCTCTGGTCCAAATGACCTGAAATTTTAATCACAAACTAATTCGGGTTTAGGACCCTTCATGCAAATTTTCAGATTTTTCTAAGTTAAAATGAATTTACAGAAAATCAAACATCCATTTTTCATGCCATTCGTAATTCAAGTCGATATGGAATTATACACAAGTCACAATTTTAGCAAGCTACTGTCTGAACCCTACATGTATAGAGCTACAGAATTTATTCCTCCATTTATGGGGCGATGCCTGGTTTACCAAGGATTTATCATAACTTATGCAAAATTCCTATTTCCCACACAACACTTTCAATAATTTACATGAGCATGGCAAAATCTCAAATTTCATAATAGGGCTGATCCATACATGCATGATTCTTACAAACTTGGGCATACAAGCTAGTCCTAAATCATGCAACAGTAGATTGACAAGATTAACAACTAATCATGCTTGTAATTCATGTAACAAAATAACTTCTATCATTCACCACCATGCACACTCATCCATCCACACACCACATTCATCACATCCACAATATACATAGCATATAAATGGTTTACAGTATATCCTAGTCGCGAAATCATATCGAAAATAGGTGTATAGAAGGGTAGAACAGGTCACTGTTCTATCCAGATGAACTTGGCGGCGGTCTCTGGCCGCTGATTCAAGGTCAACGTCATAGTCGATGGACGCTAAGCATGATCTTAGCGACCAGGGATTTTGCCGTCAATGTACGTCTGTGCAGAACACAGACCCGAGCTCTCAAGATAGGGTGAATCTGAGGGTCTAGAACACGAGGGAAAATGTACAAAAATAGTAAAACCAACCTAGACACATACGGGGACGTTATGAATGGGTTACTTGCCTTTAGAAAATTCACCAGACGAATCTAGGGCTCGGTGAAGCTCTCCTTGGGCTGTCCCAAGAAGCCTTTGGAAACGCTTTACTCCGAGTTCTTGGTCGATGCAGGTGCTGAGCCAGTGGTGGGGAAGCCTCCTCCTTGGTTCCCTCTAGCCTCCAGTTGCAGTAGAACGCCGGATGGAGCCTTGGATCGCCGGTTTGGAGCCTTCAAAAACCAGTCCTTGCACAGCTCCGAACTGGGGTCTTCTTCTTCTTTCTCTCTTGTAAAGGGGCAAAGAGAAGGGTTGGGGAGCAGATTCGGGTTTGGATATATGGGAGAGGCTTCTCTCCCACTCACAGGGTGACAAGATGGCTCTCAGAGCCGTTGGGGACAGCTCCCCAATGGGTGAGCTACCTTGTTTCCGGAATTTCTGGCTCTGCAACGCATGCAGGCCAGAGAAGTTGGCGTCCACATCGTTAGACGTTGGGATTAGTGTTGGCGTCCATGGGTGGACGCTGACACCTCATCGGTGGCTAGGGGTTGACGCCAATAGGGCCTTCAGCCAGAAGTTTAAAACATGCAGAAAACTATGCATGCCATGCATATATACATGCAATATGTACATGGTAGCGTATTCATACTATCACCATTCAATACATGCATTATTTACATCTAGTATAAACACATGCACACGTAATTGTACTAATTAATGCGTACGTAAATATGTATATACATACACAAGCACAAATATACACACACAAATACAAATAATGCGACGGAAATTCGAGGGCCTTACAACAGTCATACAGCTGGACAGAAATCTTTCTTAGAAAAGAAAGAACATACCGAGAGTTGTACAAGATATATGGACACTAACTCAAAAACTCTCAGCCGAAAGACTATCCCCCAGTTTTACAATGATGCTTAGAGATAGTGAAGAGAGGAAAAGGAGCTTGAAGCTTGAAGACTTCAGATGGCTGCTTGCACATTTCTTCTTGGACTCGAGCTCTTTCTCTCTTTCTTTTGAGTGTATGTGGCATTGAGGCTTCTCATTGGATGTACACTCTTTGAATGATCTTCAGGAAAGCTCTCTTGTTGTTCTTCCAGCCTTGCATCATTTTTTTATAGAGCATCTTTAAACAGATCCGTTGAAGAGATCCGTTAGAACTCTTCTAGCCGTTGCTCATCTTCTTCTTCATCTATTCTTCTTCTTCTTCTGTCTAACAGACGCTTAGTGTAGAGGGAAATCTAGATATCTGCAGGCACAAAAGATAGAGTCAGACTAAAAAAGTTTTCTGACAACAGGCCCATACCTTGCCTTACTTCCATGTTTTCTGCTAACAACATCTCACGTACCTTGAAGGATAGACTGTAAAAAAAGATCTTCAGTCAGACAGAGAAATAATAAGATAACATGTGAAGTACATTTGAATTTTCAATTGCCGCCACAAATATTTTGAAACATTTGAAATATAGAGGCAATCGATGTTTAAGTATAAAAACTTCAACTGTAAAGTTGGAGTATGTATCACATATCAACTTTCCAGAGTTTGAACCAGAGTCGATGTTTGAGTGTAATCCATGTGTGAATGTAATCGATGTTGAAAGGAAGTCGATGTGAACATGATCCATGTTGAAATGAAGTCGATGTTTGAGATGAAGTCAATGTGAACATAATCGATGTATGAATGTAATCCATGTATGTAATCGATATTTGAACATAATCGATGTTTAAATGAAATCGATGTTTTGAAGTCGATGTTTGAACAGAAATCGATGTTTAAGTGAAATCGATGTTCAACTGAAGTCGATGTTTTAAACAAAATCGATGTTGAACAAAAATCTATGTTTAAGTGAAATCGTTGTTTGAATGAAATCGATGATCAACTGAAGTCGATGTTTTAATGAAATCGATGTGGACAAAAATCTGAGGAAACCAGCAGCTGTTGACATGCAGGTTGTATCTGTCGACAACCCAGCCTTTGATTTAGAAATACAGTTCTAAAAAATACATATGCTACAGTACCCGTCGACAGCCGATGAGTATCTGTCGACAGCCGCCGTTCAAACATAGTGTTTATAACATATGTTTTTTCTGTGATATTATTATAGTGCATTTGAGGATTATTTATGCAGATAGTTAAACACTCATTGAATGTTCAAACTTATACATGAAATGCATGAGTTTTCAGATTAATATCAAAACATGATATGACATAAACATAAGATTTATTTAGTCATGAGTTTTAGTTATCACCAAAACATGAGATAAACAAAAGAGTGGTTCAACAGCCCCTTCTTTGGATACAACATGAGCACAAGAGCTATAAAATCTATGGGTAAAGCAAAGGGAAATGTTTTTACCCACCAACAAGGATTAATGATAATCAAAGATAATGACATTAACTTACTAGGGGACACATGCGACCCAAAATGGAGTTAACTGAAATAAGGGAAACACTTTCTACCAAGACATGACAATCAAGTAAAGCTTCCAACTTGAGACCCTCAAACAAAGCACCATGCACATCTTCCCTTCTATATATGCAATATTATAGTGAGATAAATTAAGGGCTATGTGAGAGGTATCTTTCTTATCATTAGAGCCGGGGGAGGGGGAGCCAAACTTGATATAAGGTTCTCCAAACATTTGTCTTCCATAGATGACATGAAGCCAAGAGGAGATATAAACCAAGAGCCTCTGGCAGCTTCACATTTGAAGCACATATGTTCCAAGGACTCCTGGCCTAAGTCATAGATTGGACAAGTAGCATCACAAGCATGTGAGAATTTGGCTAGCTTAGGGTTGAGGGTGACTGCTTTCTTTATGTATTTCTAGATAAATATAGATACTCTTGGAGAGATATGTTATTGGAGCTAGCCAATGATTCCATAGAGTGGCATAAGCCAAGTTTTGAATTGAAGGACTTTGAAAAGACCGCCTAGATTCAAGTAGGTTATAGGTAGACTTGATTGAAAAGCTTCCATCCTCTTTAAGATATCATGAGATTTTGAGATCAGATAGATGATTGGCTCAAGTAGGAATGTGAATATTTGAAATTTCCTTCACCATAGAGTTAGAGAATAAGTTCATTAGATGACTGAATCCCAAGAAGTTCCTGCAATTAGTTCAAAGACATGAACTAGGATGCTAGATGTGTTAGGGTAAGGCTTTAGTGCTATCTTACTACAAGAATAATAAGATTTGTCAACGACTATATGTCAGTGGTTTAAAAAAGTCGTCGACATATCTGACGTTCGTTAGCGGCTAAAAAAAACCGTTGACATATGATGCTTTTGTCAACGGCTATTTACAACCGTTGACAAATGTTTAAAATATGTCAACAACTATTTACAACCATTGACAAAAGTCACACTATGTCAACGGCTACATATAATTGTTGACAAATGGTTAACGTTTGTCAGCAGCTATTACTAATCGTTGACAAATGTTAGACATATGTCAATAGTTTTTTTGAGCCGTTGATAAATATTTTTGAGTCGTTGATAAATATATTTTTAAAAAAAGTGAAAAAATGGCGGAAGATTTCTTGCCATTTAATTTGTAGGTTAACATTTGTCAACGGCCTACGACAGCCATTGACAAATGTCACATTTGTCAACGATTGACAAAAATCGTTGATAAATGTAACATTTGTCAGCGGCTAAGTTAGCCGTTGACAAATACTTAGTTAAAATATCTGGACATTTCCCTTCCACCTTTGGCTTCTTTTTCTTCCTCCTTTCTTCCCCCCTCCGCAGAAGCTCCTCCATCCCCGAGGTTATCATGGCCACCAGCTCTGGTGAGTGATGGTGATGAACCTGGCGCAGTGGCACCAGGCGGACTACACCTGGCAAATCAAGCGGTGGATGGAGGTGCAGGGGGGGGGACGCATCTACGAGCTGGGCTCCCTACCGCCCCTTTTGCTAGTCTTTGTCGGCCGCGTCGCCTCCTACACTGGAGCAGCAGAGGAAAGCCATGGATACGGCTCGACACCAAGCGCCCTTGCTCCCTGAACACTCTTCGGTCCCTCTACAACCTCCACGGCCTATTGGCTCTGGTGGCTCAGCAGATCTCCTCGCGAGCGACCTCCAGCTTGGCCTGGTCATGGGCAAGGATGGAGACGAGGGTGCCCTCGACGGCAGCCCACCAGGCCATGGCAAGGCCGATGCCACTGGAGGCGAAGGTGATGAAGACGTGACGGCCCTTGATGGGGATCTTGACGAGGCGAGGGCAGCAGACGACGTATAGGGCCAAGAGGAGGAACAAGGCCAGGACTGCGGGAATGAGGAGGAGGAGGTGGCCTTCATCGAGTCCTCCGCCAACATCTGGGAAGGGGGCTGCACGGGCCTGACAGTGCTCACTGTCGCTGGGTTGCAAGGCTAGGGTAGGGGGTGGGATGCAGGGCCGAGGAAAGTGGGGGGGGGGGGGGGGGGGGGGGGGGAAGGGGGGGGACAGTGTCGGGAACGGGGGGGATGCAAGGCCGGGGGAGAAGGGTTGCAGGGCGTAGGAGACGATGGGTATTTAAAAAAAAAAAAATCTTTGTCAGCGGCTGTTAACTCTGCTGACATATTGGTTATATAGCAACAATCCCTAGTCGTTGACATATGTCAACAATTTGTAGCTGTTGACATATCGTTTGTATGTCAACAGTTACAAGCCGCTGACATATAGTTTATATGTCAACACTCTATAATAGCCGCTGACAAACATTAGTCGACGACCTATTTGTCAACAGTTTTATCAACGGTTATATAGCCGTTGACATATACCTATGTCAACGATTTTACATTTTTTGTCAACGACTTTTAGCCGCTGACATATATGTTTTTTCTTGTAGTGTATGCTAGTAATTGGGAACCCATGAGTCTTCCCAAATTCTAATGTTGCGGCCATCACAAGCCACCCATGAAGTATTGGCTTTAAGTTCCTACTTAAAAAATATGATTGTTGGCCAAACAATGGAAGATGAACCTCTTTGTTGACCTTCCCAAAAGCTATCCTATTTTAAGTACTTACCTCTCAGTAACACAGCCTAAAGTAAGGAATTATCATTGAGAAAATACCAAGCCAATTTCAGGATAGTTGCCTTATTTTAAACCCCCAAGTCTTTAATCCCAAGACCACCCAATGCTTTATGCTGACTAATAGAATGCCAAGAACATAGGTGTAAGTTTCTTCTATTAGAAGATTCACCACATCAAAATTTACACTAGATTTGAGATAGTTTTTTTGTAGAAATTTCATGGGTGTGATCAGGATGGTGCTCATGACATGTTGAGAGAGAGACACAATGGTGGATTTTAGTAGTGTAGTGCGGCCAACTTGAGAAAGAGTCTCTATTTTTCAATTAACAATTATGTGCTTAATTTTTTTCCTCTAAGAAATTTAAATGTTTAGAGAGACTCAACCAGCGAGTAATGGGGATCCCTAGGTACAACTCTCCATCTGCAAGCTCTTTTATATTTGTCAATCTTTTGAAGTAAGTTTTATAGAATGGATAAGTATTTTTATAGAACCAAAATCTAGATTTATCTCTACTGATAATCTAATGTTAAGAGAATGAATAAGTTCTTGAAATACTACCACATTATCCGTAATGAGTCAACTAAGTACAAATATGTAACGTCTCGACGCGAAATATCGGAGCGGTAATACAGTTAAATAAATAGTATAGAGCGATAAATAGACATCAAATAATTTCACCAATTGGAATAACGCCAAGAGATCCAACTTCCATTACTAATCTCACTAATTCATCTATTACATTCACTAATCATCCCTTACAATAATCATTCAGAGCCATAACTATGGGCCCAGAGTACTTTATTCAATTCAAACTATTACAAACTAACTAACTAACTACTAAAAAGCATTTGTTGTCATAAAGTGGGGTCACTCTTGCTCTTCCTCATTCACAGCCTCGTTCGTATGGTAGTCTTCATCAAACTCATCTGAAACACATGAAATAAATAGTGCAGGATGAGCGATAATCGCCCAATAGGACTTAACATCTCGTATAAACAGGCATACTTTAAGTGATTAATGTCTTGTAAAGTAGGATAACTAGATAGTACGATCAAGTATAGTCAAGAGAGTAACGCCGCATGATAGCAAAAAAACAATAGTACTTTCACAAGAGAATAGCACAACTAGTATGATAAAAGATTGGCCATATAACGAAATAGCATGTAACGTTGCACAAAAGTGCACTAGTAGAAATAGCACATTTGGTCGAACTTCTTGTCGACCGAGAGAACATAGTATAGTGATTGATTGTCTTAGATTAAATCTTGATAGTATGACACTTGGATGTAATGTCGACATCCTGATCATTGAACTCCCGCGGGTAAATGGCACTTTTCGGGCGCATCTCCCAGAACTAGATCGGGCCCTATTGCCTGGCATTAGTTATATTTATTATCTTAGACAATCAATTGGGATGGTCAAATAGAGTACCAAGAATAGATGAGAGTAATTGATGAATAGATGAGAGTACAGAGAGAAAGTGAATAGATGAGTGAAATAGAATAGTAGATAAGAACAGGGTCACGTTCGTAAAACAACGATAAACAAGCGATAATAACAGTTGCACAACACACACGATCGTGTGCCAGCAGTCCGGTAGAAGTCACAACCGCCCAATAGCCGTGCTTATGAACACAGGCCAGAGGTCCGGCATGATCTCAAGGTAAGAGAGAACAAACTAAGGCTGTTGGATCATGCTGATCCCTAAAGGTAAAATAGGTATTGATGGTACAACCCACCGGTCGGCAATGGACGTCCGCCAAAGTCAAGGAGACTTACGGAGGCCTCGACAACGAGCTCCTGGTCCAGTCAGGAGTATTCTCAATGGAGAGGTCGTCCAAGCCAAGATAGAAGGTTGTAAAGAAACCATTGTCCGTCATGCCTTGAGTGCTCAAAGGCAGAGGGACGCGATAGCGATATACAAAACGTGCGAATAAAATGAAGACAAGTTCATTTAAAATAATAGGAAATTTATATGGATAATTTCACTTAATTACTAGATATATTATTGAATAAATTTGGCAAGATTTTATGGCAAACATTTATGTTTAGTGTGCATGTGTAAGATAATCATGATAGCAAGAGATAGTTGTGCACATAACTTTTATTTAATGGAGAATCATGTGAATATTACCCATTATTATCAAACAGGTCGTTACTGTTCATAACAGTACATTTCATGGATTAAACAATGATTGAATGACATGATTAACAAGGATTGCATGGAAATTAGGATTTCTGGATGCAACAGTCAGGTCGCGACGTTGGATGGTGTCGCGTTCAGGTCGTGATAGGGCTGGCCGACGCATTCTGATTCCAGCCGAGACGCCGACGCGACGACGAGGTGCTCGTCGCGACGTGTTGGGGTGACGCGTTCAGGTCGGGCTGACAAGACGAGGAGATCGTGACGCATGTCACTGTCGTGTTAAGGACGCGACGTGGGTCCTTGTTGTGACCTGGTTGAGAACGCGATCTATCGGGTCATCGTGTTCTCAGAACCTCGGCCCGAGCACAGGAACTTGCATAGACCCCTTTGGATTGCTGTCCATACAGTCCAGGGTTTGACACAGTTCCCTTGCAAAAATCATATAAATTCGTATACATGTCAAAAAATCACGAAATTGGTTTTATATGAAACTAGACATGCAGAGGTATCTACAGTAACAATTAATTAGTGAATAGACATGGTATGGACATGCTATGAATAGGTTGCATCTCGATGACCTAAAATCATACACAGTGATGGAATTCGATTTAATTCGAATAGGGAACATGATAAAATTAGGGAAAATGATATCAATAGATTTTCAGACATCGAGTAGTATGTACAGTAAAAGTTTCATGATCCGAAATTAAGCATAGACATGAGATTTGAGCAAACAAGTCAAGTCGGGTACATGTTCATGACAGAACTTTGAGCATAAAATACTCATCTATGGCACGATAGAAATTGGGGAAAATATGGGGCTTTGCAAAAGAGGATCATGGTCTACTTAGGGTCGAACTTAATTAGTTTGTGCTTGAGAGATTGTCTACCTTTGAACGCTTTTGGGATCTTAGGGTTTGAATGAGAAGACCGTGATGAACATCTCGTTCCTAGCCTTCTCCTCCTTGCTCTCCACGTCCAAAACCTTCTCTTCTTCATCCTCCAAGTTCCAGAGAATGCCTACGGTCGACTAGGGACGAAAATGGAGAGTTTTGTATGTTTAAAGTCTCCTTACACACTTAAAACTCTCTCTTCTCATCCAACTCCGAATTTCCACATTTATCTCACTATTTCTAATATTTATCTATCTAATAGGATTGGGGAGAACTCTAATTTCGTGGCCAAGGGGTTAGGATAAATCTAAGACTCTTTTTTAAGATAATTATGAGTTAAATAGTGATTATTTTAACCCTTTTATATTTATTAATAATTAGAATACAAATTTACCCTTAATTATCTCCCATCAAACAATGGACTCTTCACTTTTGGGACCAATACTTCATGTATAAGCCTCATAGGATAACCCATTACTTGTTTTCACTTAATGGACTTTAATTATTCTATAATTCTTTTAATTTATTCTAATTTAAATTTATTTTTAAAATAGTAAAATTTTAGAATTGCTACAAAATGTCTGGTGATAAGCGAAGATAAGAAAAGAGAGAAGTGATTTGATCATGTTCGCTAGCAAGTTGATGATGGCCTTTTCCATGACGTTACATAGAGAGATAGGCCTCAAATGGTCTAAGAAAATAGCAAGAGGATCTTTTGGGGATAAGGGATAAAAAAGATGTGGTTAATGTCAAGGGAATGACCTGGCTTCAATATTGGTTGTGTTAGACCTGTGACTACCTACCAATTCCAGGAATTTTTGGAAGAAAATAGCTAGAGTAGGGATCTTCATAGGGTGCATTTTTTCTAAAGAAGACTTGTTTGATTTCTTCTGAGATCGAAATGGTTAATAGGTCCTTAATTTGATTGAAAGTAAAAGTGTTAAATTTTAAGGTTATATTTGATATCGAAATAGATCAAAAATAAAATAAAATTATCTTTAAATTTTAAATATATTTTTAATTTATTTTCGAACTATCTTAATATCAAATGATTCCTAATTAATCTTTATATGGAAGACAAGTAAGGTGGGAGTAGTGGATGAGTAGATGGAGATGAGGGGGTCAATGAACAAGTAACATATGGTCTTTTTGTCCCTTGACCAACCCCCATTTAAGAGCTTTACCCAACTAATGTGATTAATAACCAGCCTGCACAACACACTAGTTAGTACGAAAGAAGCTAATGTTGCGGTCTCCTTGTGCTATAACATCTGTATATTCTATTTGAAGATAGCACGTCGGTTTGACAAGAGGTTAGTTTATCCATGAGTAAATTATTCATGGGTGGGTTAACCCCCCCCTTTCACCTGCTGTTCAGTTTGACAAGAGGTTACTTTATACATGGGTAGAAATCTTATCTCATCTCACGAACTGGGGTAGAGATATCCACGAAATAGGTGGATAACTTTAGTTAAGCCAACCCTCCCTGTCAAATCAGAAAAATTGAGTTT
Source organism: Colocasia esculenta (assembly GCA_014218235.1). Taxonomy (NCBI): domain Eukaryota; kingdom Viridiplantae; phylum Streptophyta; class Magnoliopsida; order Alismatales; family Araceae; genus Colocasia; species Colocasia esculenta. The sequence continues at coordinate 18,063,768 of CM024755.1, read as the reverse complement.
ACCCAGTACCCCCTTGTCAAACCGGCTTGATTCGAGTTCATTGCGAATTAAGTCTAATTCTTCGTATAGCTATATAAATTTATCATATGAAAATATGTATGTCACCACTCCATAGCTGGGCACTTCCACGCGTTGACTTTTCCCCACACTGAATCTTCCCATCTTCTCTCTGTCTCTCTCTCTCACACACACACAGCGGGTGGATGTCGGGGATCATGGAGACGGCGGCGGACGAAACGGGCTACCTGGCCGTGGAAATGGTTCGGGGGAGGTCGACCGTCACTCGCTGTTTCGCCAAGTACCCCCTCAAGTTCATCGTCCCCACAAAGGTCCCTTCTCCCCTTCTTCTCCGAGGAAATGATTTGGATCCTGCTCGGAAAACTAACTGATAAAGAAACATGTGTTGCTTTCTCCCATGGCTGCTGCAATACGGGCAGGCGGGTTCCTCCCGGACGGACGCCGTGTGGATCTACGCCCTTACATACGGTGGCGGCATAGTCTCGGTGCGCCTTCCGGTTTAGACACCGGAAATAGTCAAATAGTCGACAACCTTTTTCGTTTCTGTCCGTTCTGCTTCTCCGGGGAAACCCTCGTCTGGGTTTTTTCAAAAGTTTTTTTCTTTGTGACGACTTTGATGATAAATTTGTAGGGTGACTGCGTGAGGTGTGGGATGAGCGTCGGTGACGGCTGCACGGCGGTCTTCACCACCCAGGCGTCCACCAAGGTGTTCCCCCGTTTCTGTCGCCCACCCTCTATTTCGTTGGATGGAAAGCCTTTTGCTTTTGGCGTTATTATCCTCATGTTTAATTACCTGGGCTCGAGCTTTCTGGAGAGTTCTTTGCATTCTTGAGGGATATTGTCTGCACTCTCTCTTTTTCAAACATTTACTTTCAGGTTGTATTCGGCAGAAAAACCAAAGAATTGTCCTTATTGTAGAACAATGTGTCGGAATCTTAATAATCATTTCAGTCAGATAACTGGTTCTCAAGTGTTGTTATTTTGGATTGGTTTATGGTACTTAGGATCCCTTTCATCGTTTTGCTTTCTGGATTGGCTGCCTGCATTAGAGTTCACTCATCTATTTATATGATTCATGATTTCTACTTGGAAAATGTTCAGAGTGACTTGCCATTTTTGCAGGTGTACAAATCGATAGATTCCAAATATTCTGGGCAGATGCTAGAGGTACATCCCTGTTGTACATGATCAAGATACGACACGAAATTGCTACGACTTTTGTATTAGATATTCGGATGTGAGTTAATAATTTGGATATTTGTTCAAAGCAGTGTTTCCATGTAACAGTGGCTAATTTGTGGCATGCAGTAGGCTAGTGTTGGAAGCAATGCTCTTTTGGCAGTTGTCCCCCATCCAGTAACCTGTTTCTCCACAGCAAGATACTCTCAGAAGCAAGTGTTTAGAATTGCCTCCAACTCCAATTTGATTGTTGTTGATTGGTTCACAAGTGGGCGTCATGAGAGTGGAGAAAAATGGAGCTTTTGGTTTTACAAGAGCACTAATAATGTCTTTTTAGAAGGAGATGAGCCTCTTTTTCTTGATTCGGTAATGCTCCCTTCTGAAAGCAATATTACTGTAAATTTCCAGGTGTTAGATTGTATTTGGCAGCTAGCCTATGAAAACATCAGTGGTCTTCTCTGTTAGGGAAATTGCAGCTATGAAGATTAATTATTAAGAATGCAACCATTTTACTTTACTTTTATTTTCATCATACATCTCATCAGGTCTCATTTTTAGTATGCTGGGGGAACTGCATGAGGGTACATAAGGATCTAAACAAGTAAAATTTCAAATTGTCACAATCATCAAAGACAGGATGTTGAATCGATAGGAAGTCCTGCTCTTATTGTAAATAAGATTTTTCCTTACTTTAGGATGACCGATGATCATATATTGTAACCCTCTGAAAGCTTGAGATTGTTGGTTCATTCATCCCAGTCTTTATCTGTCCAGAGAGCAGAAATGTCCTTCGCTGCTACTGATTCGGCAATTTATTTTATAAAAGCTGATCTTGATATCATGGTTTCTATATCATGTTTTCACTAATGATACAAAATAAATTAAAATCTTGAAATATTAACAGTCTTGTGTCCGCTGCTGAAGGAATATTTGTATGGTACCTTCCTACTTCATAACTCCTTTCTTCTTTGTTAAGGAGAAGATCCTTCTCTAATACCTAGGAGCTGGAGAATGCTTGAAAGTTGAAACCATAATTTATAGAAATTCTTGTAACTACACCCCTATAAACCACCAGAACAGTATCTATTCCAAGGCAAACAGCTGCAGAAATATGAAGAGTTGGAAACTGCCTGGTGAGCCAAAAGCCCCAGCTCGATTACTGGTCCCAACCAGGCAAATAGTAGGCTGACATTTAACCACTGACTTTAACTAAGCCAATGCGGTAATATTGCAGTTCTCGATCTCTCCTCCTATGGGTAAAAAAGGAAGAATGAGTCCCAGATATTATCATCACATTTCCTCTGTAATTTAAGTGATATGAACTACTCTAACCCATGGATCTGCCATCTCTTGAGATCCCTTTGACTCCAGGATGTTATGATCGCTTCTTTTCTCTTCAAAATGCCAAGTTTCTTTGGAAACTTACCTTATTTATCCAAGATGTCTTGAAACCTTCCAAAATCTCTTTTGGCAGAATAGACCCTGCAGAAGATAATCTGGGGGGCTACATTTACTGAGCTTTTAAAATGGAGATTTTATCAATAAGAAAGGAATTGGCTTGAACATTAGGTTCAGGGCAATATTTCAATGAAGTGCAACAACTGAAGCATGCATCTTGCATACTTTGCTGTGCACAAAATGTTTACATGCAAGTACATTTTCATCCATCACTGTTCTCATATAATTAAGTGGCATTTTAATCCTGTCTATTTTTCCCCATATGTTATGATGGGAAACAGTTTAAAAAGTTTTGTTTTGTTGTTTCTTGCAGGTGCTTCTAGAGCAGGGAGATACATCAAGCATTGCTCAGCGCATGCAAGATTACCAAGTCATTGCAATGATCATACTGATAGGGTTGGTTCATAAAAGGGAGCTGTTCTGTACTTTTCTATATAAGGGAGTTTTGGATTTCACACACTATTTTTAGAATGGTGGTCCTGTCCACCTTTTTGGGAGGGAAAAAGCTATTCCAATTTTCTATATACTGTCATCAGCTTGATTGGTTATCTAGGAGCAATATAAATTTGGACATGTAAATGCCACTACATATTGTTGAGCCCACCAACCAAGTCAACTTCTTGCCAAAGAAGCACGTAACCCTGAAACTTTTAGCTGTAAAGTTGTGCTTCAAAATTTTCCAGTTGTTTACCTAGAAACTAAGAAAAACATTCAAGGTTAGGTTTCATTTACCAATCCAAACATCTGGAAACTTAAGTGCTAAATAATTATCTAAGATTTATTGAGTTATCTGTTCTTCGTAGGGGCACAAGACATCCTTCCAGGGATTAGAATTTAAGTGGCTTAACCTGTTACCCTTTCATTCCAGTGGAGAGTTTGGATTTGGTTCCAGGAGATCTAGTCGTGCTTTATTGAGTAGGTATAATGTCCCGCCTTTTTCATATTGGATACATAGGTTGGTTTAAAGTATGGGTAGGCTGAACTTGGGTTTCTTTTTTTAGTGTTCATTTGTCAATCTGTATGTGGACTACTGAAGTGATCTCTTTTCTCCTAAGACCTCAATGTCTGCTAATTTATGTAACAGAAGGACTCTTGGTCATATTTCTTTCTACCTGATGTATCTGCAACTCCATCCCCTTGTTTCTTGTCAATTAAAAATTTGGACAGAAAATGGGGAAAGATTCTAACGCTCTGGTATGTCAATCCAGGCCCAAGTTGAAAGATGTTCAAGATAAAGTTCAAGATAATGTAAAGAAAATGATGTCAGGAAGCTTCCATATCCCCAATCCTGCCAGGGGAAGCTATTCTAGAAGACAACCGGAACTCACCCCAGCAAAACCAGCGTTGATTGCATCTTGCAGTGCCTTTGGCCCCAAGGTTAGTCTATTACATTCTGTGCAGTGTTCATCTCTGGCATTTCTCATTATCATAAGAATGTAGTTTCGAAGTTGTCTCAATCTGTAAACAATGAACAGGCAAAAGGTATTGTTGTTCGAGTAGCAGCATTAACTACGGAGTCAGTTTATGAGTTCCTGCGACAGCAGTTGGCTGGCATGGAGGCACTTGTAGGTGCACCATTGTATTGCTGAGCCTGAGACCCTGTAAGAAATAAGGTCGAGTGATCTGACTTGATTGCTCCAAGTGTTAACAAAACATTCTGAATGGTACCATGTTCTCTTTCCATAATGGTTCCCAAATCTGACGAAGGTTTCTGCCTTGGTTTGCCCCTGGCCAATGTTCATCAACTTGGAACCAGTTAGTGCAATGATCAAGCGGATTCCTTGGGTATTTCACAAACATTCTGAAAGATTGCCTGTAAGTTTCAGTCAACCGAATACTGTATTTCACAAATTTACAGATGGAATTTTCTGAAATCATCACCTTGAATATACCAAGTGTTCAGATGTCTTTGCATTTAAATGGTCAATTTCACTGGCAGTTGTTTGGTATGGTGTGCGTTCATAGGACAACAAAGAATTTAAGAGCTAGCGCAGTGATATGGGACTTCCTTTTGACCCTCCCTTTTCACGTTCTTTAGTTAATGGTTATGATTAGGATTAGAACCCATCATAGGTTCTCTCAGAATATAAAGATACAGGAGTCGTCACTTTGCAGCTTTCGACAAAAATGCTTCGCCATTACTGGACTAAAAACAGTTCTGTAAAATTCATGAAGTGACAGCCCAAAGACATTTAGCACAAGAGCAAAAGTAGGTGTAGAGTAGAGGAGCAATATTTGTTGCACATCTAAGTGGAGCAAGTGATGAGATGGTAAGTGTGCTCTTATATATATGAATGGTTAGATGAAAACTGCAAAATATGCGGGGGTGACTAATGACTATTATGTGTTATATCACATCAATTAAATGGAGAGATGTTTGTCGCTTCAACACACATTGTACGTCTAAGTATATTGCAAATATTATTAAATGAGGTGAGAAGTAGGTGCTTAGCCAGCACAAGTGGCCGTCAAGGCTTCTTGTAGATGGTCGAGGTCAAAAGCCACACATTATGGGCCGTCCGGTTGCCACAAAAAAAGGAAAAATATTATGTCGTACGTGTCACGCGAATAGACTATTTTATCATATTTTTAGATTTATCTCTTTGGATAAATAACCTTTCAATATATTATAAAATTAATTAATTTTATTATCATTAGGAAAGGAACGTTGTCACTTTCTCACGACCTTAACTCGTAACTTCTTTGACTGTCTAATTTTCAAATTTGAACAGTGGAATGTACCAAAATTCTCAGGTATCAATTGTTCAATCTTAAGACTAAAACGACTAAGAGGAGGATGTTTATGGGGTAGTTAAAGGAATAAACATTGTAATATCTCTCGTAAATACCAGGCTCGAGTTTGATGGTTATCCATGAGCAATTGTTCAATCTCAATATTAAGTAACTGAGATGAGGACAATTAGAAAAAAGGGACATCAGAACATCCCTCACAGATGTATATTAGAATAAACTTGGCACCAAGATTAGTTTATTTGTTAATATTTCCGATAAAATTGATTGCAATAAAGAAAAATTCTGACTGATCATGTTGCCGCAAGTAGGCATGGGGTTGAAAGGATGTCGAAAATTCTTCATGCAGGTGATACTAATCAAGATGTTAGTTTAATCATTTAGCTCCTCAAAGATTCATGGATATTTTGATCCCTTTTGCAATCATCAAAAATGTCCATGCACATGATCGGCCAAGTTCACGTCCATCCCCCATGTGGGTTTTCGCCTGCTGAAACAGAGTAGTTCCATGTCCAAGGACTCGAGGTAGAACAGGATGGCAGCGTATTACAGAACAAGTTCTCACCTTTTGGGCTCTCCATGTTCATAGCAGATAAGTCTTCAATTGTTCTTTTAAGAGAGGGTAAAACACCATACACAGCTTCCCTTTCTCAGACCAAAATAAGGAAAAACAGAATTGACTGTCTTTGCCTTCGTAATTTCTTGTCTCCCAGAGAAGAAAGCCCATGAACATGATGAGTAACACCATATTTGTTTTATTACTTCAGTCTTCCACAGTTCTCTGTCTTGATCCCGTGACAACAAATAAAATATTTTGAGAAAGGAAAAGACTAAGGGTAAACAAACGCAAAATCTCCATGTCAGAAAAATTTCTTTTAATAGTCTGTTTGATACCACCGAAAAATTAATCCATAAAAATCTTCTACCAAAAATTATAGATTTTGACATCTTTGATGATATTCCATAAACCATTTTCTTAAATTTCTCTTTCATATAAGATTTTCATGTGTGACTACAATCTTCACTTTAATTTCAATGCTTGACACTCAACGACCGACGGCTGGCACGTCCGACGTCTGACATTCGTCGGTCGAAAACCCTGCATCCGACAATCGACGCTTGACGTCTGATGTCCGATGCCCGAAGGCCGGCATCCAACACCCGACCTCCGACGTCTGACGCCCAACAGCCAACCATTGACACCCCCAACGCCCTATGCCTGGAGCCCCCGATGCTCGACGTCAGGCGACCGGCAATCAATTTCCAACTGACGATGCCCGACAACCTACGCTCGATAGCTAACGTCGAACAATTAACGATCGGGGGGTCAACATACAGAACGTATTTTTTATTTTTAGACTTTTATTTATTTTTAAAAAAATATGTTTAATAAATATTTTATAAGAAAACAAACATCAAAAAATGTTTTCAAGGAAAACATTTACGAGATAATTGTGCTTTTAATTTTCCTGTAAAAATTAATCTTTGAAAAAAAAATCCCTATGAATATATTTTACAAGCAACCACCAAACGGACCTTAAGTTACCATCCAGTAATATGATCACTCCAGTAGACACTGAGACAAAGAATGCTACGGAAGAATGCTTGCAAGAGCATCTAGTAAAAGTAATAACACAACTTGATGGAAGTATGTAGCGTCGTGCAGGCATCCACATGCAAATGTTGCAATCAAAACTCTAACAAGAATTTTGCATGCACATTCTGCAAATTACCATATTTCATTTGTAGAATTGCTCCATGATCCCCTTGATTTTCTGGACGTCAGCTCCAACTACTTTGGCGGCGATTTTCCCATCCTTGTAGAAATTAAGTGTTGGCTGCAGGAAGCACACGTTAAAATGTGAGCAAAAAGGGGACAGGCATGCAATCATTTCCACATAGAGCAAATTAAAGAGAAAATAATGGCAAGGCTAAATTCTAATCAAAAACAAAGCCCAGCCCAGTGCCAGGAGGCCCCACTCAACCTGGATCTGAGGTCAATATAGAGAGCCTTACCCTGCCCTTTTTGTATAGAGGTTGTTCACAGTTTTGAACCTAACTTTTGCACCCAGGCTTCCCTTATTCATGAGGACATCTCTATAATCCAAACAGGGTCTTGGTTCCCCATTGCAACCAAAACCAGTCTCTATTACCCCGACCTCTGACATTTTGTTTAGACAAAGGAGTCCCCATCCCACTCTCGCATCTTACTCCCAGTTATGGACTTCCTCTAACCGAGTCCAATTCAGATCAACTTCCATCAATTTGACCGTAGTTTAACACTAAGGTTACTACATTGAATGCCATGGCGCCACCATTGAGCCACCCCAAGCCATCACCACGAACCCACATAAGGTCCCTGCCATGGCATCATCACTAACGTGGTCTCACATTGTGCTGCTGTCATGATCTATTCAGAGTCCTTGAAGAAGAGGAGGAAGGGCATACATATGTAAGCTGACTCGGCGGCATCCTTCACTGATGGCAAAGGAGAACAAGAAAGCAGAAGGGCCTGAGCTTCTGACAGATCAATCCACCACTTTTTCTTAGTAAATAATTGTTTGGTAAAACTATTTTTCTAAAGGGTTAATTGTCAAACACCCTCATGATATTAATTGCATATTTGTTCATCTTAACATTGCATTTTTAAAATCTCACTGCATGCATTTTGTTTCAAACCTCACTGCATACTTGCTATTCTCCGTATTATGGTCAAATCCTTCTAGTTTTTGTGTAAAGATAACAATGAACAGTGTATTTCACAGTCTTAAACAATAACTAACCCAATGGACATTTTTGAAATTACATACATGCAATAAGGTTACTTTAAACAATGATATTTGAAGATGGAGAAATACAAAATTAATAACACAAAGATGGCGTTTTTTGCAATTAACCCTTTCTAAAATTTGTCTTCTTCTTCCTTATTTAAAAATTGATGTCTATTTCTTTTGTTTCTTTATGAGTGTCTTACAAGGTGGCATGTTCTACCTTTGTCTGAAAAAGGAAGCGACTAGGCCAAAATGTATGTTCCAACCTCATAAGAAATAAATCATATTCCAAGACCCTTACTTCAGTAGCAGGAAAACAACTAATCAAGTAACATGTATACATATGAAGAAGATGGAAGGATTTGCAGTGGAAGGCTCAAATGGTAGCATGATGCATCCATGTATCTTCCTTAAAGGTGGTCATTTTCTTATCAGAAATCTCTCTTATGGCGAACTTCGGCTCCTCCTTTCTTTGTTCATATAACAGAAATATTCACTTTTTCATCTTTTGGCTCATCTATGCCGATTAGCAAAGCTTCGTATGAGATCTAATAGATGCCAACAAGAAGGTTCCAGTAATGGACCTTTTTTTTTTTTTTGGAAATGTAGTAATGGACGAATTTTATCAGACAATAATGATGTGATCCTGGAAAGGTGGCAATGGGACTGGTGATGTGAGATTTTGACAGAAGGAAAAGGTAAAGGCTTAGGAATGATTGCCACTGAATCAGTGGGAGAGTCTGAAGAACTCATTCTAATACCATGGAGTTTCTTTAGGAAACTTTAGTAGTATAATAGGAAATCATCCCAAAATAGAGATAATATCTCTGGACCAAATGCGATCAACATATTACATCAAATACAGTAACAACTGTACAAAAGTCTCAAAAGCATGAACCACTTAGTTGAGTAATATTCACATAATGATTAATAAACAAATGCATATCGTGTGCCAAGATGGTACATAAACTTCACTAGACAATGGTATCTAAATAAACAAATATTCACCAAATAAACAAGCCAGAAAGTTCAAATCCATGAGGAATCAGCCGTTAACAGGATAACACCAAGGAAAATAAGCTAACAGAGAACCCATCTAGTTTAGAGAAACAAAATTATGCATACCACAGCTGAAATCCCAAGCTCACTTAATTTGTTTTGGATGCCCTCCTGAAAACAATATAATTCTAATTAATAATAGAAGTGCTAAAAGATTATAGTGGAGCAATATAGAATTATACCAATCATCTACATTACTATGTCAAAGTCAAATACAATAACCATCTATTCACAGGCAATATGGATGCCCTCCTGAAAGCAAGATAATTCTAATTAATAATGGAGGTGGTACAAGATTATAGTGTATCTCATAGGAATGGTGCCAATCATCTATAGCATATGTAAAAGTAAAATAAAAGAATATTTTAGTATAGTCCATCTGTTCACGGGCAATATTAATCATAGGATCTTTTGCTTCTATCCTGCCCATTTAAGAACATCTCACTTAAATGTGTTGGCATTCATATCTGAGCCCCTCCCTGTTCAACATTAATAATTAGTCAAGTGTTCTCTCTTTTATCAGTATTCATAAATGCACCACTTTCCCATTTTATCACTTTATACCATACCAAGTACCCCACATTCCAAAATGCACTGATCCCTCTCCTCAGCCCATCCTCTGAAAAAATATACAATCCAAACTGATTCAGGTCAGATGGAATTTGCCCAAATTGTGGCAGATCAGTTCAGATTGTCCAAGCTTAATCAGTTATCAGTCAAGCACAGGTCCTGAACCTGATTCCAGTCTACCCTGAACTATTTGAAAATGGAAAACCAAATATATGAAGAATTAGACAAGTAAATATAAGGAGAAGAATGATTCGAGTGTGAAAAAAGGGGAAAAAATATTTGTCCTTGATGGGTGCTTGATTCAGTAAACAAAGTAGGGATCAAGCTTCAAACCCATTTTCAGACCATTGCACCAAAAGAATCCCAATCTAACTTAAAATTGGGTTTATATGTTAAGAGGCATGGTGTTAGATATAAGGCATGATGTCCCAATAAGATGGACTCCCAAAAACATATTAAATTTCTAATGCTACAAAAATGAGCATAATCACAAAATTCTGGCCAGATATTACCTCATTTCCACAAATTCATGATACAAAATACATCTAGTTAACAAAACCTACAGATGACTGCACTATAACCATGAGAGGAAACAAGAGGAAATGTGTGTGTGTGTGAGAGAGAGAGAGGAGTTGGCGCAATAAGAAATCACAAAACAACTCAGACCTAACACAGGCCCCCCTCATACAAGGATTGCAGTGTCAATTTCGGACTTGGTTTCGGCCGGATCCAAACCAAAACCGTTTCGGCTTAATTTCACCCAGTTTTGGCCGGTCTCGGACAGCCTTGGGGGGGGGGGGGGGGGGTAACTGGCCTGTTTCAGCCAAAACCAATTAAAATATTCTTTTTACAGTATCGAAATTGCTACAGCATTTCGGTCCAGTTTCAGATCGGTCCCGGACGAAACCGATACGTTTTGGCCGAAACATATCAGTTTCAGCCGATACTGCCATCTATGCCCTTATACCATGCATTTTTATGATCACTAGGGACACAAAAAAGACATAAATACCCCAGCTGATGGGGCAACTGTGACAAAGCTACATTCTTTCATGCAAATCATGAATTAAAACCTGTTTCAATTTACAACCTTCAAAGAAATTTCCACCAAAATTAAGAAAAATGATAGCAGGGTAGAACAAGCCTTTCTCACCATATCAATGTCAATCTTATATGTCACACAATCTGGATACGATTTGCTTAGTTCAGTAACAACTGGAGCCAGAAGTTTACCTACAGAGATAATAGTATGTGTGTCATCAAGGGCATAATGCACTAGAAAAAAAAATTTAAAGAAATGACAACAAAGTGATTGGGTGCATGCATGTGAAGTGAGATTCACGGTGTCAAAAAAGCTCATATATCTGAATAAAAAAGAAGAAGCTTCCACTAAGTTATTACAAGATTAAGTTATGACCTCGCATCACCATCTCAGTCACAGGATTAAGTCTCAAACAATCTTAAAGTGTGGTCCACAGAAATCTACCAACTGATCATAAAGAACTGCCCATGTATCATTTGACATTACTTTTAATACTTTGTTCTTTAATGGAAAACTTGAAACCATAACAGTCAACCATGACAGGGAGAACACACAACCTTGACCCATGCCAAAACTCTATACAATCTTCGGAGAGCAATTATCCAGTTGACCACTATACCATTCTCTTCTAGAATACCAATACCATGAAATGCATTAGTTTTCAGAAAGGTACAGATTGAGCATCAATGTGCATCATTGACTTAACTTCCTATCCATGTAACAAGGAAAGAGAAAATAGATGATGCAATGACTTTGGGTAAGTATGCCAAAGATCAGCATCTGGTAGGATACAAGATCTACTTTTTGTCCTTATCCTCTAAGGAAAAGGTTAATACTTAATAAGGCAGGGAAATGATCCTGACAGGACCAGACAAATGTGTCAGGGCCCTGTGAGGGTGAGAACCTTTTCGTTAAAGTTCTTTCATTTGACGTGATAATTGATATGGGGTTTATGATATCAAATTGGGTGATTCAATGTCACTTTGGAATTTGGACCTTCCCTCCATGGGAATTGAGCAAAAAGTCAAATAAGGGTTTCAGGAACTCTCTTTTTGGTTGGAAACTAGCCTACCTTTAGAAATTCCTTATGAACCTACTCCCTGGTCTCCATGTGGGATTTGAACATCGGACCTCATCCTCGTGTACATGAGGGCTAACCACTAGGCCACTCCTTGAGTACAGGTTTCAGGAACTTGAATAAGTCTCTATGTTGATTTGAACCCTACTCAATAACCAACGAGGTTCTACACATATTAATTCAAATATTTCAGTGGGCACCCAATGCAGGAATAAAAATGATATTTGAGGACCACAAAATTGGTAGATGATTAGTTTGAGCATGACTAAGGAAGATAGTAAGAATCGATGCCACATATTTGAACAAGATGTTCAACTACGCCATAGTGCTATGTAATCTTCTCTTCCTTTATTTTTCCCTTTTGAGAAGGCAAAATAATCCTCTTTACATGAAGTCTTATGGTTCCCATGGTATGGAACATGGAACCAGTGCATTTCAGACATTTAACCCCATAAAAGGGAAAGGATTGATATCAAATAAGTGGTGAATAGACCTCGAAAGTGACTGATTATCAGTAAGTGAACCAGCACAAGCATCTAATAAATTGGCACCAAACCCACCCATGCTTAAGAATTTCCTTCAAAAAGATTGACCTAAGAGAAGGCAGTAACTGGCACCTGCTAGTGAGGAGGAACTGGCCCCTTGAGTGTAATTGGGAGGATGCACCTTCCAAGTGAAACCCACAGGACCAAGTTACAGTATCATCCTGTACGACAAAAAGGTTGGTGTAGACAAATTAGGCAGTGAATGGACCTCCTAAGTGACAGACCATTTTGTACCTAACAGGCAAGAGAAAGATCATCCAATGAGTCCATTTCACCTGGAATTTGATGCATCCAATAATGAAATAACTATTTCCTTAACCAATTTACTATGACATCTACTTATGCATGTTCACCTCCTCGCATGGCACTTTTTAGTTTGAAGATGGGGAACAATATTTTTCTAAGCCATCTGAGAGAAAGGAAGAAAGATGACTTCCCTATTGCATTAATGAGATAAGCATGTTCCATTTTTACTTATGCTTCTCAATAAGAAAATTCTCTTATAAAGTACAGTTAAATAGGCAAAGGGGAAAATAATATCATAATTCAAGCTCAAACATGCTCATCAATTCAAATGCAACAGTAGCTTACAGGGACCACACCACGTGGCAGAAAAGTAGAAAATTGCGGGCAGTGCTCCCTCTGCAAAATAAAATCCCAAAAAATCTATCAGACAGGAAACGAAACCAAACATCTTTACATGGGGAGGGAAACAAAAATGAAAAAAAATTGGACGATGAGGAAGAAACCCGCATTTACCTTCAACCTTATTGAGTGCATTTTCGAAGTCTTCTGCGGACTCGACAACAACAACGCCAGCAGAACCTATATATCAATCCAAATCTCTATATTTCAGTTTTCACTAAAAAGTTTAAGATCAGGGAACTGAAAACCCCAAAGCATAGGAAACTAGGTCTGGACAAAATGCAATCTTTAACGAGAGAGACAGACAGGGAGTACCAGAGGACGAGGAGGAGGAGTAAGCGGAAGCAGGTGTGAGACTATAGCACTGTTCATTCTTCCAGCGGACAAGGGCGAAAGGGACGAAAGGGACAAGAGCAAGGGAGGAGGAGCGCGAGGCAGGGGTCAGGGCCGACGCTCGGTTCTTGACGGCAGCGCCGTTGTTAGCGGAAGAAACAAAGCGCCGCGGGACATGACCCGTGGAGGCGGTGGCGGGGATCCCAGGGGATGGCGCTGCTGCTGCAGGAGTCCTCGGACGAGGCACGTGCGGACCTGCGGCGAAACCTTCTTCCCATTCTTCTTCTTCTTCTTCTTCTCTCTCTCTTTCTCTCTCTCTCTCTGCACTGTTTTACAGGTGAAAACTTTACCGGTTCTTTGCAAAATATACTTCTTAAATTCTCTTCGGCTGGAGCTTATTAAGAGAAGTAATGCTCGCCATTTTTTTAATTTAGTTCTTCCCAATTAACGTTAGTTAAAATCTTCTAAACTCTAGTTATCTTTCTTAATGTCGTCTTGATAATATGTGGGCACAAATTTAAATCTAAATTATTAAAATATATAATTACAGAGACAATTCTTGTTTACTCTTCTGACCTCTTTTCTATAGTTTACTAGATCTCTACCCGTGCGATGCACGGTTTTTTTTCAAATATATATTTAATTGTAATAAATTTATAAGTTATAAAATTAGATGTGATAGGATTGTTATGATAATAATAGAAGAATATTAAATATATATATATAACATATAAGAACATAATATTTTAAGATTGGGCCTGCCAAATTTATTCAAATTAAGAAGAAAATATTAGCAGCTCCTCATTTTTCCTAAGTACATAACATATATATATTCTATAAGACTTTGATGGTGAGACTCTTTGGGTCTCACACTGTAAATATTTATGTATTAAAAAAATTTAAAACTAATTCTAGCGTTATGTATTTTACGATTTCTTATCGGTATTAGTAATATGATAATGTGAAATATGTACATAGATGTTTTTAATTGAATATAGATCACATGGGTATTAGAGAGAGAGAGAGACATAGAGAGAGAGATAATGTTTTGCGATTTCTTATCAGTATTAGTAATATGCTAATGTGAAATATGTACTTAGATTTTTAAATTGAATATAGATCACATGGGTTATATATATATACACGGTTTTTTTTCCAAATATATATTTAAATATGTTTAGATGGACACCCGTGCGATGCACGGTTTTTTTTATAGTTTGATGTTAACCTTAGTTTGTTTATTACGCCGATCATTAAATTTATAAAGATATTATAAATAATAAAATTTATTTATAATTTGAGGAAATAATATCTTTATTATGTTGTTTGCATTGAAAGATATGTAATGCATGAAAAAAAAGTATAATGTTTAGAAAATAATAAGATGAATAGAAAATATTATTTATAAATATTTATAATTTTAAATATAAAAGTTATGTTATTATAAAATGTAAAATACGGTGAAGATTGATTTTAATTATGTTGACTATTTAATAATTAAGGATATTTCATTATTTTTTCTAACTTTTCTTATTTATTTATATTTCTGTTTGACATTCTATTTAAACATTTTCTTTACTTTTTTATTCCAATAATATTAAGTCGGTTTGTTTATTGCGTTGATCACTGAATTCATAAAGATATTTTAAGTAAAAAAATTTATTTATAATCCTGATGTAATAATATCTTTATTATGCTCTTTTGCATTCAAAGATATGCAAAATGCATGAAAAAACATATAATGTTTAGAAAACAATAAGATGAATAGAACATATTATTTATAAAATGTAAATATGATGAAGATAGATTTTTACATTGACTGTTTAATAATTAGGGATATTTCATACATTTTCATGGAATATGTTTTCTAACTTTTCCTATCTATATTTCTACTTGACGTTCTATTTAAATATTTTTCTTTTCTTTTTGTGTTCCAATAATGTTAACTGTTAAGACACGGTTGCTTATTGCGTTCATCACTGAATTCATGAAAGTGAAGAACATATGAGGGTTGATGGAAAAAGGCTCCTTGCTCTAATAAGAGTTTTGTACAATGAATAGAATACAAAAGATCTGCTATATACAACCTTCTAAAAGCATGGGTTACTCGGTGAGTCACAATGATTTCCGATCCCCTGTTTTGGCGTTGCCATCCTCCATACACCTGCTATTCTTTGTGTCCACTGTGCTGGAAACGCAACTGATATCTTTGGTAGCATGGTTACCTTTATTCCCTTTTTTTTTCCATCAACCTGTGTATGCTCTTCACTTTCACTGCACAGGCAATCGCGGGTGCTTTGGGTTTTGGTTTCCCTTTTCTGCTTTGTCTTTTATGGCTTTGAGTCGATGTTGTTGCTTGCTCGTGTGTAAGGGTGCAAGTTGCCTCCGTCTTGTGCATTTGTTTAGGCGCGTGAAAGGTGGTGGCCTCCACTGTCTGGATACCTACGAGACAGCGAGAGTGCAGTGGGACAAGGCGATTGGGGAGGAGCGACGGAGCCATCCTCACCTGTTGTGCTCTGCCTAGCGGTGAAGGATTGACGCAGCCAAGGGACATGACGGCGAGGGCCACAACGGGGAAGTAAGGACGCCGTGTCCGGCAGAGAGGCAGGCGGACGGTGCGCACGGCCCTCCAGAACTCTTTGTAGTTCTCCCTCCTGACCGGTGGATGCGATGGTGGTGGAGGTGGCAGTTACCGTCGTCGAGTCAGTCTGGTGAGAGAGAGAGAGAGAGAGAGTTGGGTGCTGCATCGGCCAAAAGAGATATAGTGAGAGAGATCGGGAGGCTTGAACATGATGAGGCCCAGCACATGCGTCCTTTGAGCGGCGCTACTGCAGACTCTGCCGGTGACCACGCCCACGCAGCCAATGCGGCCATTAACATGAAGTGCAAGGAAGGGTAGCGATAGCAAAACCGACACCGCCATTACACCTTTGTCACCAATTCTGTACCCTACATGGTAGAGAGATCGGGAGAGAAAATTACCAGCGTAATTGGAGAGGTCGAAGAAGCGGATAGAACTGTCGAGGAAGCATCGCCGAACCACATTTGTTTTCGCCGGGGTTCGTGGGTGCGAAGGAGAGAGAGAGTTGGGAGAGACGTGGGTTGAATCTGTTAAACATTTTTTTGTTTGACAGTTACTATCTATACAGAGAGTTGGGATGGTGGTGGAGGCGGCGCACAGGGGCGAACAGGGCGGATTTGGAGGCGACGTTGTAGGATCTTTTACAATTTTTTTAAACAGTTTTTAAAAGAAGGAGTTAAAGAGAAGAATGGTTAAGAAGGGACACGTGGCTTCCTAGAATGGCTGGGTTAGGTTTGTGTTTTAGTAATATATATAGATTAGTGAAATCTCACGTGATAATGCACATGTTTATAGATAATAGAAGGGCTAAGATTTTAACATAAATTATTAAGATGAACGTGGAGAAACCATCCTTTATGAACACCAGGTTGAATGTAAGAAACATATTATGAAGGGCCAGCTTCTAAATGAAGCTTATGAACAAGTATCTACATAATAAGATTTGGAGAGGATGAATCTCCACCCTTTGACCTAAATCGTAAGGGCAGTTGTTGAATGTAGATCAAATGGGTGACAGGCTACTTACTAAATCTTGGCTCATCTAGAGTAAATTCAAATAGTAAACCCTGCCCAAGAAGTGATACAACCTCATATTGCCATCTGCAAAAAAAAACCCCTCTTTTTTAATCAGCATGAGACCTCAGGGGATGGCCTCATAGGATAGTCCAAGACAAGTGGATAGATCTTGAATTAGCACATTCAGAATACACTAGGATAAGGGGATTAACTCGGCCCTTGGTTACTCAACTATGTTAGCAAGACCTTAGCTCGAGACTTGACTCTAACTCAGGGTATCCTTAGCTCAGGGCACTTTAGCTCAAGAGGGACTTAGCCCCGCAAAGAGAGTTGAGCCCATAAGTCCCTGGCTCGGCCAAAGGAGACCAAAGATCCCTACTTGATAAGGATGTTAACAAGTCCATCAAATGTGGGGGTAAGGGGCAAGGCTTCGCCCACATGATTATCCTGACGTACAAGGCCCAAATCTAGTAGTAGATGACCATGTCAAAGGAAGCCATTCCCTAGGGGTCTGGCCCTGTGTAGATTATAAGGAGAGCTAACACCTATATTAATTCCCTAGATACCTTCTGTGGCGGAACGCCTCGTTCAAGTCCGTTAAACCGATAATGTACTTGATCCGGGTCCGCCTCCCGCGAACGGGCTGAAACCTCGCAAGGGATATCAAACCACAGTCCGTGTAAACATAAAGGAACACACCATTTCACATTTATATTTCACAAGTTTACATAGCCATATTTCCACAACAACTGAAAGAAAGTACAAGAACCTGGGGCATACCCTGAGGTACAACTGAAGAAAATAAACAACTAACTACACCACACTACACTGCTAGAGGCTACACTGCCGGAGGTACTGACCCTGCACCGCTACGGCGCGGCTCCGAACTGGACGATGGTCGAGAAACGTCCTCCTCTCTCTCACCTGTGGGGTAGGGGTGAGCCTCGCTAGTCATTGGCTCAGTAGGGAACTCCCCCAACACCGAACAAAACCAAACCACAGGTACGAAAGCAGTATACAATACCAACAATTTATAGGACAGCTAAAGAAGATATAAAAACTATAAAGGTACTCACCGTCTGCCGACTACGAAAAGCAACTGTAATAATTAAACGGCAAACCAGTACAGGTGTACAAGCTAAAGTAGAGACAGCCAAACACGAGCCACATGAACTGGTTCGCGACACCAGAGACTGACTCGGACAAGCTAATACAGGTCTACCTCTCAGTCTCACAGTCACGGACGAAAGGTCCAGCTGCCGCTCCACGTGAAAAAGTCAAGCAACTGTGGAGACCAACTAAACACCATCACCTGCGGACCACACGGTCACAGGCCCATGCCTGACACCTCTAGAGATCCTGCCCCGGAACTCTCTAGAGTGAGGCACTGAAAAAGGACTAGCTGGGACCAGTGTCGACTACTGGTGTTCGTACCCCCAACTACGAGCGCGCTACAAGTGACTAAAGACAAACACAAGTGTCACTGTCCCACTGTCGTCTTTCCCTCAGCCGGACGTACAACTCAAGCACAGGAGTGAGGGTGTCTAGGTCAGACGACACAGACCTCGACGGTACAACACAAGTACCGGGACAAAGCCCCGAGCTAACAGCCTGGCTCACAAAGAACCTGGGGCACCCAACTAGAGAGGTAACCACGGTAGGCGTCGTACTACTTGCCACGTACACAAAACCACGTGCACGTCACACACAAACCACGTGAAACCTCACGTAAACCTCAAGTAACAACAGTCCACTACACGTGAACTCAACTGGACTCGCGTGAACAACACACAGCCTCGAAAGTGAGTAACTAACCGTATACCCCGTATGCTAAATACAGATACCATGTGCACTCAGTGCACCACAGGTGCCAACGCACCATTCATTATCGATAAATACCATAAATAGTCATTTCTGTTTATACACAAGTTAGCGGCCACATCGACTGCCGCTTACAGGAAGTAGACGGCAATGGATCTGGCCGTCTATATCCCGGCTGATGAGCTTGGCGACAAACGATGTTGACGCCAAGATCTTGTTAGAATGTGGAGCCCGAACTCTGAAGCATATCTCCATAAGGGGTCAGGTCGCGGGGGTCAAGGGGGCAGCGCCCCTTGCGGGGGTCTCCGGGGCAGCGCCCCGGAAGCTAAATTTTGACTAAGTGTTGCAGGCGGGTTCAGCATTCGACTGCCACAGCCGAAGTCAGAAATGAAGCAGTCGATTGAAGGATTCGATTCATGCAGTCGAATGTCAGCATGAAGGTTTCGACTCATGCAGTCGAATGTCAGCATGAAGGATTCGACTCATGCAGTCGAATGTCAGCATGAAGGATTCGACTCATGTAGTCGAATGTCAAATATGGAGGATTCGACTTATGCATTCGAATGTTGTTCTGAGGCGATTCAGAGACAGGACCCATTTGCCCTTGTGTGACTCGATTGTGGCGCCCTTTCCTCCCAGTATATAAAGGGGGGTTTTGTCCTCTTTGTATGTGACACAGTGTATGTCTTTTTCTTGGAGAAGAAGCATTGAAAGCTGTTGTGGCCGTGGACGTAGGAAGGCTTCTTGCCTCCGAACCACGTAAAATCTGGTGTTCTTGTATTCTTCTTCCTACCTCCTTCTATCTCTCTCTGGAATCTACGAGTGGGTAGTGTGAGAGAGTTGTCGCTGACCTGAGTGCTGTTCCGTCCCAACAGATCTTCAGCCTCTATTCCTGCAGAAACCCTAAGCCGATCCTATACGCATTCTGATCCCAAAACCATCGAGAAAACACAATGAAATAGTTCCTCTAATATCCACACATTATAATTAAACCAAAACAACATGATTTACTACTTAAATTCATCAAACCACCCATTATCCCCACATGGTGCAACTTAATCCGAAAATGCATTAAACATGCAGATTCCTGTGGTTAAGTCGTGTTTTAATGATCCTACGGAACTAACAGGGTTCATTCCCTACCTCAACACACGCTTAAACCTCCCGAAATCTCCCAATCCACGTCGAACCCTCCACGAGCTCCTACGGCAATTGCACCACGATTCGATGTTTCCTCGTCCGATTTGGCAACGCCACACGTCCCACGATCCTCCAACCACTCTCCTGTACCTGTTGGAAGCTTTAGGGATACGGGGGCGTGAAGCTGGGGCAAGGGGAAGAGAGAACAGGGTAGAAAACCTGCCCTCGGGTGACCCTATAACCTGCAGAATTCACAGGTTGGCGTCAACCCCTTTGCCGCCTAGGGCAACCGCCACCATAAACGTCCACATCTTATGCCGCCAAGATCATGCAGTCAACGGCACCTTATCTGGACGCCAACAAGTCAACAACCACTCCTGGCCGCCAACTCCAACTCAACTGCAGCAGGTCCTATTTCATTTCAGGACCAAACCTGCTCCTTACCTGAACAAACCACACATTCCACACAACCAACTCACACTGGCCTCACAACGGCCATCACAATCATTACACACATGATCCGCATGGATCTGAAAAGCATGCGACGTTACATTACTATCATCTAAAAAGAAAATTTTGACATCGTAATTCATAACACAACTCAAAGTTAAACAACTTAAACATACACATCTTTACAAGCACTATTATCAAAAAAAGAAAATACAAAGACTTATCCAAACAGATAGGGATACCCTTTAGCCATCTCCTCGGCTAACTCCCAGGTATCCTCACCACCCAACATATTTTCTCATCTCACTTTAACTAGTTCAATTTCTTTATTTCTTAGCTTCTTTATCTTTCGATCAGTGATTTGCACCGGATACTCAGGCATAGTCATATCCGGCCTCAGGTCACCACCTTGATATCTAATTATTTGAGCCGGATCCTTAATACATTTTCTTAACATGGAGACGTGGAAAATATCATGCACATCTGCAAAATCAGCTGGCAAATTCAGTCTATAATCCGTCTCCCCAATCCTCTATAACACTTGAATAGGTCCTACATATCTTGGGCTTAACTTTCCAGTCTTGCCAAACCTCATAATTCCCTTACTCGGAGAAACTCTCAGGAAAACAAAATCTCCCACCTCAAACTGAAGTGGTCTTCTTCGATTATCTGCATAGCTCTTTTGTCTACTTTGAGCTGCCTGTAATTTCTCTTTAATAAACTTTACCACCTCTGCGGTTTGCTGAATCAATTCAGGACCTACTAACTGCCTTTCTCCCACTTCATGCCAGTTCAATGGGGTTCTACATGGCCTTCCATATAAAGCTTCATACGGTGCCATCCCAAGACTGGTATGATAACTATTATTGTAGGCAAACTCAACCATTCCCAAATGATACTCCCAGTTATTTCCCCAAACTAAACAACAAGCTCGCAACATATCTTCAATCGTCTGAATAGTCCTTTCTGTCTGACCATCTGTCTGGGGATGATAAGCAGAGCTATATCTCAGCTCAGTACCAATTACTTTTTGCAGACTCCTCCAAAAACCAGAAGTAAATCTTGGATCTCTATCAGATACAATAGTCTTCGGAATACCATGCAGTGGAACAATTCTTTCAACATAAACTTTTGCTAATCTGTCCACTGTCCAAGACATACTTATTGCCACTAATCTGCATACCTTAGTCAATCTGTCAACAAACACCCAAATTTCATTATGCCCGGAACCCGATCTTGGTAAGCCTGCCACAAAGTCCATAGCAATATCATCCCATTTCTACTGTGGAATGGGCAACGGTTGCAACAAACATCCAGGCTTCTGATGTTCTGCTTTAATCTGTTGACAAATAGCACATCTTGCAATAAACTCTACTATTTCCTTTTTCATATGAGGCCACCAGAAATGCTTTCTTAAATCGTGGTACATTTTAGTACTATCCGGATGGATAGTGTACCTAGATTTATGAGCCTCTTCCAACACTCGCTGCTTTACTTCTCTTTCTGCTGGAACAAACAACCTGCCTCTGAGCCTAACCACACAATTATCATCAATGGTAACTCCATCCATTTTCACAATTTCAGCTAAATTTACATCTGCTCTTTGAGCTTCAACAATCTGCCAATACAAGGACAGCTCTACAGCACTAGCAGCTAGTACTGCCCGTCGCTGACTACTGGGCACATACAAGGAGTTCTCTGTTATTTCCTCGTACAACTTTCACTCTTTAATCATCATTAAATTCATATATGCCTTTCTGCTCAAGGCATCTGCTACAACATTGGCCTTACCCGGATGGTAAGCCAAACTAAAATCATAATCCTTTAAATATTCAACCCATCTGCACTGGCGAAGGTTTAAATCTTTCTGCGAGAAAATATATTTCAAACTTTTATGATCTGTAAAGATCTCAAATCTCTCGCCATACAGATAATGCCTCCACATTTTCAAAGCAAACACAACTGCTGCCAATTCTAAATCATGAGTGGGGTAATTTTCCTCTGCCGGCTTCAATTGCCTGGACGCATAAGCTATCACTTTGCCATGCTGCATAAGCACTGCGCCAAGACCTCTCCTTGAAGCATCAGTATATATCACAAAACGACCACTCCCTGCCTGTAATGTCAATATAGGTGCTGAAGTAAGTCTCTTCTTCAATTCCATAAAACTTTTCTGACATTCACCGGACCACACAAAAGGCACACCTTTTCTAGTCAATTTAGTCATAGGTGCTGCAATCTTAGAAAAATCTTGAATAAAGCGCTTATAATAACCTGCTAATCCCAGAAAACTTCTAATTTCAGTTATTGTCTTAGGCACTTCCCATCTCATTACTGCTTCCACTTTACTTGGGTCTACTGCTACTCCTTTAGCTGAGATAACATGACCCAGAAACTGAATTTCTTTCAACCAAAATTCACACTTATTAAATTTAGCAAATAACTAGTTATCCCTTAACAACTGCAGGGTAAACCTCAAATGAGCTGCATGCTCCTCTTCAGATGTTGAATAAATCAGAATATCATCAATAAAGACCACAATGAATTGGTCCAAATACGGATGAAAAATTCTATTCATCAGATCCATAAAACCTGCAGGAGCATTAGTCAACCCAAATGGCATAACCACAAACTCATAGTGACCATATCTGGTTCTAAAAGCTGTTTTATCTATATCCTCCTCTTTAATTCTCAACTGATGGTACCCGGACCTCAAATCAATTTTAGAAAATACTTTTACCGATTGCAACTGATCAAATAAATCATCTATCCTCGGCAACGGGTACTTATTCTTGATGGTTACATCATTCAACTTTCTATAATCAATACACATCCGAAAACTTCCATCTTTCTTTTTCACAAATAACACCGGCGCTCCCCACGGGGAATGACTCGGTCTAATAAACCCTTTCTGCAACAATTCTTCTAATTGTTTTTTCAATTCTTTAAATTCCGCTGGTGCCATCCGATATGGAGCTTTAGAGATCGGCATGGTATCTGGCAGCAACTCAATGGTAAAGTCCACCTCTCTATGTGGAGCTAAACCAGGAAAATCTTCAGGAAAAACATCAGCAAATTCCCTAACCACGGGAACTGCTTCAACTGACTGACTAGCTTCTACCAGACTTACTGAGGCTAAATAAGCCACACATCCAGCATTTATCAACTTTCTAACTTTAATTGCAGAAATTATAAACTTAGAGGTATAAAAAGGCATACCTTGATATTCAAATACTGCACCATTAGGATGACAAAACCTGATCCTTTTCTTTCTGCAATCTAACATTGCTCCATAAGCCTCAAGCCAATCCATACCCAGAATAATATCATAATCTGACAACTACAGGGCATACAACCGACCCGGCATCTGGTTCCCTTCAATCATAACAGAAGCTTCATCTATATAGCTCGAAGTGAGTAAGAACTCACCTGAGGGAACCTCCATAACTAACTCACAAGACTTTTCTTCTAAAGGATGAGTCATGCAATCCAGAAATTCTTCAGAAATAAAAGAATGAGAGGCACCCGAATCAAATAAAACTCTTGCTAAATAGTCATAAAGAGGTAAAATACCTTCTATCATATTCGATGCCTCTGCCTGGGCTCGGGTGATAGCCATAACCCAGCCTCTTCCCCGCTGCTGCGGTGCTCCTCTGCCATGACCTGCCTGTGGCTGCTGAAACTGCTGAGGCTGCTGCTGCACACCTCTTCCGAATCCATACTCTCTCGAATAGGGGCAATTGCGGATCAAATGCCCCCGCTGATTACAATTATAGCATCTATATCCTGGTGGAGTAATAGGTTGTCTGGCAGTGCTCTGCTGCGACTCCTCCACCTCAGGCCTACCTCGGCCTTGCTGAAACTGCTGACGACCTCCCCATCCTCTTCCTTTGCCTTTAAATGCTTGCTTCAATTTCTGACCCCATTTACCAAAGTCTGATGAAGAAGGTCCTGCTGGTGCTTTACCCTTACTTGCACCCACTGATTGCTGCGGTAGCCGAAAACTACCTAAACCTGACTCGCCCATCTGTCGAGTCCGAATAGACCTCTCTAACGTAGCTGCCCTCTGAGCTGCTTCTTCCACTGTCTTGCACATGAGAGGTACTATCGCATCCTGCAACTCCACCCTCAAACCTCTAATAAAATACTCAACCATCATATTATTATCTGAAACTACATAAGGCGCATAACGGCTAAGTGCCATAAACCTCATCTGGTACTCTAAAACTGAAGAGTTACCTTGCTGGAGTGTCCGAAACTGCTCTCTCTTTACTTGCTGCACTTGAATCGGAAAGAATGTATCATTAAATACATCAAGAAACTCCGGCCAGGTAATAGCCTCTTTTGTTCTGCCTGCAAAGATGGTCTGCATCTTCAGTCGCCACCATTCTAAAGCAAAACCCCTCAACTGATAAGCAGCTAACACAACTTTATCTGATGTCGAACACCTCATGGTCGTAAAGACCCTTTCGATCTCATGAACCCAGTGTTCTGCTGTATCTGGATTCGGCCCTCTTGAGTAAGTAGGCGGCTGCAATCTCAGAAATTTCTCCACTTGCATCACTGGTTCCTTTGCTAATAACACTGGTGGTGGTGGTGGCACAGGTGCTACAAAAGGCACCTCTACTCTTGGGGGGACTGGAGCAATAGGTACAGTCTCTCCATCCCCAGGTGGCACTGCAACCGGTGGTACCAGCGCCTGCTGATCCATCCTTGCTCGAATATCAGTGATGCTCTCCCAAATCCTCTCTATCATACGCTGAGTGCTCTCCTCTGGATCATCTCCTCCACCACCCCAATCTCTCCTATCAGCCATTTCAAACTTCTACATAAACAAAACAACAAACAAAATCAAAATCACAAATTATCAAAAACCAGGGTCCCTACCAGCAGTGTACAAAGACCGAAACAAAGCTATGTATCTTTCTAGTTCCCTTATATTATCACGGACCTTGCTCTGATACCAACTGTGGCGGAACGCCTCGTTCAAGTCCGTTAAATCGATAACGTACTTGATCCGGGTCCGCCTCCCGCGAACGGGCTGAAGCCTCGCAAGGGATACCAAACCACAGTCCGTGTAAACATAAAGGAACACACCATTTCACATTTATATTTCACAAGTTTACATAGCCATATTTCCACAACAACTGAAAGAAAGTACAAGAACCTGGGGCATACCCCGAGGTACAACTGAAGAAAATAAACAACTAACTACACCACACTACATTGTTGGAGGCTACACTGCCGGAGGTACTGACCCTGCACCGCTACGGCGAGGCTCTGAACTGGACGACGGTCGAGAAACGTCCTCCTCGCTCTCACCTGTGGGGGTAGGAGTGAGCCTCGCTAGTCACTGGCTCAGTAGGGAACTCCCCCAACACCGAGCAAAACCAAACCACAGGTACGAAAGCAGTAAACAATACCAACAATTTATAGGACAGCTAAACAAGATATAAAAGCTGTAAAGGTACTCACCGTCTGCCGACTACGAAAAGCAACTGTAATAATTAAACGGCAAACCAGTACAGGTGTACAAGCTAAAGTAGAGACAGCCAAACACAAGCCACGTGAACTGGTTTGCGACACCAGAGACTGACTCGGACAAGCTAACACAGGTCTACCTCTCAGTCTCGCAGCCACGGACGAAAGGTCCAGCTGCCGCTCCACGTGAAAAAGTCAAGCAACTGTGGAGACCAACTAAACACCACCACCTGCGGACCACACGGTCACAGGCCCATGCCTGACACCTCTAGAGATCCTGGCCCGAAACTCTCTAGAGTGAGGCACTGGAAAAGGACTAGCTGGGGACCAGTGTCGACTACTGGTGTCCGTACCCCCAACTACGAGCGCGCTACAAGTGACTAAAGACAAACACAAGTGTCACTGTCCCACTGTCGTCTTTCCCTCAGCCGGACGTACAACTCAAACACAGGAGTGAGGGTGTCCAGGTCAGACGACACAGACCTCTACTGTAACACCCTCCCTCCGACCGCACACATACTCATACATATCCTTTGATTGGAAGAGGGTTACGCTGACAAACTTTCGTTATGGGTAGATATATCCGTGCAATGCACAAAACTGGCAAACCATTCCACAAAGGTATCTTTGAACACATTAAACTTCACAAGGTAACAAAGTATTAATATTCATTATTTACAAAAAACAAGTTTCTCTCTCTAACTTAATACATCATCAACTAAAAGAAACTACTAAAACTACATTATTCTTCTTCATCTCTTCATCGTCCGCAGCGGAATTAGGATTCACATGTAGCTGAGATTATACACACCTTCAATCTGAAAGGGGTGGAGGAAACAAAGGCGTGAGTCGGAAGGACTCAGTAGGTGACAGTAAACATAAAGATAGGAGTTTCAAATTTTAGAGCTTCAAGAGTATTCAGAAAGTGCATATATGGAACAAACATAATTGCTCATGAATCTTCATATTTGACATAAACATATAGCCCAAGTAAATTTCATAACGGGCTCAGATGAATCTTAGAACAAAAGTCATATTTGTCTTTCAGAATTCAGACCATAACTTAATTTGGAAACAAATTCGACAGGCATCACTGCTCTCAAGAGGTTACTATATAGACGTAATTTACCATCCTCAGTGCCTAGGCGATTCCAGCACCTTAGATCTTGTTCATTGCGCAAGAACGGGGTTTATTACCCACCATCGTCAGTCCATTGACTTGGATTTACCTACAAACTGTCGCCCTCAGCTGATCACAAGTGGCTGGTGCTACCACAAGTGATACTAAACCCTCTTTGAAGAGAGCACTGTCTTCAAATCATAAATTTCTTTTCATGAGCATAAAGGAAATGGGAAATCCAAAGGTAGTTTTGGTTGAGAATTAGTACACATATCTTAGTGACAAAGTAGTTCAGAGTTCAAGAGTATAAGAAAGACAATTGGCTGAGACAGGGTTATGACTCAAGTCAATAACTTCAGAAGATTTGAATCACACAAGAACCCAAGAAAATGAGGGTCCAGTATTGTTATCACAAGTATTCATATCTCATAAGGTGTTCAAACATATGAACTCTCAGGTGTTCAGATTTTATAGACCCAATTACCGAATACCAAAAAATAGACTCATTCGGAGTGCTATTCGTAATTGACAACTTTAAAAATAATTCAAGGAGAGTTAAGGTACTCAAAGTGGATGAATTTTTCAGTAACATGACAGTAAATATCAAGGTAAATGAGAGGGTAACTTCCTTGGCTTTTAGGATGAAGTTTTGGCATGGATTCAGACATGAAAGAGTGCAGAAATTTGAATCAGCACTGCATCTGTCGACAGACAGGAAGGGGCTGTCGACAGATGAGAGTAGACAGAGCTCAGGTTGTCTGGCTCTGTGTGTATCTGTCGACAGATGCAAGGGATCTGTCGACAGATCCACACAGTCTAGAAACCTGAAGTTCTGTCAGACGTGCGTCTGTCGACAGATTTGGGCTGTCTGTCGACAACCGCCTATTTCTCACTCATAAATGAATTAGAATGTACTCTAAACATGCTGACAATGGAACCTATGAATCAAGACATGATGTATATCAAATATAAGAGTCTAATTGTAGATCTCACAGTGGTTTATAGGCTAAACAAGAGACATGGAACAAGAGGGTTGCAATTCAAGCTTGTCTAGCTAAAAACTAGACATAGTATATTGTTGGAAGTAAGGCCCTTATACAAGGATTAGATGGAAGATTTCCACAAGATAAACTCTCAAACTCAAGGTATTTAATGCTCCAAAATCAAGGTTTGAGGTACAACTACTAAATGGAAAGTAACCTCACTGTTCTAAAGATATCGAAACTTTTAGCAAATCTCTATAACATAACCATGGATCATGGGTGGAAGGAGAAATTGGGAACCTACTTGATCTGAAAGAAAAGTGAAGATTCTTCTTCGTAATCACATGGTTCCAAAGGAGTTAAGGAAATCAAACAAAAGTTTGGAATTATAACCTCGTATACAGACTAAACCAAGGTTGGTTAACAAGCTTAAAGGCAACTTTGAACAAGGCTATGATCTTTCTGACAAGAACAGAGGGTAAAGATTTAGAAGGAGAATAGGAACCTATAGACATACGTACTTACACACGATTTATGAGGATGGTTACACAGTTCATATGAGGATTTGCAAGTTTAAGACAAGTATATAGAGATCCTGAACTCTTTAGCCAAGGTCAGAGACAAGGATTTAGAAAAGAAGGAAGAACCCTTCTTGACTTCAAGATCAACGAAATCCTTGAATACATCTAATTAAAAATGAAGCAAAGCAAGAAGAACTATACAGGTCATGGCACAAACAGGAGACATGGTTCCTACGAATGAAGAAACCATGAGCATATACATAGGAAACTGAGAAGGATTTGAGGTATGACACCTACTTGACTTGGAAGGTAATGCTTCCACTCCGATGGCCCACAATTGATGAAAGAAATGGAACCAAGGGTGCAACACAATAGTCCCCTGAATCAGCTCACAAAACCTTCGATGGAAGCTATGGAAGCAGCAGCTAAACAGCCAGTCTCCCACGCGAGGGTGCAAGCACAGCTACCATAAGAACAACTCCAGTAAAAATGGCTCCAACGCATACAGCCCCAACAGCAATTCACCAACCAGTCATCCACACAGGGATGAAATCTCACTACAGCAGAAACTTTTTCCCTAAGCAAAGCAGCAGCAGTGGAAGAGAAAACACTTCCACGAAGGTGAGGGGAAGCTTTTATAAGCTCTCAGCCTTCACACATGCTTGGCACGTCGGCCATGCATGTGTCAAGGTATGAATCTCCCTTAACCTCCCAAGGACACCTGCTCCATGCAACTTCCAAAGGCGACACATATGGGTAAAACGTGGTGATGATCTACACCATGAAAAGTGGGTTACGTGGCCCCTGATGCGTGGGTAGAAAATAACCCAAAAATGGTCACCGTAAATGGTTGATAATTCAACTAGCCAAATTGTCCCCTTGTTTACATATTCTAATGATGTCCAATTGAGTTGAAATTTCAACCATAGACTAATAGGAAGGTTTTACAAATTGTCATGATTTTTATTTAATTTTTAGAATTTATTTTCCACTGGGTGAAAAATCGCCCCAAAAATAGTTGCGTCGGCTAAATCTCAAAATTCGGTCGTCAAAAATTTTAGATAATTACATATTTGATATCACCACATTTTTCTAAAAATTATGGTGTTCTCATATTTTATTTTCGTTACAGTTTTCCGGTGTCGCCCTGTGGGAGCGCGCACCTCTAAATACGTTACTGGAATAACATTTACTAATGTAAATTAATCCTAAATGAGTGTTAATTACATATCATGATAGTGGTTATATTTAATAATCTAATTTTTCATATTTTTATAGTAAATAGAATTTTCGGGGTGTTACATCTACGGTACAACACAAGTACAGGGACAAAGCCCCGAGCTAACAGCCTGGCTCACAAAGAACCTGGGGCACCCAACTAGAGAGGTAACCACGGTAGGCGTCGTACTACTTGCCACGTACACAAAACCACGTGCACGTCACACACAAACCACGCGAAACCTCACGTAATGTAACGACCCGAGAACCCGACTTTCGGCCCACGCCGAGGACCCGATTTTCGCGATCGCCGCCCACGGATCCGGGGGACCCGGAAGGGCTATAACACGCGTCTGACAGGATATGTAACGGAAGTAAACGTCAACTGCTAAGCTAGAAGCGTACAAGCGGAAACAGGAAAGTAAAGCGAGACCGCTGCGTACTGCTCTAAGTACAGTCCCAACGCACGCACACTAGTACAAGTAAGGAAAGGGGAGAGACAAGTCCCTTAGGGGCATACCCCGAGGGTGACGTACACTGAGAGGGGGAACACTGCTAGCTACGGGGACCTCGACTACCGCCCCGTCTCCTCCGCCCGACCGCGCCCTGCCGCTGCTGAGAAGACTCACCTGGAAAACGAAGGGATGAGCTTCACAACAGAAGCTCAGTAGGGACTACCAATCTCCTACTGGCTCTAAACAGGCAGAGGAACATATATAACTATTAATAAGGGAAAGACAGCAGTTATATCTTTCTACCTACAACGGAAGTGCGGAAACGAAGCTAAAGCTAGCACGGTACGGAAAGTACTCTCGGTCGGAAACTCCGTACGACTGCTCGTCGTGACCACCACACGGCTAGTAAAACACAGACGGAGGGAACTCCGCCTGGACAAGGAACACTAGCTACGGGAACAACACCACTAGTCAGACGGTCAGGTGCGTCCATAGACGTCTTATCCTCGACCTAGGTCCTGGCCCTCGCGTCTCGTCAGAGCGAGGTAGGACACAAGTACCACAACAGTAACCGCCGTAGTCTGGCCGAACTACGGTCCCACGCCTGACCTCTCCAAACGGTTCCGGGGCCGTAAGGAGCGAGGCAGTGAGAAGAAGGACTGGCTGGCCTGCACCGGGTAGAACTCCAAACTGTCCTCGGCGTCCCAGACCAACCACGAGAGCTCTGCAAGCGACTCACACGCCACTGTCCTAACCACCGTTTTCCCCTCAGCTCCAGAGTCCGCCTGGTGGCTGCCAACTCGAGCACACTCGTAGCCCGGAGTACTCCCTCAACAGGCTCCCGAGGACGGGGGTCCCAGGTAACGGTAACAACCTCTCGCACGGGACAAGCCCTCAAGTGCCGCGCACCGGGCGAACGACTAGTGTGAGACCGTACTAGGGAACTAGCACAGGTGCCACGGGTACAGTAAAGTGAAAACGGAAGCGGCGGAAGCACAACCTGCCTCTGGACTGAGAAGGCGACATAGGGTATGTCGCATTCAGAATGCGACATAGCCCCTGTCGCATTCTGAATGCGACATAGGGCCTGTCACCTTCAAGAAGGCGACATAGGCCCCGTCGCATTACCAGTCAGAAGGCGACACAGGGTATGTCGCATTCAGGCCAGTCGGGGGTTCCGGAGATTCTTCCTCCGGGAACCTCCCCGAAACGGGAGAAACGCTACACGGCGAGGGAGGGGAGCATGCTTATCATGCTAGGAAGCTAGTAAAGCATTCAAACCACCCTCAAACACCCAAGAACATGGATTCTACGCTCGGAGGGAAACCTCACTCACACGAGCATGGAAACTCACACTCCCAACCCCCAAACCACAAGGAAAACACGCTTTGCAGGGGAAGGGGAGCATGCTTAGGG
Organism: Colocasia esculenta; assembly: GCA_014218235.1. Classification (NCBI taxonomy): domain Eukaryota; kingdom Viridiplantae; phylum Streptophyta; class Magnoliopsida; order Alismatales; family Araceae; genus Colocasia; species Colocasia esculenta. The sequence continues at coordinate 18,032,116 of CM024755.1, read as the reverse complement.
CGAGAGGATCAAGAGTCCCTACCTCCACGCGAAGAACGAACCCGTTGGGGCCTTCTCGTAGGTAGAAACGTCTCCTCCTCGCACCGCACGGCACGAACGCGACCCCTGCACGAACGGAGCGACACCCTCCTCAGCACGGCCGCCTCAACACGGGGGAGGCACCCCCAACACCGCCGGAACTCCGAGAGGGCGAGAGGGAAAGAGGGGGAAAGGAAAAACGCGAGAGAGGGGGAAGAGCTCGGGCGCCCGGGCTTTAAGCCCGGATCCTGAGAAGGCGACACACCTTGTGTCGCATTGGGAACCAGAAGGCGACATAGGGTATGTCGCAATGCCACTGACAACGGTCAAATCTCGGAATTCGAAAAAGTGAAGGCGACAGCCATCTTGTCGCGTTCACCCGACACCGCCAGAGCCGTACTGACACAAAGGACGCCTGTCACGTCTGTCAGACTGCGTCTGGGGCGACGCGATGGGAAGGCGACATAGGGTATGTCGCCTTCAAGAAGGCGACACACCCCCTGTCGCAATCCATCAAACCAGAAGGCGACATAGGGTATGTCGCATTCAAGAAGGCGACATACCCCCTGTCGCAATATGAAGCAGAACCAGACATTGCTCACGATCAGAACCACGTCGCGACAGTCGCCCTGCCGCGACCCAGAGGACGGGGCCAAGGGCCCAAGGGGGCCGGGGTGTTACAACCCTCCCTCCTTAAGACATTTCGTCCTCGAAATGAAAACAACTCGGTCTCAACCGGAAAGCAGTACAAGGAGAAGTAACATACCACTCAATCAAACAAATAAGGAAACCGCTCCTGCATCTCGTCCTCGCGCTCCCAGGTGGCCTCGCCACCGACACGGTTCTGCCAAACGACCTTAACCAGCGGAATCTGCTTCCTGCGCAACTGCTGAACTCTGCGGTCGACAACACTAACTGGGTACTCTGGCACTGACAAATCTGGCGCTACCTCTAGCTGCGAGTAGTCTAACACGTGCGAAGAGTCTGCAACGTACCTCCTGAGCTGCGAAACGTGGAACACGCTGTGCACACCTGCTAGCTCTGCCGGAAGACTCAGCCTGTACGCCACCTCGCCGACCCTCTCAGAAATGGGGAAGGGCCCAATATATCTGGGACTGAGCTTTCCCTTCTTACCAAACCTCATGACCCCTTTGGTCGGCGAGACCCGCAGGAAGACCAGGTCACCGACGCTGAACTCTAGCGGTCTCCTGCGGACATCCGCATAACTCTTCTGCCTGCTCTGCGCTGCCCGAAGCCTCTGCCTGACCAAACCGACTGTGTCTGCACACTGCTGCACTAACTCTGGCCCCAAAAGCTGCCTCTCACCAACCTCGAACCAGTGAAGTGGAGTCCTGCACGGGCGACCATATAAAGCCTCGTATGGTGCCATTCCAATGCTCGAGTGATAACTGTTGTTATACGCGAACTCTACCATCGGAAGGTGAGACTCCCAAGTGCCGCTCCAGTCTAAACAGCACGCTCTCAGCATGTCCTCCAGTGTCCGAATGGTCCGCTCTGACTGACCGTCTGTCTGAGGGTGGTATGCTGTGCTGAACCTCAACTCTGTACCCAGTGCTCTCTGAAGACTGCGCCAAAACCCTGACGTGAATCTCGGATCTCTGTCTGAAACGACTGAAACTGGGATCCCATGCAACGAAACAACTCTGTCCACGTACAGCCTGGCTAACTTGTCCACTGACCACGACATCCTGACCGGAAGAAAGTGCGCTGCCTTGGTCAAACGATCCACAATCACCCAAATACCATCATGCCTTTGCGGGGTACGGGGTAAACCAACCACAAAGTCCATGGTGATGTCGTCCCACTTCCACTCAGGAATGGGCAACGACTGCAACTCACCACCAGGACGCTGGTGCTCGGCCTTCACCTGTTGACAGGTAAGGCACCGGGCAACAAACTCTGCCACGCCCCTCTTCATCCCTGGCCACCAGAAGGACCTCCTCAAGCAATGGTACATCTTGGTGGAGCCGGGATGAACGACATACCTCGATCTGTGAGCCTCTGACAACACTGCCTGACGCGCCTCCTCAGGAACGTACAAACGGCCTCTGAATCTGACCTCGCTGTCCTCGCTGAGCTCCACATCTGGCATCTGCAAAACGTCTGCCAACTGAGGGTCTGCCTGCTGGGCCTGCAACACCTGCCTGAACACTGACGGTCGAACTGACAAACTGGAAGCCACGGCACGATCTCTGGTCCTCGACGGAACGAACACTCCCTGGGACAGCTCCTCGAACAGCCTCCACTCTCTGACCATCAGCGAACTCAAGCGCACGCGCCTACTCAAAGCATCGGCTACAACGTTAGCCCTCCCTGGATGATAGGAAAGGGTTAGGTCGTAGTCCTTCAAATACTCCATCCATCGGCGCTGCCTCAAGTTCAAATCCCTCTGGGTGAAGATGTACTGCAAACTCTGGTGATCGGTGAAGATCTGAAAAGCCTCGCCATACAGGTAGTGCCTCCACAACTTGAGAGCGAACACCACTGCTGCCAGCTCCAAGTCGTGGGTGGGATAGTTCTCCTCATGCTTCTTGAGCTGCCGAGAAGCATAGGCAACGACCCCACCATGCTGCATCAGCACGGCACCCAAACCTGACCTCGACGCATCGGTGTAAACCACGAACCCACCGGTGCCCGACGGCAAGACCAACACTGGCGCTGAAGTCAACCTCGTCTTCAGCTCCAAGAAACTCTGCTCACAGACCTCTGACCAAACAAACCTGGTGTCTTGCCTCGTCAACCTGGTCAACGGTGCTGCAATCTTGGCGAAATCCTGAATGAACCTCCGGTAGTAACCTGCCAGACCCAGAAAACTGCGGACCTCTGCAACTGATGTGGGCTGCTCCCACGACAACACGGCCTCCACCTTGGCAGGGTCCACTGCCACACCAGAACCCGAGATCACGTGCCCGAGGAAGTGCACCTCGCTCAGCCAAAATTCGCACTTATCGAACTTGGCGTAAAGACGGTGACTCCGCAGGGTCTCTAGCACGATCCTCAGATGCTCCTCGTGCTCCTCTTCAGAAGCCGAGTAGACCAGAATATCATCAACAAAAACAACAACAAAACGGTCTAGGTACTCACTGAACACCCTATGCATCAGATCCATGAATGCTGCAGGTGCGTTCGTCAGCCCAAACGGCATCACGACGAACTCAAAGTGACCGTACCTGGAACGGAAAGCCGTCAAACCAACATCCGACTCTCTGATCCGCAGCTGGTAGTAGCCGGATCTCAAGTCGATCTTCGAGAAAACTCGGGCCGATTGCAACTGATCAAACAAATCATCAATTCTCGGCAACGGGTACCTGTTCTTCACAGTGACCTGGTTCAACTGCCGATAATCGATGCACAAACGAAGACTACCGTCCTTCTTCCGCACAAACAAAACAGGCGCACCCCACGGCGAACGGCTCGGACGAATGAAGCCCAACTCAAGCAACTCTTGCAGCTGGCGCTTCAACTCACGCAGCTCCGCCGGGGCCATCCGGTAAGGTGCCTTGGACAAAGGCATCGTACCAGGCAAAAGCTCGATAGAGAACTCTACCTCTCGCTCAGGCGGCAAGCCAGGTAGATCCTCCGGAAACACGTCAGAAAACTCAGAAACAACTGGCACATCAAAAATTGAAGACCCGCTAGGCTCCAAGGAACAAACCGAAGCAAGGTAAGCAACGCAGCCATCACGGATCAAACGACGAGCCTTACAGAAGGAAATGAACGGCCGACGGGTAGACCGGATACCTCGAAAGCAGAGAACAGGTGCTCCAGGTATCTCGAACCGAACGGTCTTCCTCTGACAATCAACCACGGCTGAGTGAGCCTCCAACCAGTCCATGCCCAGGATGACGTCGAAGTCACAAAGCTGCAGCGCGTACAACCTGGCCGGCAACTGGTGACCCTCAACCTCGACTGTCACACCCTCCAGGTAACCGAAGGAACGCATATAGTCACCGGACGGGAGATCGACCATTACGTCACACTGCCTCTCGGGTGTGTGACGAGCAAGAGACTCGTAAAACTCCTCGGAAGCAAAACACAAGGAAGCACCGGGATCAACCAAAACACGAGCAGCTCTGCCAAGGATAGGTAGAGTACCTATCACCAGGTTCGATGCCTCTGCCTGCTCCCGGGTGAGCGCCATCACGCGACCACGACCACGTCCACGCTGCGGCGCCTGCTGGGGCTGCTGCTGCTGCTGCGGCGGCTGCTGGTGCTGAGGAAACTGCTGCTGCTGCTGGTACGGCTGGTACTGCTGCGGCTGCGGGAACTGCTGAGCTGGCTGCTGGTACTGCCCCCGCTGCTGCTGACGCGGTGCCTGCTGCTGGGGAAGGTACTGGTACTGAGGTGGCTGCTGCGCGTACTGCACTGGCTGCTGCTGCTGCGGGACTTGCCCCATGGGGCAGTCCCTCCTGAAGTGGCCTGGCAAGCCACAAGTGTAGCACACTGGCTCCTGACTGCCCTGCTCAGCACCCTGAACAACCGACTGCTCTGCAAACCTGGACTGGCGCTTCTGCTGCCGGCTCCGTCCACCCCCGCGAGTAGACAACTTCCTAAACTGCGAGCGAATTCCAGAGCTACCGGAACTGCCCGAGCCTGAGGAGGAGGAAGTCGCACTACCGCGGCTGCCTGCTGGACGCTGGTACGGCGAGGACCTGGAAGAGGCTCCTCCCTGCTGCTGCTGAGGCTGCCAAGTCTCTCTGTCCAAGGCGGTGGCCTTCGCCACGGCCTCTCCCAAGGTGGTACACATGTGTGCCGTCACACCCCACCTCAGGTCTGGTCTCAGCCCTGCTATAAACCTCTCTGCACAAGCCTGGTCACTGCCTGCTACATGAGGCACATGCCTCAACAACCGGACAAACCTCTGGTGGTACTGAGAAACTGAGAGGTCGCCCTGCACCAACTCGTGGAACTGGTCCCGTCTCTCACGTCGAGCGTAGTCGGGGAAGTACTCGCTGTGGAAGACCTCTGAAAACCGCTGCCAAGAGATCTGGTCCAACCGCTGTCCCTGGAAGTGAGTCTGCCTCTGAACTCTCCACCACTCATGGGCTGCTCCCTTGAGCTGGTATACTGCCAAACGAACCTGGTCCTCCTCAGCGCACTCCATAGTCTCGAAGATGCGCTCCAACTCATGGGTCCAGCTCTCTGCCTTATCTGGATCATACTCGCCATGAAACATAGGTGGCCGAAGGCGCAGGAACCTCTCGAGGAGAGCGGTCCTGTCCTCCGTAACCGCCGCCCTCCGCTGACCGGACCGGGTACTCCCAGTACCTGACCGCTGCTGGCGGACTGGCTGCTCCCCCTCTGGCTCTACCTGCTGCTGCTCCGGTACTGCCGGAGGGGGCACCGGAAATTGGACACCTGCTGCTGCCTGCCCGGGCTGCCACGCTCCCTGGTACATAGCTCTGAAGAACTGCTCGGCCATGGGAAACCAGTCTGCATACTGCTGAGGCTGAGGGTGGTACTCCTGCTGCTGCTGCCCACCTGCTGCCGCTGCCTCTGCTGCTGCTGCCTGTGCACCCTGAGGCTGTGCCACTGACTCCTCCACGGACACCTCCTCCTGAACCTGCCCCTGAGCGGGCATGTCGGACTCATCCTGCTGCTCAACCAGCTGCCTAGCCTGACTGCGCCTACGCGGAGCCATGACCTACACGGCAACACAACTAACAAAGGTTATAAATACCTCTCGGGCGGCTAGCAGTGTACTTGTACTATTGTTGGGACTTACTGTTGCAGTTTAGATCCACTACAAGTCCTGTCAGACCAAGCTCTGATACCAACTGTAACGACCCGAGAACCCGACCCTCGGCCCACGCCGAGGACCCGATTTTCGCGATCGCCGCCCACGGATCCGGGGGACCCGGAAGGGCTATAACACGCGTCTGACAGGATATGTAACGGAAGTAAACGTCAACTGCTAAGCTAGAAGCGTACAAGCGGAAACAGGAAAGTAAAGCGAGACCGCTGCGTACTGCTCTAAGTACAGTCCCAACGCACGCACACTAGTACAAGTAAGGAAAGGGGAGAGACAAGTCCCTTAGGGGCATACCCCGAGGGTGACGTACACTGAGAGGGGGAAACACTGCTAGCTACGGGGACCTCGACTACCGCCCCGTCTCCTCCGCCCGACGCGCGCCCTGCCGCTGCTGAGAAGACTCACCTGGAAAACGGAGGGATGAGCTTCACAACAGAAGCTCAGTAGGGACTACCAATCTCCTACTGGCTCTAAACAGGCAGAGGAACATATATAACTATTAATAAGGGAAAGACAGCAGTTATATCTTTCTACCTACAACGGAAGTGCGGAAACGAAGCTAAAGCTAGCACGGTACGGAAAGTACTCTCGGTCGGAAACTCCGTACGACTGCTCGTCGTGACCACCACACGGCTAGTAAAACACAGACGGAGGGAACTCCGCCTGGACAAGGAACACTAGCTACGGGAACAACACCACTAGTCAGACGGTCAGGTGCGTCCATAGACGTCTTATCCTCGACCTAGGTCCTGGCCCTCGCGTCTCGTCAGAGCGAGGTAGGACACAAGTACCACAACAGTAACCGCCGTAGTCTGGCCGAACTACGGTCCCACGCCTGACCTCTCCAAACGGTTCCGGGGCCGTAAGGAGCGAGGCAGTGAGAAGAAGGACTGGCTGGCCTGCACCGGGTAGAACTCCAAACTGTCCTCGGCGTCCCAGACCAACCACGAGAGCTCTGCAAGCGACTCACACGCCACTGTCCTAACCACCGTTTTCCCCTCAGCTCCAGAGTCCGCCTGGTGGCTGCCAACTCGAGCACACTCGTAGCCCGGAGTACTCCCTCAACAGGCTCCCGAGGACGGGGGTCCCAGGTAACGGTAACAACCTCTCGCACGGGACAAGCCCTCAAGTGCCGCGCACCGGGCGAACGACTAGTGTGAGACCGTACTAGGGAACTAGCACAGGTGCCACGGGTACAGTAAAGTGAAAACGGAAGCGGCGGAAGCACAACCTGCCTCTGGACTGAGAAGGCGACATAGGGTATGTCGCATTCAGAATGCGACATAGCCCCTGTCGCATTCTGAATGCGACATAGGGCCTGTCACCTTCAAGAAGGCGACATAGGCCCCGTCGCATTACCAGTCAGAAGGCGACACAGGGTATGTCGCATTCAGGCCAGTCGGGGGTTCCGGAGATTCTTCCTCCGGGAACCTCCCCGAAACAGGAGAAACGCTACACGGCGAGGGAGGGGAGCATGCTTATCATGCTAGGAAGCTAGTAAAGTATTCAAACCACCCTCAAACACCCAAGAACATGGATTCTACGCTCGGAGGGAAACCTCACTCACACGAGCATGGAAACTCACACTCCCAACCCCCAAACCACAAGGAAAACACGCTTTGCAGGGGAAGGGGAGCATGCTTAGGGCGAGAGGATCAAGAGTCCCTACCTCCACGCGAAGAACGAACCCGTTGGGGCCTTCTCGTAGGTAGAAACGTCTCCTCCTCGCACCGCACGGCACGAACGCGACCCCTGCACGAACGGAGCGACACCCTCCTCAGCACGGCCGCCTCAACACGGGGGAGGCACCCCCAACACCGCCGGAACTCCGAGAGGGCGAGAGGGAAAGAGGGGGAAAGGAAAAACGCGAGAGAGGGGGAAGAGCTCGGGCGCCCGGGCTTTAAGCCCGGATCCTGAGAAGGCGACACACCTTGTGTCGCATTGGGAACCAGAAGGCGACATAGGGTATGTCGCAATGCCACTGACAACGGTCAAATCTCGGAATTCGAAAAAGTGAAGGCGACAGCCATCTTGTCGCGTTCACCCGACACCGCCAGAGCCGTACTGACACAAAAGACGCCTGTCACGTCTGTCAGACTGCGTCTGGGGTGACGCGATGGGAAGGCGACATAGGGTATGTCGCCTTCAAGAAGGCGACACACCCCCTGTCGCAATCCATCAAACCAGAAGGCGACATAGGGTATGTCGCATTCAAGAAGGCGACATACCCCCTGTCGCAATATGAAGCAGAACCAAACATTGCTCACGATCAGAACCACGTCGCGACAGTCGCCCTGCCGCGACCCAGAGGACGGGGCCAAGGGCCCAAGGGGGCCGGGGTGTTACACGTAAACCTCAAGTAACAACAGTCCACTACACGTGAACTCAACTGGACTCGCGTGAACAACACACAGCCTCGAAAGTGAGTAGCTAACCGTATACCCCGTATGCTAAATACAGATACCATGTGCACTTAGTGCACCACAGGTGCCAACGCACCATTCATTATCGATAAATACCATAAATAGTCATTTCTGTTTATACACAAGTTAGCGGCCACATCGACTGCCGCTTACAGGAAGTAGACGGCAATGGATCTGGCCGTCTATATCCCGACTGATGAGCTTGGCGACAAACGATGTTGACGCCAAGATCTTCAGCCTCTATTCCTTCAGAAACCCTAAGCCGATCCTATATGCATTCTGATCCCAAAACCATCGAGAAAACACAATGAAATAGTTCCTCTAATATCCACACATTATAATTAAACCAAAACAGCATGCTTTACTACTTAAATTCATCAAACCACCCATTATCCCCACATGGTGTAACTTAATCCGAAAATGCATTAAACATGCAGATTCCTGTGGTTAAGTCGTGTTTTAATGATCCTACGGAACTAACAGGGTTCATTCCCTACCTCAACACACGCTTAAACCTCCCGAAATCTCTCAATCCATGCCGAACCCTCCACGAGCTCCTACGGCAATTGCACCACGATTCGGCGTTTCCTCGTCCGATTTGGCAACGCCACACGTCCCACGATCCTCCAACCACTCTCCTGTACTTGTTGGAAGCTTTAGGGATACGGGGGCGTGAAGCTGGGGCAAGGGGAAGAGAGAACAGGGTAGAAAACCTGCCCTCGGGTGACCCTATAACCTGCAGAATTCACAGGTTGGCGTCAACCCCTTTGCCGCCTAGGGCAACCACCACCATAAACGTCCACATCTTATGCCGCCAAGATCATGCAGTCAACGACACCTTATCTGGACGCCAACAAGTCAACGACCACCCCTGGCCGCCAACTCCAACTCAACTGCAGCAGGTCCTATTTCATTTCAGGACCAAACCTGCTCCTTACCTGAACAAACCACACATTCCACACAACCAACTCACACTGGCCTCACAACGGCCATCACAATCATTACACACATGATCCGCATAGATCCGAAAAGCATGCGACGTTACACCTTCTGAATAAGATATGAGATACTAAACACTCTCATAGGTGGAGAACTATTCTAAATCATCTCCTCTTTTTATAATTACCTCTTTGCTCACTATCTCTAATTTAAGCATCAGATAGTTATCCTCGGGATCCACCTCCAAGACCTCTTGATCATTGTGTTCATCATTGCGGATCCATCACAAGCAAACTAGTAAGACACCAATATTTATTGATCCCCGGACGAATGGTCTACACCTCAATATTATTAAGACTTTGGTATTCAACCAAAGATCTATCATGGTCTCTTATTGAAGTTGTGCACAAACTTGATACTCACTATATGAAATCTTACTCTTTAGTCTTTGCATGCTCCATGAGGCACAACACTATTCACATTCTTATTTCACACATAAAAGATACTTTCTTCAAAAAGTTTTTTTTATTTATATATACTGCTCTTTAAATAAAAATTTGTATGGAAAATCTATCTTATATTTACATTTTCATTGAGACCTCTGAGAAAGTTTATTGTAATAATAAATTTAGTCATTTAATTTTTTTTGCTTCGTGTGTGTATTTATATATGACCTTTCTAGAGGCAATTACAAATCAGTCAAGTACTTGGGCTTGTATCTATATTTCTTGTCTATATTAGCCCATGAGTTTATTCTCTTTATCATTCTAAATGCAAAATCTAAGTTGTAACACCGTGGCCGTTCGGATCCGACTTTAATGGTTTTGGGGTGGTGCTCATAACCAATGTGGGGTCGTTGAGCCTTGGTTGTGGCTTCCAGTTGTTGTGTGGGTGTTGTGGGCTGAAAATTTGGGCCCATATAGCCTACAGATTTTCTGGGGAAGAAGGCGATGGAGTATGTTGTCGCGTTTTGAACATGATGGCTACCTACGTCACGATTCACCAAATTGTTTTTCCGTAGCGTGGCACGATTGGCGACGGACAAGTCTATTTGCATTTAAGGTGTTTTAAACGCGATGTCTGCCTACGTCATGATTTTGACTGTGCATTTATTACTCTGTTTCAGGCCAGACATAACAGAGAAAGCTATATCCGGCCGAGGGGGAAGGCTTTGCGTTGATTTTGGCAGTTTTGGCTTTCTGGGAGCTCGTTCGGCGCAGTTTCCACACGAGGAGGGAGTCCGGAGCGTGGACTTGCCGGGGGTGTGACGTTTCTCACATTTTGCGGGTTCTTCGAGTTGATAGGGAGACTTCCTTTGTGTTTTAATTTGATTTGAATAGTTTGAAGTTTAATACATCATGCCATGGTAGTGTCTACTAGTGTACCTTGTGTTTTAAAAGATTAAATGTTAGTATAAATTGATGTTTGGAATGGATTTCCCAAGGTAGGAGGGGTCCGACGGTCTGCTTGAAAAGGCGACAGTTTGGTCCGTTGCGTCCTATTGTGAATGCGACGACTAGGTCTGTCGCGTTCTTAACGCGTTTGTTTGACCACCCGTGTTCTCATTCGGCTGGGTTGAAGGCGACAGGTTCTCCTGTAGTGATTAGGGTTCGGCTAAGTAGGTTGTACTGGTGGCGACGTGTCAGGCCGTCGCGTTCATGTAGCAACACTGGGCCCTGTCGCGTTCTGTTTTGAGTCACGATCAGAAGGGTCATCGCGTTTTTAAAGGCGACGTCTATGTCTACCACATTTAAGCTTCCGAGGTATGTTTTGTGATGGTTGGGCAGTGATAGTCCTGCATAGGCCTAGCCTTGGGTTTATGGTGATGTTATGAGATGTTTAAGTTGTTTAATGTCAGTAAAGCATGATATAGGGTTAATGGTTTGGTTTATGGTTAGTTAGTGTGTTATGTTAATATGTTAATCATGTTCAGCATGTTAGTTATGTTATCATATTGAGGTTTAGTGGTTATTGTACTTAGTGTTATGTGTTGCTATGGAGGTCATATATTGACCAATGACAAGCAAGTTTAGAGTGTGTAACATCATAGTTTATGAATACAAGTTTGTGTAGATATTAAGTACTTGACGTGGTTTGTGTGTTTGCTGAGTGTGGTGGTCTGGCGCCTATTCCAGAATGCCTCTCCAGTCGGGTACCCCATGTTCTATGTGAACCAGGCACGTTGTGCTCGGGGTGTGTCTCTGTACGGTGTGTACCATAGAGGTCTGTATCATCTTCCTGGACACCCTCACTCCTGTGATTGAGTTGTAGGGTCCAGTTGAGGGAAAGACGACAATGAGGTAGTGACTTGTGTGTGTTTGTGTTTGGTCGCTTGTAGCGCACTCGTGGTTGGGGGTATGGCTGGTCCCCAGCTAGTCCTATTTTCCAGTGTCTCACTTTAGGGTGCTCAGGCTAGAGTATCTAAAGGTGCTAGGCATGGGCCTGCAGTTGTGTGATCTACAGGTGTGGTGTTGGTTGGTCTCCACCGTTCTTTGGCTTTACTGTATGGTTGTGGAGCGACAGTTGGACCTTTCGTCCTTGACTGCGAGACTGAGAGATAGTTCTTATGTGGTGTTGTTCGAGTTGGATACTAGTGTCATGAACCAGTAGTCTTTATCTACGTGGTGGTGTCGTTTCTTCCGACTCGAGCTTTCCAATGGTTGTGGTTGTGAGTGGTGACTCTCCGATTGTGATTTAGTTGTGGTACCTTGTGGTTTCAGGTACCTGTACCCCCTTTGCGGGTAACTGGTTGTTGTGGCACATTGTGTGCCAGGCCTTTTAGGTGTTGAGGTGGAGAGGTGCTATAAGAACCGGCTCTCTTGGGCCCTTGGCCCTGTCCTCAGGGTCGCAACAGGCACCCTGGTCGTGACATGGTCGCGCCAGGGGAGCCCATCGTGACAAGCTTCAGGACGCGGTGCACCTGGCCTTCGCGACTACTTTTCTGACCGACTTGACCGTTGTCCTGCCTGTCAGAAGGACTTTGTCGGGTGTCAGGTGCGTACAGCGTTGACGCGACCTAGTCAGCTGTCACGTTCTTGTTTCCCAATCTTCGAGGTTTGGCCGCTTTTAGTGTCGCGTCGTGGGTGGCCGTCGCGACATGGTCCCATCGATTTAAAACCGAGGCCGGCGCCCCATTTCCCCCTCTCTCCCTTTCCTTCCTCTTCTTCCTCCTCCGAGCTCTCTATTCTCCAGTGGTTTCTCGACGTTCTTGAGGTGCTCGTGGTGGGAGGTGACGCCCGTTCGTGCAGGCGGCATGATCGTGGAGCTTGGAGCGAGGAGGAGGTGGCCATTCCGACGTGAAGGCCCCAACGGGTTGGCTCTACTCTTGGAGGTAGGGACCCTTGACTCCTCTCGCCCTAGCATGCTCCCTTCCCCCTTGAGATTGTAGTTTCTCTGTGGTTTGGGGTTGTAGGGACGTGAGAATCATGCTCATGTGAGTGAGGATTTCATCGAGCGTAGATTCGTTGTAATCCATGTTTTGTGGGGTTTGAGGGTGGTTTATGTGGCTTATGAGATTTCTTTTATATTTCCCATGCTCCCCTCCCCCATGTGGATGTGATTGTATCGGATTTAGGGTGGCCTTCGGAAGGATCGTCCCGGAACCCCTCTCGGCTGACAACGCGACCTGTATAGAGGTCGTGATGATGTCGCGACTGGCTAGGGCGCCACGACATCATCGCGATGCTCTATTGTGTCGCGACCTGGTCGGGACAGGTTGAGCTGTTGCGATAGTGTTGCGACAGCCCTGGGCATCGCGACAAGGTAAGGTCTTGCGGAGTTCCATTTTCTATGGAGTCTTCGCCGTTTCCGCTTCTTACTGTACCCGTGGCACCAATGCTAGTTTCCTAGTACGGTCCTACACTAGTCGTTCGCCCGGTGCTCGGCACCTGAGGGCTTGTCCCATGAGAGAGGTTGTTACTGTTGCCTGGGACCCCCATCCTCGTGCACCTTAGAGGGAGCGTTCGGGGCGACGAGCGTACTCGAGTCACGGACTCTGGAGTTGAGGGGAAAACGGTGGTTAGGACAGTGGCGTCAAGTCATTTGCAGAGCTCTCTTGGTTGGTCTGGGACACCGAGGACAGTCGGAGTTCTACCCGGTGCAGACCAGCCAGTCTTTTTTCTCACTGCCTCGCTCTTTGCGGCCCCGGAACCGCCTAGAGAGGCCAGGCATGGGACCGTAGTCCGGCCAGACTATGGCGGTTACTGTTGTGTACTTTGTGTTCCTGCCTTACTCTGATGAGACGTGGAGGTTTAGACCTAGGTCGAGGATAAGACGTCAGTGGACGCACCTGACCGGTTGACTAGTGGTAGTGTTTTCCATAGCTAGTGTCTCTTGTCCAGGCGGGGTTCTCCCTGTCTACATAGCCAGCCATGTGGTGGTCACGACGTGCAGGTTCTACGGAGTTTCCGATCGTGGTATTCTCCGTACTGTTGCTAGTTAGTAGCTTTACTTCCGCACTTTTCTTTATAGGGTAGAAGATATAACTGATGTTATTTAATTGATTATATATATTCTTCTACCTGTTAGAGCCAGTAGGAGATTGGTAGTCCCTACTGAGCTTCTGTTGTGAAGCTCATCCCTTCCTTTTCCAGGTGAGACTTCTCAGGAGTGGCAGGGCGCGCGTCGGGCAGAGGAGGCGGGGCAGTAGTCGTCGTCCCTGTAGCTAGTAGTGGTTCCCCCTCTCAGTTGTACGTCACCCTCGGGGTATGCCCCTAAGAGACGTGTTCTTCCCCTATCTTTACTTGTACTAGTTGTATGTGTTGGAACTGTACCTAGAGCGATACGCAGCGGTCTCGCTCTTCTTTTTGCTTCCGCGTGTGTGCTCCTAGTTAGCAGTTGACATTTATTTCCTTTACATATTCTATTAAACTTGTGTTATAGCCCTTCCGGGTCCCCGGATCCGTGGGCGGCGACTGCGAAAATCGGGTCCTCGGCTTGGGCTGAGGGTCGGGTTCTCGGGGTTGTTACAGGTGCTCTGTGGAGGGTGTGTTGTGCAACTCTTCACCTGTTGTGTTTTACCCTTTTAGGGGTTGTTCACCAATGTGTTCTTTCGATTTAGGGTGGGGTGGAATGACTTGTTGTTGTCAGTCTCATTACTCTTTGTTAGTGGTTGGCTTGTGTGGCTCGTGGCTTAACCGTTTCAGCTGCTGTGATGGACTGGTGGTTTTGGGTTAGTCCTGTTGTTCTCTTTATTTTTTGTGAGTTGTGTTGACTAGTATATTTATATTTAAATACAGTTTAGTTGTGTTTATTGCAAACATGTTGTAGTTTGCGATTGGTATTTCCAGTGAGACCCTTTGTGGTTGAGCTCTCGGTTTGCCTTTTGTTCTTGTTGTTATTTTTGGAGAGGTCCCTGTTGAGCCTGTAACTTTTTGAGGCTCACTCCCTTACAGTTTTTTTCAGATGTTAGTAGTATGTTTAGTTTGCAGCAGTGTCATGGCAGACTTGTACCACCAGCAGTTGAGTTGTAGTTGTTGTTGTGTGAGCTTTGCTCCCTCGGAGTATGCCACAGGTAGTTGTACTTTTCTCTTAGACATATAATAGTGTATTGGGACAATGTAATCTGTGTAATTGAGTATGAGTACATGTACTTTCTTATATCTTATACTCTTGTGGTTGTCTTTTATATTCTCACTGGACACTTGTGTGAACTATCCCTTGCGAGACTTCGGTCCGTTCGCGGGAGGCACATCTAGATATAAAGCCTTATTAGGCATAAATATCTAGAGTCGCTACATAAGCCGTCTCAAAGCATTATGACCTGCCCTTTTATGGGTAAGCTGCAATATTTTGAAAAATGCCATGATGATATAGTTTTTACTGCTCTTAATCATAAGATAGAGAGGTGAGCTCGAGCCCCAAACTTGACTTCGAAGATATTTAAAAATGTAATAAATATTTCTCTTGACTTTGACGCTAGTAAACTTGGAACCATCACACTTAAGTTTGTCTTGGAAGTGGTAAAAAGAGTGTGGCATCTGCACATTACTCTTCATGGTAATATTTTCATTAGCTTATTCACAAATCAGAAGAAGCACACCAAATTATTGTCATTAGCTTATTCACAAATCCGAAAAGAAAAAAAAAACACACACACCCCAATTGAATGTCAATATTGTTCTTATATTCTTTACATCATGAATTTTTCTCTCATTACATTCATAGATCATTGGGAAAAGGTATACCCTTTCTTGACAGGGTATGTTGGGTATGCTGTGATACCACATTTCCCATCATAACTTCTCACATTTCGTTCAATCTTTGCATACCCTTCTTCTCCCCAACCTTGCCCCCAAGAATTTTTAACTATCCAGTAATCTTTCCCATTGTTCAGATCCGTATCATATCCTACTAAAGTCACAGCATGATCAAGGTCCATCCCACAGGGGCCATTGTAGATGCCCTACAAGAGGAAGAAACAATAACATCACACCATATTATCCACTTTGAGCATCAAACATAAGCATTTATATCACCCTGACATTACAAGTGATAAAATCACATAATTCTGAGTAAAACTATTTCCATCAATTTTGTTTACAAAAGTAAGTCATAGGGGAAGAGGAGGTAATGGAAAATCCTTTTAGCTGGCCAGGTATGTATCATCAAGATAAAATCAGAGTGATGGTGTGATTTGTTCATCACTCTAGAAGGAGATCAAGGAACATGATATGTGTTGGAAGTCGAAATTTTATGCATTTTTTTCATTTGTATTTTTCAATCTTCAATGGTCAATCTATTCTATGTTCTAAAGCAATGTTGAAGAAATGTTCAAACTACATGCCATTAACATGAATCGATGAATAGGAGACCTAACAAGTGGGTACAATTGCAACAAAATATGATCAATAAACAATGATCTTAGGCAGTAGTGATATTATCATTGTTATCTTACCGATTTGTAGAACTGGAAACCTCTGCTGCAAGACCGTATAATAACACTGATAGGCTGTCTTGAAACTGCTTTCTGCAAGGCGCTCTCATTATATCTTGGTACGAAGTTATAGCCATCAATTGAGACAACGTTTACCTTCAAAAGTTATGAAAATTGGGTGGAAAAATATTAGTTAGTCAAAAATAAATCATATTAATGTTTCTATTAGAACATAGTGTGCCATTATATGTAGAAAAAGAAGAAAAAGGTGTGATTAAACTTACAGTATTCTTTCTGCATGTTCCTTTGGATTCTCTGTATGGGTAACGAGCTCTTGTGTCAAGGCCACCATACTTTTTGACATAGGCAAAGGCAATGTCTGGCCAGCCACCGTTGCAACCCCAGTTCTTGTTGTTGCAGTCTAGCAATTGTTGTTCTGAGAGGGTTATCATTCTTCCAGTGATGATTTGGTTGAGCCCTTCAATTGTGGCAACAGTAGAGAATGCCCAGCAACTCCCTTAAACAGAGACCAACCACTCTGTTAAACAAATCAAAGTGACACTCTCTTCCCAATTACATAAGAGAATGATGCTAGCATTTTTTTCTAACCCAGAAAATTAAGTGATTCAAAACTTGAAGCAAGAATAATAAGAATTAAAAGCTTTGATCTTGAATAGATGACATGAATTTATATATATAGGGTTAAATATAAAAACTATCTTTTAGCTATATACAGAGCCAAAAAGCTTAAGGAACAAAAACTGCATGCACAATGACAAAAAATGCTATGATCTTACAGAACTCACCACAATGGCCTTGGTGTTTGACAGGGCTAACAGCACCTCTAACTCTCCAGTCCACTGATCTTGGAAGCTTCTCTCCTTCCAAAGCCATGTATTCATCACTAGGAGGAGGGATTAGATGACTATTTATGTCTGGTCTGGTATTAAGGTATATGGATTTGAACTCTCTTGCAGTTAGATCTGCAAAATAGTTGAGGTCAACAGTGTAGGAATGATTCCTTTGTGGGTGATTGTGTTCCTTTATGAATCTAAGGTTTTCTTTAAAGACTTCAAACCTATGTTCCTTCTCTGTGGTCTCATTGTATGATTTGTCATGTCTTACCAACCAATCCTCAAACAGCCATCTTACTTCCTCCTTGCTTCTTCTAAACTCCACCCCTCTATGATCTACATGCCTAGCTATAGATGGTTCCAATGCAAAGGAAATTGCTAAGATAATGGATAGGAGTAAAAACATCATTAGAGTTTCCTCTAAAAACTAAGAAAAAATGTACGATAAGAAGAAAAATGAGGTAGAGAGGAAGAGAAGCTGAGGAAGGATCTTTTGGGTTGTGCCCTTTTATGAGAATGTACACCGTACAACATTCTAGTGTGGTGTTTATATACAGGTGTTTAGTATACAACATTTGTCAAAAAGACATTAAAGAAATGATGTCCATGCATGATATTAGAAGACAAAGGTTCTTGTCAATAATATGAAATCTATTGTTAAAATTGAAAATATTTATCACAAAATGTTATACTTTTGAAAGAAACAAATTGCCAAACTATGTTGATGGTGACCTACATTAAGTATCACCAACAAGGCACATAACACATTGTCACTTACATAAATCAACATGTATTGGTACACATCCTAGAAATTATATATTTAGAAAAGTTGTTTTTAATAACATTGGTACCATTTACTCTAGGTGGTCAATTTTGTTAACTGTGGTTAATCATTTTATTCTTGACTATTAGGTCGAGTTTTAGCATCCAATTTTTCTTCACCCGAAAAAAAAAGGAAAATAGACATGGCTATTACCAAATGAAACTTTTACCCGTATGAATAGTTATATTACCTTTATAATTGCTTCTTATAAGTGATGCCATGTTTGTTCAACCCCAAGCAATAATATATCTGTATTCTTTTTCCTAAGGGCCTTCATGATTCCTTTTAATTATTTGGGTTTGTCTATGGCGGTGCTACAAATGACGATCTTCTGCGATGAGTTGTGCTATTTTAACTTTAGTTATTATTCTAGGAGATTTTATCGAAAATGGCAACAGCATAAATCTGATCGATTTTATTAAACATACAAATAAGTGAACATCAAATGATTTGTATTAACTATATAGTATGTGGCTTTAGATAAAAGTCCGTCCACCTTGGCGGCATGAACACTTAATTCTAAAGCCACCGGACCACCATACATATATATATATATATATATATATATATGGTTTTGGATGAAAAGGTCCCTACAATTTTTCTCTAATCTTACTTTAGTGGGCATTGGATAATAAAAGAACTTGAAAGGCATGAATCCAATTGAGGATTAAATATTACAAAAACAACCTCATTAAATGAATAATTGCAGGATTACCAATCTTGTATATGTGTGCGTATAAATAACCTCACTGCATAAGGATATGTGCAAAAATACCCTTCCCATTAAGCAAAGCAACCTGCAGTCAAATAAATGAAATAACTCTAGTTAAAATTGAATTTCAATGAAAAAAAAATATTTGATGTCTTTATGAAAGAGTCTTAAATTGCAATTATTCATATACGAGGGGTCATTACAAATTTTCCTTTAATTTATTAGTTTTCTATTTTTTTTTTGGAAGATAGATACAAGCAAGTTGAACTTTGGTAGGAGGTACTTGGTATAAAATGGCTTCTTCTAGCATCTTATGTCTCCACTAGAGCCCTCCTTTATTGCCATTTTTTTTTGTTGGAATATTCTGTTTTCACAAGTATAACTTTGACTTAGTACCTAATGATTATACATCAAGGTGTCCACATATAACTATGACATATATCTTGTATGTCCTTTTTGCCGTGTATGATTGCTCTTACTGGTTCATTTCATGAAAACCTCACCCAAATAAGGTCATGATCATAGATCGTCACCTAATATTTGGTGGGGAAATTATTTTAAGACTTAAAAACAGGACTCAACATCCAAATGCGAAAGAAGTTCCCTTCACTTCTCAAAATTCCACCTTATCAAGCTTCATTTTCGTTCATGTCCTACATCTTGATGCACTATGTTTATTTTCCAATTGTGATCCACTATGAGTTGAAAACATGTATTCCAAGGATTTGAAATGGAATTCATGAAAAGTGTACATTTGATTTTTCCCACCAAGAACCTATCATTTAGATGGAGGCACATGATCTTCTTACTTTTCCTCATCTACCAAGACTAACCCTGATATAGTGAACAATGGCCAAGGCCCCTTATATGTCAAAGATAATGATAGCCTTGCTTCAATTTTTAGGAACAGCAAAGATATTCTCATATGCTACTTCTTTTCCACACTTAAAATAGACATATCCTGATGTTCTACCAGCAATTTAATGACAAGTACATTTGACAGTGTGAATGTTATCAACATCCCCAATCATGTGTGGAAGTTGATGTGTAGCAAGTTCATCTGCAATTGTCTTTGGAGCAGCATCAATGATGATTTTAATTATAGTAATGACCATGTCCTCCTCCTAAAACTAAAAAAAAAACTAACAATTTACTTCCTTTTCTTTGTCGGATGGATCTGAAACAGATGTCAAAACTAAGTCATGCACTCATTATATGACGAGGATTTCTTTACTTAATTTATATAATTGAATTTATCTTGATCCTAGCTAAAGCCTTGTTATAAACCCGACTCGTCTCTTCCTTTATGTTTTAGCTAGTTGTTTGAGATTGCTTGCAGGAAAAAAATGACAGCTAAGGGCCCGTTTAATTAGTTGTAAAATATATTTACCGAATTTTTTTTTCAAAGAAGAGTATTTACATGAAAATAAAAAAATATTATTATCTATTTGGTATCCACATAAATAATTTTTCTGAAAATTTTTAGATATTTGTTTTTTAGTAAATAATTTCTAAAAGTAAATTTTAAAAAAATATTTAAAATATCTCCAACACACCGATTATAGATTTAGGCGGCTATTTGATAAATCTTAATTGATGTTTATTTTTCGAGATTGACGTAAGTCGTTGATGTTCGTCGGTTGTTGGACGTCGAGCGTCGGCTGTCGGCAACTGGCTATTGGGCATCGGGCTCCGAACGTCGACTGTCAGTGACGGGTCATTGGGTATTGGGCGCTGACCTTCGTCGTCGACTGTCGCCTACCACAGGGCTCTAGGCATCAACTGCCCACCGAGCATCGCGCATCGGATGTCAGCCGCCGAGCGTAGGGCGCTTGGTGCTGAGTGCCTAGCATCAGGTTTCGAGTGTCAGATACTAAAAATGAGAGCAGATATTATAGTCTCGTTCATGAAAATCTTACATGAAAGAGAAATCGAATAAAATGACTTATAGGGTCTCATCAAAGATGTCAAAATTCATAAATTTTAGGTAAACATTTTTTATGAACTAACTTTTCAAGGATACCAAATAAGTCATTGTTAAAGTTTCCCTTGAAATCATTTTCTTATGTGAGATTTTACCCTAAATATTGGTTGAAACCGTGTTCTTGGAGTCCATCCTGATTCTGCTTCCCCATCACAGCCCATTTTTATGAAGTCTGACAACTTAATATTAACAGTTATAAATCCCCATCAGACGCCCATCCAAAATTGAAGCCCATTAAGTTGGCCCAACATACATAGGTCCATTACCCAATTAGCCTGTGATTTTGCAAGAGTTACGGATTTTGGATAGTAGGAAAGTCTAATTGAAAGGAAAATTGGACTCTTGCAAGGGCCTTTTAGGTCGGCAATGATTTTATGTATAGTAAATATTAAGCTATTTGGTTGAACAAAGCTAAGCTAAAAGGGCACCGGTAGTAAAAGAATATTGTAATGGCTTAGTGGATGGAGATTTGAGTGCTGTCATCTAACATCACATCCTTCTAAACGTAAGTTGGTTTATTATTATCTTTGAATTTAAATCTCTAATATTTTGAAATAAATTTGAATACTATTATAAATTGAAAATTACTTAATATCCGACTGCATGATTAAGAACTACTCATACAATAAACACGGAGTTGTGCCTGCCACACAGGCAGATTCCTATCTATGCGACACAGGGCAGCAAACATCGCTCCTATATATATTAGATTCCTCGTCATCTACGATCTCACACCCCCTCAACCTTATTAGAAGGGGTTAAAGAGAAAGGGGAAATGCGTAAGACTCAGGCGTCCGAACAAATAATAATTTGTCCGGACACCCGAGCTAACACTGTCTCATTAAGCAACGCTCCAGCTCGGGCGCCCAAACAAATCCTACGCTCGGGCGACCCGACACCCAGCACTTCTCAAGAGGAAGAGTATTACTTGTAGAGGGCAGCTGAAGAACACTCCCCACACAAAAGGGTGGGGGATTTGGAGCCGACCGTTTGGTGGATCCATCAGGGACATCTCTGGATCCCTCTTGCCTCCCGTATTTGTGATCGCACTCAAGTGCAGTGATATTATAAGACCACGTTCCCATCACATGGCGCGCAAGCACTGCCCTCTCTCGTTTGATCATCGGGGGCCATATGATGGTGTCTCCCAATCATCATAACTTCACATTGGATGCACCCTCATACAATATATAAATATTTTTTTCTTTGAGTTTTCTGGTGTAACGTTGAAGGCAAACTTTGGGTTCCGGATAATCATATGATCTTTTGGAATATACAATCGTAGGTTTTTGATAGAATAAATATTAAAATTTATCATTGTTTTCACCGAACATTATAAAGAGTTTCATAGTAAATTTACGCATTTACAAGTGTTAGCTAGCTAGACATCTTCCGTCATAGTACCCAAAGAAAAATATTTATGCAAAATTTCCCGAAAAATATTATACAAAAATGCAAAAAATTATCTTACAGCCCAATAGACAGAAAGTGATTCGGATATAAACATCAGAGTTTTAGGGAAACATGGGCATTGATTGTCCTCCCTTGTCTCTTGGATAACTCACTCATTTGGAATAATGTGCGAACGTACATAACATATGATATATTATTTTCCATCTTTTTGAAATATTATAAGGGACAAATAATATTTTTTAAGAAAAAACAATGTCGAAGGAAATACTAGTCTAAGCGGACCTTCATGCCTTCGTATGAGTGCGTCACCCACCAAACTCCGGCCAGAGCTGGCCATTGACCAGAGAATCCGACGTGGAAGGGGATGCTGCCGTGCCTTTCCGATTGGACGGCCCTGATCCCCCGCCTCTTTTGTCCAACATTTGACGCCCGCCGCCCCCCGAACACCCAACACGTCGAGAAGCTGAAACTACAAAGTAGAGCGAGCTTTCCTCCCCACCTTCCCACACACACAGCGAGCGAGCGAGAGAGCGCTCCATGGCTACCGGTGGCAGCTACCGGCCCATGGCCATCAGCGAGGCCAACGGAGGGGGCGAGGACCAGGTCCGGCTCTACGAGCTGCTTAACCCCCTGCCTGCACCACCTCCCTCCAGCGGCGTCGGTGGAGGCTATGCGCTCCGTCATCCTCCTCCGCTGGTCAGGCCAGCCGCCACGGCGGGGGCCTCCACAAGCGTCGGTGGAGGGACGTCGGGTGCCTTTCCCGTCACCGAAGGACAAGGGCGAGCCGGGAAGGCCGCCGCGCGGAGGCGGCGGCCAAGGGCGGCGTCGCGGAGGGCTCCCACTACCGTCCTCAGCACGGACGCTTACAACTTCCGGGCCATGGTGCAGCAGTTCACCGGTGCCCACCCGATTCCCTTCCAAGCCAGTGGCGGCGGGCAGGCGGCCTCCCTTGGTTTTGGTCTTGGTGGGGGGGCCGTCTCCCAGATCTACCGGCCGCAGTCAGCGGTGTTCGCCTTCGGCAGCGCGCAGCAGCAGCAGCAGCTCCACCTGGACGAAGGAAGGCAGCTGTTCTCGCCCGAAAGGAGCGACGGTAGCTCGGCTTCCGGCGGTGACGCCTTCCTGCAAGGGTACGTGGGCAAGCCGCAGTGAGGGCATGCGGATGTGACGGATGTCTTCCTTCCAGCTGAGGGCGTCTCGCCCTCTCCGGATCTGGTGACGCTAGCTGAGGGCTTCGGCCTCCACGGGCAGCGGGAGCGCCACCAACGGGGACTCTCTTTTGATACGTAGATAACGTACGTTGAATACTTAGAACTTGGCGAGATATGGCCTGTTAGATTTGTGTTCGTCTCTCCCGTTCATTCTCTTACTATGTAGTGATGCTCACGCACGATTCGTCTTCTGTTCTCAGCTGCCGCTGTTTGTCTCTTTTGTTGATCATGTGTCTTCTCTCATGCATGTATGTATAAAACCTAAAAAGGAAATTGTTCGATAGATTGTCTATTAATTCTGTTTATGTATTTATCCTGTTTACATGAACACAGTGATCTCCAGAGCCTTGACGTCACCTGTTAAAGTTTCTTAATCCTCTAATAAGCAAGCACCGACTACATTTTGCAAAAAATTGGAAAGAGCCAGTGAGACATGCACCAGTACTTGAGCATTAGAGCGGCCATGTTGAGGATTCCAGACTGCTAGCTAGACGTTCATCTTGATCATTTGCACTTAGAAGGTGTTGAGAGGATGAACCTCTTAATGGGCCAGCCACCCACAAGCCCATGCCGAGAGTGGAATCATGTTCTTGTTGAGTGTGGAATCAAGCCCAATCACATGTGCTTTTCCCATTCTAAATCTCATCAAAAAGGAGAGAAGTACTTGTTAAATTTTTAGAAGACATTTATTGCATGAGAAAGTTGTGCAGCAAAATCTACGTGAAACGTGCCGTGTGTCCCCAACATGCCACTTCGCTCCGCCCCGCCAGCCATTGTGCGTGCGAAGGTCGCCCCTGCAAACAATGATGGTGTGCACTACACACGTCCGATTTCTAAACAACTTTGTCTATCTATCTCCTTTGAGCATAGAACGTACAAATATGTGACAAGAGAAGCATATATAGTCTCTTATAAATATCCTAAGCAGTAGAGGAGAATTCACAAGATTAAGAGATCATATTTAGGCTCTAGGAAGTATATGCATCCTTGGACTCCTTATATAAGCCTAAGGGAGCATATACTGTCTCCAATGAATATCCTTAGCAACTGGAGAGCATCCACAACACCAAGAGAGCATACTTAAGCTCATGGGAGTATATAAATCCCCTAGATAGTATCTGTAAGCTCAGGGGAGCATATACAGCCTCCAAGAGTTCTCATCTGAAGGCTTGAGGGAGCATATACAGTCCCATGAGCTTCCTAAGCAACAGAGGAGCATCCACAAAATTAGGAGAGCACATTTAGGCTCTAGGAGCATACACATCTACTGGAGAGTACTATCTCCAGGTTTAGGAGAGCATTTGAGGCGAGAAATTTTCGTCTGACAAAAAAAAATAGGACGTGTGTAATACGCGTTATCATTGTGTGCAAGGGTGACCTTGGCGTGCGCACGATGACCGACAAGGTGGTGTTCCACGTAGACTATCGGGTGCAACAAGCATTTCACTTATTGCATTTTAAGGGCATCTTATTGAGCTGACTGCATAGCATATTGATCAATAGGAACCTTGAAGTGTATTAAAAGTCTATTTGGTTGGGTGTAAAATCAAATATTTACAAGAAATTTTTTATAAAATATGTTATTTGGTACCTTTGGAAAGTTAATAAGGAAATGCTATCTCTTCACCAGCGCACCGTCGAGTACGCCACCGCCGCAATGAACCCCTTCCCTCCCTCCCTCCCTCCTCCTCCTCCCCCCCCCCCCCCCAGCGAAGGACGCCGCTGAAAGTGTTGGAGGTGGAACAACATCTGGGGCAGATGATGTCGCCGTAACGGAGGATCTCCACTCTCTAGGCCGACCACCACCCTTTGCTCTAGGTCGGTGAGGTTGCACAACACTCACATCACTCTTGCTTGGTGAGGTTGCACCTCACCATCCTAAAATGGCAACAAATATTTTGCGTCCTTTTGTATGAACCCGGCCCGGCCCATATGCTCACCTTCTTGGGATCTACGTCATCTTCCCATCGGCTACCTCTTCACCCGCGCACCGTCGAGTACGCCACCGCCGCGACGCACCCCCCCCCCCCCCCCCAGCGAAGGATGTCTCTGAAAGTGCTAGAGGTGGCACAGCATTTAAGGCAGATGATGTCGCCGTAATGGAGGATCTCCACTCTCCAGGCCGACCACCACCCTCTGCTCCAGGTCGGTGAGGTTGCACAACACTCACATCACTCTTGCTTGGTGAGGTTGCACCTCACCATCCTAAAATGGCAACAAATCTTCTGTGTCCTTTTGTATGAACCCGACCCGGCCCCATATGCTCGCCTTCTTGGGATCTACATTTCAGTTGAACAACAAACATAGATGCACCTTTACAACACTCTATAGCTGTCATTCCTCTTGATTGGATTGGATCATATTGAACGACCTTTTCCTGTGCTCAAAGTCGAAACCATGGGTACTTTACCAAGAATCTCTGTTGATGGCGACTCCGGTAAGGATTTTCAGGACCCTCAGATGCCTCCTTCTCCACCTGTCTCTTCTTTCTCAGACGCCTTCGTCTCTAGCCCATGGAACATCATCCCTTCGCATTCCTATGACGTTGTCGCCGCTTCCATTTCCCCTTACCGGTGCCTGATGACGGTGACGAAGCGCGGTGCGGGTAGATCCTGTCACTTGCCCTATCCGGCGCCGACCTCTACGCCAGCACCGAGTCGAAGGCGATACTAGTTTGGAGACATCAGGGTTTCTTCTAGATCAGTCAGCTGAGTCCAATAGTGGCAAAGTCGACGCCTTCCACGTCTCTTCCAAAGATTAATTGGCTGGTGTTCAGCTCACACGCCAACCGCAAGGTGCGGGTGTGGAGCTCCAAGCCCTTCCATGTCAGGAAGGGGGCGCTGCCTTCATCCAAGGACTTCCTGATGGAAGCCTGCCGGGGCCGTACCAAGAGGGCCATGATGAAGTATAGTACCCCGAAAAATCCATTAATTAAAATTTATAGATAAATTGAAAATTTATCAATTAATAAATTCAACCAGTTAAAAAGGTACGCATTATTATCACATGCGTATAAACCCATATAAAAATTTTGTAAAAATAATAATTATACTTTAAATAATATTCTCTAATGACCTATCAAGAAATTTGGGCATAGAAAAATCATTTAGACCAAGTTTAAGAAATTATGCGACTTATTAGCATAATTAAGGAATAAGTCGAAGAACTCATTATTTTATGAGCCAAAGTGGATTTTAAATAAAAATAAACATATGGGTAGACTTTAAATAATATGAGTTGATAGCCCATTATGATATTTGGACCAATGGACAATCTTGGCTCATGAATAAATTCTTTAATAGAAACGATAATTAAAAACTCATTAAGTAAGGTGAGAACATGGGTTGTACAATTAGGCTCACATGAGTTATTGGGCCAAGAGTAAGAGCCCAAATGATGAAAATTAGAAATACTGGCATTGAATTGAATTAAAAATATGAAATTACTTGAATAAGTGTGATAAATAGATTTAAATAAGAATAAAGGGTGAATAATTGGAATTAAATCAATACCTATTAAGTCAAATTAGTAATGGGTTTTGTTAATGGACCTAACATGGATTTTTGGGCCCAAATATGAAGAGCACATCATGAGATGGGAGTTAATTAAGTGAAATTCGTATTAAATATATTAATAATTAGAAAAAGGTTAAGATAAATAATAAAAGACATATAAATATCCCTAAAAAGAGTCCTAGACTTATCCTAACTTATTACCCACGAAATTAGATCTCTTCCTAAGCCAATTAGTGGATAAATGTTAGAATAGGGGGAGATAAATATGGAAATTCGGAGTTAATCGATAAATAAATTAAATAAGGGTAAGATAAATACTAAAAAGGGTTATAAATATCCTAAAAAGAGTCCTAAGCTTACCCTAATCCATTCCCCATGAAATTTGATCTTTTCTCAACCCTAAATAGTAGATAAATGAGAGAAATTAGGTGATAAATAAGGAAAATTCGGATTAAATAGGAAAGGAAGAGTTTTAGAGAGGATGGACTCTTGTAGCAACCAATTCACCTCTCATTCGGCCCTATCAACCCCTTAGAACGAGGTGGGAGCTCTGGAGGACGAAGGAAACGGCTGTGGACGTGAGGAGCAAGGAGAGGAAGGCTTGGAGCAAGGAGGGTTTTCCTATTTTCGTTCACAACCCTAAGTTTTCATTACCCACGAGAAAAGGTAGGCAATCTCTCAAGCCAAATTCGTGTAAAAATTACCCTAGGAAGACTTCATGATCCCATGCAAAAGCCCTCTGGTTTCGCTCTATTTCGATCTTCCATAAGGGAGAATTAATTCCTTTAAATCCTGTCAGATCCATGTACCTGACCCTTCATGTTTGCTTTCAAACCTCGTGCATACTTGATCCCATGCCATGAGAAAATTCTCATAAATACTACGTCATGTTAGCTTTCAAACGCCCCTAGTTTGCCTAATTTTATAATGTATCCATCACTAATTAATTCGTTGAACCTTGACTGTGCATGTTTAGGTCACCGAAATGTAACCTGATCAAAGCATGCCTAAACCTTGTATATTTTCAAATTAATCATCATGTTGATAGATCTATGTGTCTACTTTCGTTTAAAACTAGTTTTATAATTTTTGGATCATCGTGCAATTTTATATTTAATTTAGAAGTACCCTGTATCAAGAAGGACCAACTCTAGAAAAAATAAAAAGGGCCGGACCCCTTTCTGATATCGCAGCGGCGGTCGCGGCCGGCATACAGGTCGCGTAAGAAACACGGCGGCCTGTGCCGCCATGATTTCCAGCCTGAACCAGGCCAGGCCGGCCGGTTCGGCTGTTGTGCCTGGGCCGCCCGTCGCGACCTGAATCGCCACGGGTATCCCCGTCGCGTTAACGCCACTGGCGTGCCTAGCCTACCCGTCGCGACTTAATCGCGACGGGCAACCCCGTCACGTCTTCAGATTTTCGTCGCGTCTTTTGCTTATATACCCCTGCTTAAATTGCTATTTAGCCACTATTTAATTATAATTGAACACTGTTATAAACCTTTCGACCCGATAAACCATTAATGGGCAATAATTATATAGTTTCCATTAATTAAAAGCCTAATGCACGATTTATCTTACTCTCATGATCTCTTTACTCGTGCACGCACTAACATTATTTATTGCCATTTGACCCTATTAAATTACTCAATCAATAATATCGGTAATTAAGTGAAATTAATTACCTAATTTCTCTATTATTAAATGACACATGTCTTCATTTTATTCACGTGATTTGTACCCCGTTATCGCGTCCCTCTGCCTTCGAGCACTCGAGGCAAGATGGAACGTTCGTTACACACTTTCTCTTGACTTGGACCACCTCTCCATCGGGAATACTCTCGACTGGGCCAGGACTCCTTGTCAAGGCCTCCATAAGTCTTCTTGGCTTTGGCTCACGTCCTTAGCCGACGAGCTGGTTGTACCTTTAAATATTGTTACACTCTTAAGGGTCAGTACGATCCAAACGGCCTTAGTGAGATCTCTCTTATCTTGTGATCACGCCGGACCACCTGGCTCGTGTACACAACATGGCTAGTGGGGGCGGATATGACTTCTACCAGACTGCCAGTACCTGACCTAGTGCCGTGCAACTATGACTATCACCGGTTTATCATTGTTTTACGATTATACCCATATCTCATCTACTATCCTTGTACTTCATCTATTCACGTTCACTACTATCCCGTCTATTCATCTAGTACTCTCTTGAGACTCTTGAGCTGTTGTGGCTCCTATTGCTTGTACTATACTTGACTGTCTAGCATTATAATATGGGTCTTGTGACTCTACTGTATCCAATGCATACTGTGCAGGGCAACGAGAATGTCTGAGGGGCTCTAATCTAGTCCTGGGGGCAGAGAGCCACTCGAAAATACCTACAGGGGCTATTGACGGTGTTTGCATTGCACCGGTTCTGACCGACTCTATTGAATTGGCTAGACAACTTACTGTTATACTGTTAGTCTGAGGAGTTCAGATGTACTGTACCATGCTGTGCTAGCACTGACTGTATAACATTCGTCTGAGGAGTTCAAACGTACTGTGCTATCGTTAAGCGGCTACTGTCCTAAAGTGACTACTGTCGTACTCTTCTAGTGCACTGTTGTGCAACCATACATGTTATCTTGTTACACGCTATCTCATTACACGCTATCTCGTTATATTGTCATTTTTCTATCATTCTAGTTTTGTAATATTCTTGTGAAATGTATTATCGTTCACTTGTTATCGCATGCTATCATTCTCTTGATATAGTATGTCATTAATCTCTCGTTATCTTGCGCCATTACTCTCTCTTGACTATACCTGATCAATCTCTCTAGCTTACCTGCTTTACAAGACATTAATCACTTAAAGCATGCTGTTTACACGAGATATTAAGTCCTACTAAGCGTTATCGCTCACCCTTCGTTATGTTATTATGTTTTCAGGTAAATCAGATGAGACCTTACACACATCAACGGGAATGGACTGGAGTGATGAGCGACGACGTGACTTAGCGATGGAATGACCTTAGTATCATAGAATTCAGTTAGATATTTGTTTAGTTATCATTTCCAATGTAATTAAGTCATTGAGCCCTATGTTTGGTTCTGAATTAGTGGTTGTAATAGTTTAGATGAATTATTAATAAAAATAATGAGTTTATTGAAATTATTGTTCATTAGTTGCTCTGATATTTACGAATGTATGCGCAATTTACATTACCATACACGTTGTTCATGCCTCCCGATTTATTCCGCTGCTAAATGGGTGGGGCATGATAGTGGTATCAGACCTAGGATGTCCTTATTAAGAATTTTAAGTCTAGGATGTTCTAGGTGAACTGCCCTGACACGTGTCTAAGTCAACCACCATACCTATGTGAGAATTGGGTAGAGCCATGGTTAAGATTTAAATACATTTATAATATATATCAACTCAGTAATACCTTAGCACCCAAAGTTTAAAAGGAAATAAATTAAGTGTTATTGCTCGCAGGAGATTAGTGGAGATGGCTGGCGAGCGTGCACAAATGTGGACTTGCAAAGGACCGTACAGGGGTTAACGGCAAGCCCTTAACAATGTGATTCAAGGAGGAGCAAGGAATGGGGCGGGAGACTTATACGGGAACTTTCAACGAATGAATCCCCTAGGTTTAATGGAACTCCGGATCCCGATGAAGCTGAAAATTGGGTGAAGGCGATGGAACAAATCTTTAGAGTCATGTAATGTTTAGAGCAGAAGAAAGTCCTTCTGGGCAACTTCTCCAATTAGACCGCGATGCTAGAGCTTGGTGGGAAGCGGCCAGTCGACAATTACCCGACATCAACATAGAGTGGGATAACTTTTTAGAACTCTTCAACACAAATATTTTTCGAGAGGATTCATGAGAAGAAGGCAAGTGAATTCGCCAATTAAAACAACGAATGATGTCTGTAGCAGAATATGAAGCACAATTGAAAGACTAGCACAATATGCACTATATTGGTGAGTACGGAAAAGATGAAGGCAAGAGATTCTTAGAAGGATTGAGACCTGTGTTCTGGGAAAAACTGGCTCCACTAGACATTGTAGTATATTCAGACATGGTGTTAAGAGCTCAAATAATAGAGGACGCCATGGGACTTCTTGAAAAGATCCATAAGAAGAAGGCGTTGAAAAGGGAACATGCTACCCATTCCAATGATAATAAAGGAAGAAATACAGTAGATAGCAAGAGAATGAAAGGGGATGTGAAATAGAAGGAATTTTGTAAATTTGTAAAAAGTCAGGGCATTAGATTGATAACTGTTGGAAGACATTGGGCAGAGATGCTTGCATTATGGAAGTCAACAACATCACGTTATCAACTGTCCAATAAAGAGAACCAAAATCCCACCAAAAGACGATTACAAGTGCTTGTTGATGGGGTGTAAACGAGCCGAGTCGAGCCGAGTAGTATGTGCTCAAACTCTGTTCGTTAATTTTTAATCGAGTTCGAGCCGAGCTCGAGTATTGAAAAGCATGTTCAAACTCGGCTCGTTTAAATATTCTCGAGCTCGAGCTCTTAACGAGTATCTTAACGAGCTTAATTGAATTTGCGAGTTCGTATTTATAAGTAAATCAAATCCATCTACAAGTAAAAAACTGATCATTCATAAGGCCTAAATTTATCTTATTTCAAACTCATATCTCAATAGTTTTGATAAGTTGTTTAATTTAACTATTTTAATATAATGTTTGAAATATATTCATATTTATCACAAAGCAATATGAGATTAATAGATAGACACCGCAAGAGACGGGGTTGGTGCACGACAAGGTAGGCGTGGTGCTGCAACTGCCCTTCACACACCGCCCAGCCCCTTTCTGCACCGTCGATGACTGTACTGCAATCGCTGGGAGTATCGTCTACCACTGACGGATGGTCTACCACGTGGAGGATGGTCCCCAGTAGTCGTCGAAGATGCCAGTGGCCGACAAACGCGCCCTCGGCCTCGCCGGAGGACTCCACCTGCATAGGTCGGTCTCGGGAGGAAGAAGATGCTTGATATGCTAGGGGACCTTGTAACACTAAATTTATGTATGCCCCTATTAAGTGAATTTGTGTATATACCCTCATTTACATAATTTGTGTATAACACTGTGGATTTAGTCTATGACATTTAAGCGCCTTCATAAATATTATATTGTAATAATAATTGTATAAAAATAAATAAATTTTTTATATCAATATATACTTATTATATTTAAAAAAATATTTAAACGAAGTGGTTAGCAAGTACTTAGGCAAGCTATTAACGAGATATTAATCGAGCTCTTAAACGAGCTGTTACGAGTATAATCGAGCCGAGCTCAGATGTGTTCAGACTCGCTCGTTATGAATCGAGCTTTTTTTTTTGTTCAAACTTGGTTCGTTAATTAAATTAACGAGTCGGACGAGCTTTATCGAGTCGAGTTTCGAACTACTCGTCGACGTATCGGCTCGTTTACACCCCTACTTGTTGATAAAAATCCTGCCATAAAGGTAGACAAGGGACCATCACTAAACCTTTAGTTTAATTCATATTATTTCTCGATAGCAAAGCCCTAAGTGGGGGAGATGATGGAATGAAATATCAAGATAAAATTGGTAGTCGTATAATATCATTGAATTGGGGACCAAATTCCTTTTTAAGTGGGGGAGAATGTAGTATCCCGAAAAATTCATAATTAAAAAATTTGGATAAATTGAAAATTTATCAATAATAATTCAAACAGTTTAAAAAGGTACGCATTATTATCACATGCGTATAAACCCATATAAAAATTTCATAAAAATAATAATTATACTTTAAATAATATTCTCTAAGACCTATCAAGAAATTGGGCATAGAAAAATCATTAGACCAAGTTTAAGAAATTATGCGACTTATTAACATAATTAAGGAATAAGTCGAAGAATCATTATTTTATGAGCCAAAGTAGATTTTAAATAAAAATAAACATGTGGGTAGACTTTAAATAATATGGGTTGATAGCCCATTATGATATTAGACCAAGAATAATCTGGGCCCATGAATAAATTCTTTAATAGAAACGATAATTAAAAACCCATTAAGTAAGATGAGAACAGGGTTGTACAATTAGGCTCACATAAGTTATTGGGCCAAGAGTAAGAGCCCAAAGATGAAGATTAGAAATAATGGATTGAATTGAATTGAAAATATGATATTACTTGAATAAGTGTGATAAATAGATTTAAATAAGAATAAAGGGTGAATAATTGGAATTAAATCAATACCATTAAGTCAAATTAGTAAGGGTTTGTGTAATGGACCTAACAAAGATTGTTGGGCCCAAAATGAAGAGCCCATCATGAGATGAGAGTTAATTAAGTGAAATTCGTATTAAATATATTAATAATTAGAAAAATAGTTAAGATAAATAATAAAAGGACATATAAATATCCATAAAAAGAGTCCTAGACTTATCCTAATTATTACCCACGAAATTAGATCTCTCCCTAAGCTAGTTAGTGGATAATTGTTAGAATAGGGGGAGAAAATGTGAAAATTTAGAGTTAATGATAAATAAATTAAATAAGGGTAAGATAAATACTAACAAGGGTTAAAATACTAAAAAAGAGTCATAAGCTTACCCTAATCCATTCCCCACGAACTTTGATCTTTTCTCAACCCTAAATAGGAGATAAAGGAGAGAAATTAGGTATAAATAAGGAAAAATCGGATTAAATAGGAAAGGAAGAGTTTAGAGAGGATGGACTCTTGTAGCAACCCATACACCTCTCATTCGGCACTATCAACCCTTAGAAAAAAGGTGGGAGCTGGAGGATGAAGGAGAAGGTTGTGGACGTGAGGAGCAAGGAGAGGAAGGGTTGGAGCGAGGAGGGTTTTCCTATTTTCATCCACAACCCTAGGTTTTCATTACTCACGAGAAAAGGTAGACAATCTATCAAGCCAAATTCGGTGTAAAAATTATCTAGGAAGACTTCATGATCCTGTACAAAAGCCTCTAGTTTCGCTCTATCGATCTTCCATGAGGGAGAATTAATTCCTTCAAATCTTGTCAGATCCATGTACCTGACCCTTCAGTTTGCTTCAAACCTCGTGCATACTGACCATGCCATGAGAAAATTCTCAAAAACTACGTCATGTTAGCTTTCAAACGCCCCTGGTTTGCCTACGTTTTATCATGTATCCATTGCTAATTAATTTGTTGAACCTTGACTGCGCATGTTTAGGTCACCGAAATGTAACATGATCAAAGCATTGCTAAACCTTGTCTATTTTAAAATTAATCGTGCATGTTAATAGATCTGTGTGTCTACTTTCGTTTAAAACTAGTTTATAATTTTCAGATCTTCGTGCAATTTTATATTTATTTAGAAGTACCCTATATCAAGAAGGACCAACTCTGGAAAAAATAAAAAGGGTCGGACCCCTGATATCGCGGCGGCCTGACCCGCCGCGATACAGGAGGGTCGTGGCCGGAACAGGTCACGTTTAGAAATGCGGCAGCCTGTGCCGCCGTGATTTCCAGCCTGAACCGGGCTAGGCCAGGCTGGCTCGACTGTTGCGCTTGGGCCGCCCGTCACGACCTGAATCGCGACGGGTATCCCCGTCACGTTAACGCCACTGTCGCGCCTAGCCTACTCGTCGCGACTTAATCACGACGGGCAACCCCGTCGCGTCTTCAGATTTTCGGCCAGCACCCTCTTTTGCTTATATATCCCTGCTTAAATTGCTATTTAGCCACTGTTAATTATAATTGAACATTGTTATTAACCTTTCGACCTGATAAACCATTAATGGGCAATAATTATATAGTTTCCATTAATTAAAAGCCTAATGCACGATTTATCTTACTCTCATGATCTCTTTACTCGTGCACGCACTAAACATTGTTTATTGCCATTTGACCCTATTAAATTACTCAATAATGTATCTGGTAATTAAGTGAGATTAATTAACTAATTTCCCTATTATTTGAAGTTCATCTGAGCTTGCATCTAGATTTTAGAGAGAGGAGCTCTGGGGTTTTGGTTCGCCGTCTAGGCGGCTGCTGGTGTTTGGCCGCCGGCCTTATGCCGGCAGTGCTGGGCTGTTATGGCGTCTCCTGCTGGAGGAGAAGCTGCGCAAGGCTTGGGCTTGGGAGCATCCTCGGCAGGGCGGCTTTCTTATGCTCAGATCATATCTTAAACTAAGCCGCCTCCTGTGGTTGATATAGGTGTCAATCCCCCAGGTTTCACCGATGCAGGAGAACCAACGTGTTCTTCCACGGGATGAGGTAGGAAAATCTATTGCTCCCCTAATCTTGCTGTCATTGTGAGATGTTCATATGAAGGAGTTCCATCCCGGTGTTCAAAAGTTGCTTGTCTCAAAGACTGGGTTTAAAGGAAGACTTATTGTTAGCATTCTTAATCAACGGCATCTTCTTCTTCAGTTTGAGGAGACGAGGAGGATTATCTTAAGGTCATTTAAGGAGAAGCCTGTATATAAAAGGTTGCTTTTTAGGTTCTTCAAGTGGGATGCTACCTTTGATTTCAATGCCGACCCTACTGTAATGCCAATCTGGGTGGGATTCCCCATGCTCCCAGTTAACTACTACTTCCAGGATTTCCTTAGATCCATTGCAGGTAACATTGGTCAAGTCCTAGAATCCATGAACCTACTCTGGAAGTAACGCAAACTCATGAGGCTTTTGTATGTGTTGAACTGGACATTGCAAAACCAAGGCCGGATAGAATCTGGATAGGCTGTGGACAAGATGGCTTTTGGCAAAAATAATTTATTACAGGGTGCCGGCTATATGTAGCTGTTGTCATAAGCTGGGGCATGCTGAAGCGGAGTGCAACAGGAAAACAAAGGATCCTATCACGGCAGATGTTCCTCCACAGATCTATCTTAATAAGGTTGTTGAAGAGGCGCCTGTTAAGAAAACATGGTGTCAGAAGGCTATTCAAACAAGTTCCTCAGACCCCCAGTGGGGTAACAATGCGGAAATATTAGCGGACAAAGATCCTGCTTTGATGATAACCACTACCCCGGATCATTCCACTCTTGCTACTCAAGAATTTTTCAAGTCTCCTTCTGGCGTTCAGGGAAATCTAATCCCGGCCCAGATTTCTCTGCATGGGATGCAGGCTCTACCGTGGTCGTCGGGTCGGCAGATAAACGTCAGCTGGATGATGCTAGGATCACTGCTTTACAGACTGATCAAATCATGGAGGTAGATGCTTCACTAACATTGCATGGTTTGCATGGTACATCCAAGGCTTTGCATATCCAAGGATCTCATTCAGGAGATGTTCAGATGGGGTTTCTCTCCCTGCGATGTGACGCCGGGAGGGGTTCCTCCGCAAGCCTCCTCCGACCGAGAAGAAGAAATCTTACCAAATTCAGTAGTTTCCTTTAGAAAGGCTCCAGATTCTATAATTCATAAGGCGGCCTCTCTAGCTCAATGAGAATATTTTCATGCCCGTTATGGCCAACCAAAAAAGGAGGGTCCTGTAGGTAACGTGGGTGCCCGTACTCGTTCTAAGGCGAAGGTTACAGGGGAGATTCTTCTGGCTACCTATCCTCATGATCCCGTCATTACTTTTTGGAATATTAGGGTGTAGTGAATCAGGCATCAAAGTGTTTGCTGAGAAGAATAGTCAATAAGAATAATGTGGATTTCCTTGCTTTAGCTGAACCAATGGTTTCCTTTGACAGAGCTGATTCCCTTCGTTCTTACCTCTGTATGGATTCTGTTGTTAGCAATAGTGTTTCCAATGGTAAATTGTGGATTTTCTGGAGAACTTACCTTGTTATATGGTTAACCAGTCTGATCAGCACATCACTATGGCTTTGGCCAATGAGAACGGGGTTACCTTCTTCATCACTGCTAGAAGGCGTCAGCTTTTTGATGAGTTGTTGGACTTCTCTTATTCAGTGAATGCTCCATGGCTAGTAGGAGGAGACTTTAATTGTGTTGCTCTTCCTTCTAAGAAGCTTGGTGGAAGCTCAGTTAACCTTCATGGTATGATGGACTTGAATGCCTTCATTTCTGCTGCATCTCTTACTGACGCTGGCTATATTGGTTGCAATTATACATGGTCCAACAATCGCACAGAGTCTTCTTCAATCAAAGCCAGACTAGACAGATTTCTTTACAACCTTGGCTGTGGTGATACCTATCCTAACCTTCAGGTTCGACACCTACTAGGGGCCCTTCGGACCATGCTCCTCTTATGCTCTCTCTTTCACTCAAGTCACAAGATCCCCCTCAAGGTTTATTTTCCAAGCAATGTGGTCTTCACATGACTCTTTTAAGCAAACGGTTAAAGCGGTCTGGGAAGCTCCTACTGCATGGCACTATAATCCGTCTGTAGTTCTACATGCAAAGCTCAAGGCTGTTCGATCTGCTCTTCGAACCTGGAATAAGGACACTTTTGGAAACATTGATGATAGCCTAAAGTTTCATGAGGGGAAGGTTATGGAGTTGCAGGAGGCTTTTGACCCTGATCCCACCCCGGAAACCGTTCTACATTGAATGCCGCTAATGCGAATCTAAGAAAGGCAACCAATTGTGTGGAAACATTCTGGGCTCAAAAGGCCTGAATACAGTGGCTAGAAAATGGTGATAAAAACACAGCCTTCTATCATGCCATAGTTAGGGTAGAAGGAAACACAATTTTATCCAGCGTCTTCAGGTGAACAGTTCTTGGACAGTGAATCAGGAGATCCTTAAACAGGAGGTAGTCAACTACTTTAGATCCCTTCTTCAGACTTCTGAACATGTTATTGATGATTCCCTACTTGATGTTATCCCGACTTTGATTACTAATGAGCAGAATTGTATCCACACTAGTATTCCCTCCAATGAAGAAATACAGAAGGCGGTCTGGGCTTTAAATGCGAACAGTGCCCCTGGGCCTGATGGTTTCACGGGGCATTTTTTCATCACTTGTTGGGACATAATTCAGCAAGATGTAGTGAATTCAGTGGTAAGTTTCTTTCAGGGTCTTCCTTTGCCAAGAGGTGCAACATCCACCCTGATTGCTTTAATTCCTAAAATTGATAGCACCACTACTTTTGGAGTTTATAGGCCGGTCCGTTTGTGTAACTTTAGTTACACGATAATTTCAAAAATTATATGTGATAGACTGATAACTATTCTACCTTTGATCATATCGGAGGACAAGTGGCCTTTGTCAAAGGAAGATCTATCATGGATAACATCTCTCTTGCTAAACATCTGGTCAGGGACATAGGTAGAAAAGTCAGAGGTCATAATGTGCTATTTAAATTGGACATTAAAAAGCTTATGATAGCCTAGAGTGGGATTTCCTCTATGCTGTTTTGGGAAAATTTGGTTTCTCTTCCAGGTTCATTTCATACATTGGCATGTTAATAAGTAACTCTTGGTTTTCTGTGCTGTACAATGGATCCACCCACTGATACTTTCATTCTACTAGGGGTCTTAGACAAGGAGACCCCATTGCCCCAGCTCTTTTTTGTTGAACCACTCTTTATTACCTTCATATTTTGGTGCTAACAAAATTTATGATGTAACTTAAATTGAACATTTTGTTTCATCTGTGTTGCATCAATCTCATAGTAAAATGTTAAGTCTCACATTGATGCAATAAGGCGCACTAAAATGCTAAATCGATGTTCATTTAATATACATCGATTTCTATTCAAAGTGCCACATCAATTTCACTAACAACGATTTCATAAGTTACACAACGATTTGATCGTGTAACGATTCGTTAAGTGAAACATCGATTTTATCGTGCAACGATTTCATAAGTGAGAACAACGATTTGGTTCTCATAAACGATTTCATAAGTGAGAACAACGATTTGCTCTCACATCGATTTGCCTTCTATAACGACTCGCTAAGGCTCATAACGATTTGATAAGTGAGCGCAACGATTTGCTCTCACATCGATTTGCCTTCTATAACGATTCGCTAAGGCTTCACAACGATTTGATAAGTTTCACATCGATTTGTTTGCCATAACGATTTGATCATCATAACGATTTCATAAGTAAGAAACAACGATTTGCTTATGATTGAACATCGATTTGGCCATCGATTTGCCTATACTTATAACATCGATTTGCTTTCACGTAAACATCGATTTTGTCCAAACATCGACTTCATGTAAACATCGATTTCCTTCAGATGTTTCAAATATGTTTGGCGCCTAAAGTCAAGTCAAACATCTTCTGACAGAATAAAGCTGCATGCATATTTCAGAATCTTGTCAGGAAAAGATATGAACTACTATTTTCAGCATGATAGCAGAAACACAGTGGTATGCACAGTTTATCATAAATACTCTTTTATGCTACACTCTCTTCTATGCTTACAGACCTCGAAGACCACCAGAGTCTGATTAAGACAAATGAAGAGAAGATCAGCAACGACTAGAAGAGCTCCAACGGATCTCTTCAACGGATCTATTCAAAGCCTCGCATATAAAATGAAGCAAGGCTGAAGATCAAACAGAGAGCTTCCTGAAAATCTTTGAAGGAGTGTACAACCAGTGAGGAACCTCAACGCCACATACACTCAAAGAAAGAAAGAAAGAGTCTGAGCCAAGAAGAAGCAAGCAAAAGCGTCTCAAGCTTTCAAGCCTTCAAGCTTTCTTTTCTCTTTTCATTCTCTCTCTAAGCTCATTGTAAATTTGGGGGAGAGTCCTTGACTGTGAGCTAGTTCTTAGTGTTCATCTTGTAATAGCTCTCGGTCTGATCTTTCTTTTCTAAGAAAGATTTTTGTCCAGCTATAGGACTGTATACAGTGTAGAACCTAGCTAGGGGTTTGTGTCTAGCAGAACCGCACTAGGGTTTGTATCAGGAGGTTTGCTTCTGAGCCTGTAAAAGAAGTGGGCTGCCTTCTTGCCCGGGAAAGAGAAGAAGACCAGCTGGGGTGCTGGGTGTTGTATTGTCCTTGAGGGGGACTGTACCCTTGGTTAGTAAAATCCCAAGAGGTTGCTTGGGGACTGGACGTAGGACTTCCATGTGGGAAGGGCCGAACCAGGATAAATTCCTTGTGTCATTTGTGTGATTGTTATTTGCTTCAGCACTGCTACTCTTTATCACACTAATCTAACTAAACTTTCAAGTGTTAATTTTATGTGTTTAAGTTTCTATTTCAGATTTCA
Organism: Colocasia esculenta; assembly: GCA_014218235.1. Classification (NCBI taxonomy): domain Eukaryota; kingdom Viridiplantae; phylum Streptophyta; class Magnoliopsida; order Alismatales; family Araceae; genus Colocasia; species Colocasia esculenta. Next base: position 17,992,458 of record CM024755.1, on the reverse strand, counting down.
GAAAAAATTATTCACCCCCCTCTAGGTTAGATTGCTGCCGTACCAAAAGGGCCAACATTTTTATCATCATGGAAGAGGATCTAGTAGAGGTATCAAAGCCTTGATGCATCGGGGTGCCTTCTCCCCTACTCTGGCCCAAGAGCTTACCCGGTGATCTCTCATCTATTGTATGCAGATGATACTCTAATATTTCTAAACGGAGGAGTCCAAAATATCAAGAAATTCATGGGTTTCTCAAAAATATTCCTCCTCTTCCGGCTAGAAAATCAATGCAACCAAAGGCTCTTTTTTGATCTCGGATAAAGCTTCCATTCATGCAGTTAACAAAATTACTCATGTAACTGGTTTTAAAAGACAAAGGGGCCCTCTGACATACCTGGGAGTTCCGCTGCGCCCTGGAAGAATGTTAACTGCTGATTTCTCTCCTTTGATTCAGAAGATTAATGGGAGCTTGCCACCTGGAAGCCCAGACTGATCTCCCAAGCAAGTAGAGTTACCCTTATTAACTCGGTGCTGGCATCTCTTCCGGTTTATTTGGCTGCCTCCGCCACTATCCCTGTGAGTATTCTTAACTACATTGATAAAACTTGCGCAACTTTTTTCTGGAACAGTTCTGATGGTAATAGGAGGTGCCACTGGGTTAATTGGGCTACTATCTAGCGGCCTTTGATTGAGGGAGGATTGGGAATTCGCAACATCAAGAAGGTCCAGCTTGCTTTAGCAGTCAAAACTATCTGGAACATCTATCATGGCACATCTTTCTAGTCTGAATATGCTAAGAAGAGGTTATTGTCTGGTACAAACTCTACTTTTAAGGGTATGCCTTCTAAAACCTAGAAGATGGCTATGCAATTTATTCAAAATAATACAAGATGAATTCATGGAAATGGTGAGGATATTGATATTAATCTGATGTCTAGATTGGTGAAACGCTGCTGGCAGAGCTCTCTCTTCTCCTTATGAGGGGGATAGCATTGTCCTCAAAGATGTTATCCTTAATTATAACCACCCAATCAGATCCCTTCTACCTAATGGTATCCTCCAGGGTGTGGTGCTGAATGATGATAAGGATAAGTGTGTTTGGCGGCCTGCTACTGATGGGAACTTTTTTGTGAAATCGGCATATAATCTTGTTCGGTCAGGTGGAATCAAGAGATATGATTTGAATAAAATATGGCACAATTGTTTTAACAAAGAGCCTCCTTGTTCTGTTGGAAGATTCTTAACCGAGCGGTCCCGGTTGATCAAAGAATTGCAGATAGCGGTATACCCATGGTCTCTTGCTGTTCTTGTTGTAGGTCTCCCAAAAATTGAAGATGATAACCACCTGTTTTTAGGTGGGGAGCTTGTTGTCTCTCTCGCTTTCTAGCTCTAAAGCTCAGCTTCATAGCCACATTACACAATGAGAATATGGAGCTTCCTTACTGTTACTAATATATCAACTCCAATGGGGTTTGTCTCTATCCACTGTCTTATTCTTATGCTATGGGATCTGGAAGGCGAGATGTGCATGCAGATTTGAAGATAAGAAGACATCAATAGGGGCATGATCAGAAACATTAAATTCCAAGTTGCTTATTCGCTAGAGTCAATCCAATTAAAGTTGCGCCTTCTTTACAAGATATGCAGGTTCTATTACAATTTGCTTCTCTATCAATTGGCTCCCCAAATGCTTCAAATTAATTCGCTGGATCCCTCCTATCAAATTATATTCTTTAAACGTGGATGGTGCAAGTAAAGGAAACCCAAGTGTTTGTGGGGGAGGAGGCTGCATTCGTGACAAGAAGGGTGCTGTTTTGGTGGCTTTTGCTTACCATTATGGTTATGGTAATAGTTTGATTGTAGAATCTAGAGCACTATGTGATGGCATTCGTCTGGATGGTTTCCTTGGAATTCAAATAGAAATGGTTAGCTCTGATTCTTTGGTATTGGTTAACTCCTTCAAAGGGGGGATCTGTCCTTCTTGGCAAGCATACTACTGGTGGCGGGAAGCTCGGTCTATGATTCTTCAGAAGAATCTCTCCATTGAGCATGTGTATCGTGAGGCTAATCAAGTGGCAGATGGTTTGTCAAAAGCAGGATGCTTATCATATGTAAATCAGGTGTTTTGGGGGCCTGCAAATCTACCTCATGCTTGTAAAGGGCCGCTCCTATTAGACAGAACTGGTCTCCCTCATGTTAGACTTATGTAACCGGTCTGTCTCTATGTACTCTATCTTTTATTATATTTCCAGGCCCATGCTCTCTCTGGTGGAGTGGGTATTCTCTTCCCCCCTGGGGAAGGGTGCACTCTCCTAGACTAGATCCTGAGGACCTTTTTAATAATAATAATAAAAATTTCCCTATTATTTAAATGACACATGTCTTCGTTTATTCACGTGATTTGTACCACGTTATCGCGTCCCTTTGCCTTCAAGCACTCGAGGCAAGACGGACAACGTTTCATTACACACTTTCTCTTGACTTGGACCACCTCTCCATCGGGAATACTCTCGACTGGGCCAGGGACTCCTTGTCAAGGCCTCCGTAAGTCTTCTTGGCTTTGACGCACGTCCTTAGCCGACGAGCTGGTTGTACCTTTAAATCTCGTTACCTCTTAAGGGTCAGTACGATCCAAATGGCCTTTGTGAGATCTCTCTTATCTTGTGATCACGCTGGACCACCTGGCTCGTGTACACAGCACGGCTAGTGGGGCAGATGTGACTTCTACCAGACTGCTGGTACCTGACCTAGTGCCGTGCAACTGTAACTATCACCAGTTTATCATTGTTTTACGATTATACCCATATCTCATCTACTATCCTTGTACTCTCATCTATTCACGTTCACTCTACTATCCCGTCTATTCATCTAGTACTCTCTTAAGACTCTGAGCTGTTGTGGCTCCTATTGCTTGTACTATACTTGACTGTCTAGCATTATAATATGGGTCTTGTGACTCTACTGTATCCAATGCATACTGTGCAGGGCACGAAGAATGTCCGAGGGGCTCCAATCTAGTCCTGGGGGCAGAGAGCCACCCGAAAATACCTGCAGGGGCTATTGACGGTGTTGCATTGCACCCAGTTCTGACCGACTCTACTGAATTGGCTAGACAACTTAGTGTTATACTATTAGTCTGAGGAGTTCAGACGTACTGTACCATTGCTGTGCTATTACTGTGCTAGCACTGACTGTTATAATATTAGTCTGAGGAGTTCAGATGTACTGTGCTATCGTTAAGCGGCTACTGTCCTAAAGTGACTACTGTCGTACTATTCTAGTGCACTGTGTTGCAACCATACACGTTATCTTGTTACACGCTATCTCGTTACGCGTTATCTCGTTACACGCTATCTCATTACACGCTATCTCGTTATATGGTCATTTCTCTATCATTCTAGTTTTGTAATATTCTTGTGAAGTGTATTATCGTTCACTTGTTATCGCATGCTATCATTCTCTTGATATAGTATGCCATTAATCTCTCGTTATCTTGCGCTATTACTCTCTCTTGACTATACTTGATCAATCTCTCTAGTTACCTACTTTACAAGACATTAATCACTTAAAGCATGCTTGTTTACACGAGATATTAAGTCCTACTGAGCGTTATCGCTCACCCTTCGTTTTGTTATTGTGTTTTCAGGTAAGTCAGATGATGACCTTACACACATCAACGAGAATAAACTGGAGTGATGAGCGACCTGGAGTCTTAGCGATGGAATGACCTTAGTATCATAGATTTTAGTTAGATATTTTTTTAGTTATCTTTTCCAATGTAATTAAGTCATTGAGCCCTATGTTTGGCTCTAAATTAGTAGTTGTAATAGTTTAGATGAATTATCAATAAAATAATGAGTTTATTGAAATTATTGTTCATTAGTTTCTCTCTGATATTTGCGAATGTATGCGTAATTTACATTACCATACACGTTTTTCATTGCCTCATCGATTTATTCCGCTGCTAAATTGGCGGGGCATGACATGAAGATAAGCGCTTCTCATTCCTACGCCATGTTCGGTGGCGCGAAGAACAGGTTTAGGCACATCGGCGCCATCACGAGCTTGCATACGACCCGGTGACGAAGCTCCTCTACTCTGCTTCCTCTGACGATTTTTAGAGTGTCAAAGAGATGAAGTGCGTGGAGATGATGGAAAATTTTCCTTTGATCAAATGCGACTAGCGAAAGGCCAATGGGTTACACTTTGATGGGCACTATGTTTGCTTCCAGATTTTGATTTCGAACATCTAATTTAAAATCGTTGGAAAGAAGCATGATTGAAAGAGAATAATATGGATTATGTAATATCTTGATTCTCATCTTCTTGAAAATTTTCTACGTATAAATAAATATTAATTTTTTTAAAAAAATATTTTACTAGAAAATAATCATCAAAAAAGCCAGCGAAGGTCGTCACTGAAAGTGTTGGAGGAGGCACAACATCTGGGGCAGATGATGTCGCCGTAATGGAGGATCTCCACCTCCAGGCCGACCACCACCCTCTTCTCTAGGTCGGTGAGGTTGCATAGCACTCACATCACTCTTGCTTGGTGAGCTGTTGCACCTCACCATCCTAAAATGGCAACAAATCTTCTGCGTCCTTTTGTATAAACCCGGCCCGACCCCATATGCTCGCCTTCTCGGGATCTACTTTTAGTTGAACAGCAAACATAGATGCACCTTTACAGCACTCTATAGCTGCCATTCCTCTTGATTGGATCATCTTGAATGATCTTTTCATGTGCTCAAAGTGTTGAGCAACTACCCTAAATAAAATCTTTTAAGATTTTAAAATACTATAATATCATGATTTTGCTTTGACAAAACCTTTAAAAGACTAACTACATATTATACACATCACAAAAAAATTGCTTGATCAAACTCCAACTTAGAAAATTTTCTAAGTCCACAAACTCTCCTTGTGTCATAGTCAATCCGAATTCCATCTCCAACTGCTTTAGAATCGAAGTCAAAAACCAACTCGAAAATTTTCTAAGTCTAGACTACTACACTATATCTGACTGTCAACTCCGACTCCAGCAGTCGAATGCTTCATAAATCAAACTATTCAGAATCCGACTCTAGCAATCAAATGCTTCATATTAAACTTCAACTCTCAAAGTCGAATTCTCTTGATTTCCACTGAAGTTGAATCATTCTATTTTCATCTCCGACTTCTAGAGTCGAATTATAATCTTTATTGAAGTCGAACTAGTCTCTCTCTATCTCCGACTTCTAGAGTCGAATTGCAAAATCTTTTGTATCCGACTTCATTAACAGTTCTGTACTTATGTTTTTCTGAAGTCTCCAGTTTAACAACTCATATAATCTTGTTTCCTTATAATGTCTGATATAATTTCTAGTGAACTCTTCAATGATCAAATATTTAATAATCCATCAGATTGTCATTATTTTATTATTTTTCTCTGACAAGATAAGACATATTATAGTTAAAATACTCATCTAAGTTCAGAGTATTTTTGCAACTTCTGTTCAAACTAAGCTTTTTGCTTCATGTCTTTGATCCGGATTTTCTTGAATACAGAAGATATAGTGCATTTATTGCATTTCAGGTGCATAGGTATCTGACAGAGGCTCACCTACCACTACCTTTGTAAGGCCCTCGAATTTCCGTCACATTATTTGTATTTGTGTGTGTATAATTGTGCTTGTGTATGTATGTTCATAATTATGTACGTATTAATTAGTACAAGTACGTGTGCAAGTGCTTATATTAGATGTAAATAATGCATGTATTGAATGGTGATAGTATGGATACACTACCTTATACATATTGCATGTATATATGTATGGTATGCATGGTTTTCTGCATATTTTAGACTTCTGGTCGAAGGCCATCTTGGCGTCAACCCCTAGCCGTTGAGGTGGTGTCAGCGTCCAGACATGGACGCCAACACTAATCCTGGCGTCCAGCGATATGGACGCCAATCTCTCTGGCCTGCATGCGTAGCAGAGCTGCAAACTTCTGAAACAAGAAAGCCAGCCATTGGGGGGATGTCCCCAACGGCTCTGAGGGCTGTCAAGTCACCCTAAGAGTGGGAGAGAGGCCTCTCCTTAAGTCTGAACCTGGAGCTACCTTTCCCACCCCTCTCTTCACCCTTGCAAGAGGAGAAAAAGAGAAAAGAAAACCCTAGAAGAAAACTGAGAAAAACCCCACTCTTTGCACCCAAGAATCTGACTTCCTGGAGCTAGATCCGGCCATCTTCCACGACAAGAGGCTAGCTAGAGCAAAGGAGGAGGCTTCCCCGACATCCCCTTGGTGTGAAGATCATCCAGGAGCCCGGAGGAAGGAGATCTAGGAGGCGTTTCTGCACCTTCTTGGGACTGCCCAAGGAGGGCTTCACCAACACCCTAGACCCATTTGAGCATTTTCTAAAAGGCAAGTGACCTAACCATGATGTCCCCGTATGTGTCTAGGTCGTTTCTACTATTTTTGTGAATTTCCCTCGAGTCATAGACCCTCCCATTCACCCAAACTTGAGAGCTTGGGTCTGTGTTTCTGCACAGACCTGCATTGACGGCAAGGTCAATGGACGCCGATATCATGCTTGGCGTCCATCGACCATGCCGCTGACCCTTAGTCAGCGGCCAGAGACCGCCGCCAAGTTCCTCTGGACAGAACAGTGACCTGTTCTGCCCTTCCTATACACTATTTTCGGTATGGTTTCCGTGATGAGGATATATGGTAACCCTATACAGTATGTATATTGTTAAATGTGGTGTGTGGATGAGTGTGATGTGTGGTGGTGAATGTTAGGAAATTGTGTTCCATAAACTTGTAAGCATGACTTGTTGACAATCTTGCCAATTTATGCTTGATGATTATAATTAGTCTGAATGCCTCAGTTTTATTAGATTATGAAGATTAGTGGATCAGTGTACATGTACTCAGTTTTTGATAAATTATCCATGCTTGTATAAATTGCCAATAAACTCGGTTCGGTAAATAAAACGGCATGCAAGAATGATTTGTGGTGATCGGTCTACAATTGTATGATTAGAGTAAATTCTGTATTCTCAGATCATGTATGTGACAGTAACCTCTGTTCAAACAGTAAGTGGCAAAATTTCATGATGTGTTAAACTCCATGTTAACTTAAATTGTGAATAGCATGCTAAATAGGTGTTTTATTTACTGTAAATTCCATTTAGCTCAGAAAATCTAAAAAATTGAGTGTATGATCTAGAACCCGAAAATAGCATGTGGTTAACATTTCAGGTCATTTGGACCAGTATATAAGAAGTTATGTATTTTCCATGTGAAATATAGTAATCTACGTATGATATCGTAATGTGATTAGATAGTGCTTAAACCTAACTTGAATGGTGAAATTACTGTGTGTTAAGCTCCTGAAATCTGTAGTGCCATGTTAGGAAAAACAGAGATGTGCGTGTGAGTGAGAAAGTGAATGAGATGAAAAGTGATATGTGTAAACCATGTGTAAAAATCGGTAAAATGTGTAAATGTGTAAATTGTGCCAAGTGTGACATTGCTTCCACAGAGGGCAGTGGAGCTGTATCATGGAAAAGTCCCCCTGAGAAAGTTCAATGTGTAAGTGACCCTAAGGGCATTAGGGGGAAATCCTGGAGGTGGACAAGTACCACTGGTTAGGGTGGAGACTTGTTCTCCGGTCTGCGCAGTCCAAGAGTCGCCATTGGAATGCCTAGATGGCATCTATGTGTAATGTGATGTGTATATGTCCTTCTTTGGTGGTTTGGACTATGTGTCACGGCACCTAAAATGTGTAATGTGAAATGTGTAATGTGTATGTGTTCATGTGTAAATGTGTAAGTGAACAATGTGAATGTGTATGTGTAAAGTGTAACCATGTGAAAGAGGAAACGTGTGTAAAGAAAATGTGAAATTCTAATGTGAGGATATGATATTGAAATCCATGTGAGACAAATCTGAAACCATGAGAAATCAGAAATCTTATGTTGTTATCATCATGTTTATGTGTGCAAAAATGCCTAGAATCCATGTTAGGGATAATTGATGAGCACGTGTGCCAATAGCATGATTGGTTGTTCACATGATTTGTTTTATGCAATATTATAGCTCTCATGTGTAGGTTTACAGCCTTAAACCACGTGAAACCAGCAACTTAAAGTCTGCGAAAATGTCTATGTATGTGTTTAAAAACATGTAAGATCCATGCTAGTCGTGTTCCCCTTTCATATATGCACCATGTTCATGTTGGTAGCTCTCATGTCTGGTCCTTAAAGACAAAATTTCATGAGTAAAATAAGTAGAGAGCGTGTGATAGGTAAAGTTTTATTCTTAGAAATCTGAAAGCATGATCCTGTATCAAATTGTAAAACTTTCATGATAGGTTGAAACCTTCAAATAATTAGCATGCCAGGTGTTGTAAATTTTGAATGTGCATGTAGAAACCCCTATGACTATACGTGTATGTTATGAGTAGTGTTGCTTGCTGGTCTTTAGACTCACTCCTTGCTTCGGCGTACAGGTGTAGTTGGTGACGTGGCACCGTTGGAGGAGACGTGGAGACGGACTCCGAGCGCGGAGATTAGACTTGGAGTTTCTTTGTGACTTGTGCATTTTCATAGTATGTAATTTTGAACGTTGTATTAGAGTATCATGAAAAGAATGTATAAGTGGGACATATGTATTTCTATTTCAGCAATTTAAATTATGTGAACTTTTAGTTCCTTATTGTTAATTGCAAATTCATGTATGTTAAATGTGGATGATGAATGAATGGAGGACAATTGTCTTTACTTCCGCTACTCTGTTGTATATTGCGTGTATCTCAGCTGTATGTATCGTTGGGTAAATGTCTCACTGTGAGGACTCTCGCTATACCAACGTGGGTTGGTATAACCGTACCGGTATAATGAAGGCCGTCACAACCTTACTTTTGCACAACTGTCTGTCTCATTTTTTTTTCTGATCTGAAAGCATGCCTATACAAGGTTTCCATGCTTTTCTTATTCTTCTCTCTACTCACTACCTCAAAGCATAGGTACTCTTTTCTTTTTGTCTTGTCTTTGCTGCAGACATTTATTAAATCACGTTTTCAACATGGAGCTTTCACAGTCCATTTAATTAGAAGCTGACCTTCTAGTGTGAAGTTGTATCCCTCGTCTGAAGACATTGGAAAGAAGCAAAGACAGAAGGACCCTTGGATAACAAGCTCAGCAAAATCCAAAGGATCCTAGATCTCTCTTCAAATTGGCCAGATTTCCAACGGCCATCTTTCAAACGGCTACATTCTAAAGAATATAAAAGAAGCCAAAGTTTGAAAGGAAACTTGACAAGTGTAATGCAACTCCAGTGAGCTCAACTCTTAACATTTTCTCAAGCCTGAAATCTCACAAGCCTTCTTCCAAGCCACAAGTTGGAGAGCTTCCCTTTCAGAAAAATTCTCAAAGCTCTCAGTTTCACAGAAGTCTTGCTGTTTAGGTGGCAACTGTAATTGATCATTTGTCAAGTCCACTCTCCCTGTTTAGAAAAGAGTTCGATTGTCACTCTACTATTTCTCTCCTTTTTGAACTGATTGTGTTTGCAAGCGATTGAGGCAAAACACACACAAAGTTTTTATTCTTTTCTCTGTGTAATTTTGCAGGAGGCTTGTTCCTGCATTTCCCTCTTGTGTAGGGAATGTCTTGTTAAAGTAGTATTGTACCCCTGTTAAGGGAAGACTTGCTTGGGAGCAAGTGGGATTGTATTTCCTCTCAGGGGAGAAGAAGGCCAATTCATTGCAGTTAGTGGAAATCTCAAGTGGGTGGCTTGAGGACTGGACGTAGGACTTCCATGTGGAAGGGCGAACCGGATAACTCTTTGTGTGCTTTTGTGTGATTGTTTCGCCTAGTTTACACTTGAATCACACACCACACTAAGTACTAACGAATTTATTTAGTGCTGTGAAATTTTAGTGAAAATTTAAAAGCCAAGAAGTCCTATTCACCCCCCTCTTGGACATCTCTAGTGCCATTTCGATCCAACAAGTGGAATCAGAGCTTGGTCTTCTCAGAAGAATCTAAAGATTTGAGAAGAAATGGAAGCTGAAGCTCACAACTATGAAGGGTAGTCTGTTACAAGGCCACCATTTTGATGGTGAGGACTATCAATATTGGAAGATGCGGATGGAGTGCTTCATCAGAGGAACATACTTGGACCTATGGCAAGTAATAGAACAAGGTGATTTCCAAATCATTGGTGAGTCCTCCTCTTCTGGTCTTTCACTAGCTGATAAAGAAATATGTCATTAAACTACAAGGCTACTAAAAACTATCTTGTTGTGCCTTTCTAAAAGAGAGTCAATAGATTATCGGCTTGTAGAACTGCAAAAGAAATGTGGACAAACTGAAAGTCACATATGAAGGTACTGATAGGGTTAAATAAACTAGAATAGACATTCTTGTATCCCAATATGAACAGTTTAAAATGCTCCCAATGAACATAACTCAGATGTATAAAGATTCTCCAATATATTGTAGGATAAGCTCCTTAGGAAAAGTTCTAACCAATGAAGAAATAGTTAGAAAAATCCTAAGATCTTTAACTAATGTTTGGACTCCTAAAGTTACTGCCATTGAGGAAGCTCATGATTTAACTCAATTATCTATTGATAAACTAATCGGATCCCTCATGGCCATGAAATTAACATAGAAAGATTTTCTGAAAATTCTTCAAAAAAGAAAATGTCAAATACTTTGAAGGTTGCAGATTCCTCTTCATCTGAAGATTCAAAGGAGAAATCAGATGACAGTGATGATGAGGCAATGCTATCAAGAAAATTGCAGAGAATCCTTGCAAAGAAAAAGAAGTTCGGCTCCAAAAGATTTTTCAAGAAAGATAAGAAGAAGGAGCCAACTTGCTATGAATGCAACCAACCTGGATATTACAAATCTGAATGTCCTAAGCTGAAGAAGAAGGATCAAGCAAAAAGATCTGACAAGAAGAAAAGGCAAAGAAAAAGAAGTTCAGAAAATACAAGAAAAAGGCAATGGTAGCAACATGGGACAATGAAGAAGCTACTAGTTTAGAATCCTCAAGCTCTGAATCTGAATAAGAAGAAAAGGCAAATCTAGCCCTCATGGCAGGACTGGAGTAGGTAAATTCTGAAACCTCTGTTACTTCTTGGTCTGAATCAGATTTGATAGTCTTGAAGATGCTTTTTATGAATATATGAAAAATATAAAACAGTAGTTAAGCAAATGAAAATAGTTAAACTAAACTTACTAAACTAAGAAAAAAATGTTGTTAAATTAAAAGAAGTGAACTTATGTCTTGCAACCACTAAGAGTGAAGAGTCTGATTTGTGGCATAGAAGACTAGGTCATGCAAGCACTTCAGTCATCAAGAAATTGATAAAGCATGATTTGGTTGAAGGTCTTCCAAAGATAAAATAAAGAAGTCTGGATATGTTCAGCCTGTGCAAAAGGAAAGCAAACCAAGACTTCATTTCAGTCCAAAATAGTTGTTACAACTGCTAAACCGTTGGAGCTAATTCACATGGATTTGTTTGGACCCATAAGGACAGTCAGTCTTGGAGGAAAAGTGTATGGCTATGTAATAGTGGATGACTACTCAAGATACACTTGGGTGTCTTTCTTAGAAACCAAATTAGAAGCCTTTTCAGCTTTTCTGAAATTCAGCAAGATAGTTCAAAAGAACGAGAAATTTCAGATTATAAGTATCAGATCTGATCATGGTGGAGAATTCAAGAATGAAGAGTTATGAATTTCTGTGAAGAAAATGGAATTGAACATAACTTTTCAGCACCAAGGACACCTCAACAGAAGGGAGTAGCAGAAAGGAAAAATAGGACACTGGTGGATATGGCCAGAACTATGCTAAATGAATATAGTTTACCAAGATATTTCTGGGCAGAGGCAGTCAACACATCCAGCTACATCATTAACAGGTGCATGATCAGACCTATTCAAAGAAGACCCCATATGAGCTTTACAAGGAAAAGAAGCCCAACATCTGTCATCTTTGACCTTTGGCTGTAAGTGTTTCATTTTAAATAATGGTAAAGATAACTTAGGAAAATTTGATGCTAAAAGTGATGAAGGATTTCTGCTAGGATATATTTCAAAACCTAGGGGTATAAAGTCTTCAATAGAAGAATATTAACCATAGAACAATCTGTGCATATATATTTGATGAAACTAACCCTTCTATTAAAAGAATAGAAGAAGAAGAAGAGTGTGTTGAAGATTTGTGCAGGAATCTGGAAAGAACTTCTCTTGAAGAGGAAGAAAAGGAAGAAGAAAAGAAAGATCCTCCATTAGAAGATCTTCAACAGCAAGAAGAACCACAAGAAGGACTAGCTAGAGAATTAAGGTATCACCGAGATCATCCAAGAGAAAATATTATAGGTGATCCTCAAGATAGGGTAGAACAAGAGGTATGCAAATTCTTGTGATTTTTTGCTTTAGTTTCTCAAATTGAGCCTAGGACATCGATGATGCACTGGGTGATGAATCTTGGATCCTTGCTATGCAAGAGGAACTTAATCAGTTCCAACGCAATCAGGTTTGGACTCTTGTCCCTAGACCTTCTGATCATCCAGTCATTGGAACCAGATGGGTTTTCAAAAAAAAAAGGATGAATCAGGAGTAATCACTAGGAACAAGGCCAGACTTGTAGCTCAAGGGTATTCCCAAGGAAGGTATAGATTTTGATGAAAACTATGCCCCAGTAGCTAGATTAGAGGCAATCAGAATCTTATTAGCATATGCATGTTCCCTTAACATTAACTTATTTCAGATGAATGTCAAAAGTACTTTTTTGAACGGTTTCATATAAAGAAGAAGTATATGTTGAGCAACCACCAGGATTTAAAGATACTAATATCCAAATCATATTTTCCGTTTAAAGAAAGTACTATATGGTCTGAAACAAGCTCCAAGAGCTGGTATAAAAGATAAGTGTTTATCTTATATCACATGATTTTATGAAATGTAAAGTAGAAAGCACACTATTTATAAAGAAAATTTCAGATAGAATCTTAATTGTACAAATATATGTTGATGACATTATTTTTTGTTCTACTAATGAATCACTTTGTAAATTCTTTGAAAATCTTATGCAAAGTGAATTTGAAATGAGCATGATGGGTGAGCTTAATTATTTTTTTGGGTTGCAAATTAAGCAGACCAAGGAAGGTACTCACATTTGTCAAACTAAATACATTTCAGATTTACTTTCTAAGTATGGTTTTGACAAGTGTAAGCCATTAGGAACATCCATTAGCTCAGGAATTAAGTTAGATAAGGATCCTTTAGCAAGAAGGTAGATCAAAAGGTCTATAGAGGAATGAAAGGATCACTACTCTATCTTACTACCAGTAGACCAGACATAATGTTAGTGTTTGTTTGTGTGCAAGATTTCAGCTGATCCAAAAGAATCTCATGTTCATACTGTTAAAAGAATTTTAGATAACTTATAATACAAGTAAATTAGGATTATGGTATCCCAGATGTTCATATTTCAAGTTAATTAGATATAGTGATGCTGACTATACTGGATGCAAAATAGACAGAAAAAGCACTAGTGGTACTTGTCAAATCTTGCAGGGTGCTTAATCTCTTGGTCTTTAGGAAGTAAAATTCAGCGGCATTATCCACTACAGAAGCTGAATACATTATAGCTGGAAGTTGTTGTACTTAACTTTGTGGATCAAACATCAATTGGAAGACTATGGTCATCAAATCAAGAAATTCCAATGCTATGTGACAACACAAGCGCAATTAACTTGACCAAAAATCCTATCCAGCACTCAAGAACAAAGCACATTGAGGTTAGACATCATCATCAGGGACCATGTAAGTAATGGTAATATTTACTTGAATTTGTGTCTACTAAAAATCAACTTGCTGATATTTTTACCAAACCTTTCCTGAGGATAGATTTACATCTATTAGAAGAGAGATAGGTATGTGCAATCCTGATTAAATTGCCAAGGTAAATTGGTAAATTGATACTTGAGCTTTGTATTAAGAAATTGCTGTGAAATATTTCCTCTTTGAATTATCTGTCAAGATTCTTGTGAAATCTTCTAAGTCCCAGCACTGCGACTTGTGAAGTCGAAGTGTATCCGACTCATGTTATAATCTTACATTCGACTGGTAAAGTCGGAGACACAATCCGACTTATTAAGTTGAAGTCTGAAAAGGCACTTATAATGTTAAAAAGGGAATAACTGAAACCAATTTTTAAACGGACACATTTATGACGTAACGGTCCAATCAATCAATCGCGTCTGTTCACCCTGAAATCTCCGGTCAGTTACTTTTTCTCTCCTTATTTAAGAAAACCCTTTCCTTGAGCGAAGACACCCTTTCAAACTCCGTCTTCAACTCCCTTGTCTTCTTCCCCCTCTTCGCGCCTTCACTGTTCATCTTCTCCGGCCGATGTCTTCAGGGCAACTTCAAGAACTCCATTTCTCTAAGAAAGGTAGGTTCCGCAAACTCTCACTGTATTTTCTCACTCCTTTGATAGTTCCCTAAGCCCTCTCTGTTGCTTCTATCTAGATGGCTTCATCTAGGGCTCCGGAAGAAGCCCAGTTGACTCATGAACAACTCCAATGTCTAGCATCTGCTAAGATCTCAATATGTCCAGGGAATAGGGCTGTTCAGAATTCGGTTCAAACCGAAAAACGAACCGAACCGGCCAGTTCGGTTCGGTTCGGTTTGGGAGCCTACACAGTTCAGTTCAGTTTCACTATCTAAAACTGAATAAACAGAATATATATAAGTATAATAATTACTCAAATCAATCGTAGAGCAGTTGGCTAGCGCGGGCAAAAACCCTGCTGCTCTGGCGCGGGTTCAAAACTCATCTCTTGCAACACGGTTTATTGTGAAAAAGTGTCAAAAATTGAGTTTTTTTGTAGTAAAACTTGACAGGGCAGAGATTCGAACCCCTGACCTCCAAGGGGAAGAGTGCGCGCCTTAGCCACGAGGCAAGCGCGATTTTCTGATAAGCAATGTTAGACTTCGGTTAAACCGAACCGAACCGGTTCAGTTCGGTTCGGTTTCACTTAGGGATTGGTTCGGTTCGGTTTGGCCAAAAAATGAGCCAACCCGAACCGAACCGTGTTCACCCCTACCAGGGAAGGTTGTAGACTTCTCCCATTTGAATGGTAGTCTGTCATGGGTAGAAGAAACCCTAGAAGTTGTGGGCTGGACTAAGCTTTATCAAATTATGAACCCATCGTAGAAAATGCCCTTAAGGCCTTCTATGTCTCTCTTCAAGTGTCCTCTGAAAACTTAGTCTCAGGATATGTAAAGGGGACCAAAATCACCGTTTATGAAGAGTTGTTGGCAGAAATTTTAGGTTATCCTAATTCTGGGCACAAGCTTAGTGAGACAATGCCATTCGATAAGCAGAAATTGGGCGTTATTGGTAGTTTGGCAACAGTCAGCAAGAAGGGTCTACTGGTCAATGAACTGTTAGTAGAAAAGAGATTCATCCATTCAGTCATTACAAATATTGTAACTCCAAGGGCAGGAACCCATTCCTCCATAACCTCCAGAGATGGAAACTTATTGTTTTGGGCCTTTCAGAGGCATAACGTCAATTTACCAGCAGTCATTCTAGAAAAGATGATAGCCTCAAAAGATCTGCAGGAGTCCCTTCCTTATGGACCTCTGCTTACCTTGATTTTCAAACAGTTTTCAATGGATTGAGTAGAGAGATTTCAGTTGGAATCAATGAGAAAATTGGCCTATCCACCTTAAGGAGAAGCCACTACACCTTAGTCAACAAAAGTCAAATTTATGGTTGAAGGATTCTGTACCTGAATGCACTCATGAAGTCTATCCTGATGAGACACATATCCTCTCATCCTCTCGAGCAGTCCAGCAAGAAGAAGAAACTAGAATGTAAGCTCCAGTTCAAGATCAAGAACAATCTCTCTAGCAAGAAGAGGAATTTCATATTTCCACCTCCTTCCAGGACCAGATGCACCTGAAGAAGCAATAAATCAAGATTTAAGAGACCTAAGAGGAAAAGGAGTAGCTCATGATGATATCCCTGCATCTACTCCATTAGAGCAAGAATTTGAGGAGAGGCAGCACCATTCCACCTTTCTCAGTTTGAGACCCGACCAAGGTCTCAGGGGGAGAGTAGCAATAGTCTGAACTCCATCTTGGATTTACTGAGCAAGCAACATGAAAGTCTTTCTATTCTTCAGCTGCAAGTAGAATTTATTGATGCTAAATTTGATGGTTTGACTGATGAAGACAAACAGATAAAGGACCTTCTATTTCAGTTTGTGTGCCAGCAGGGCACTTCTCAGCCTTATGGTCCTCCATCCTCTCAACAACAAGAGCAAGAGCAGCAAAGGAGCCTGAGCAGCAGTCAGAAAAAAGACAGAAGCAGCAGTCTGAGCAGGAGCTTGAGCAAATGCCTGAGCAGCAGAAGGAGCAAGAGCCACAAGCAGTTGCTCCCCAACTGGCTATTGTGGAAATTCAACAGAAGGTTGAGCAACAATAAGAATCAGTGATAGAGGAGCCTCCAGCAGCAGCAGCAGTTGAGAAAGTTGAGCAGCAGCAGGAATCCCACCAGGAGTCTAGGCTTAAGAGACCCTTTGAGTCCTTAGAGGATGATTCCAAGTCAAGATCAAGATCTTCAAGAGGAAAGCTAGGAGGAAAAACTTCTCAAAAATTGTGAACCTATTTTCAAATCTCCCACTCTCCTATGCCAACTCCTTCTATTCCAACTTCACTGCTGATCCTCTTTCTAAGCTTGAACAAAACAACAACATCTCAACCTACTGCACCACCAGCTCCTACCTCCTCCACTACTAAACTCCCTCACCTTCTACCTCATCTGATCCTCCTCCACCTACATCTATTCCAAGGGATCAACCTCTTGCCACTGAAAAGGTTAAGCTCAAAATCTATCCTATGAAATATCAATTCAAACCCTCCAAGGCCACAATTCCCACTCTCCACACACAACTTGCACATTTCTTTTCTTGTCTTCCCTGCCTCCAAATCAAAGCCGGAAAATCCTTCCTTGAACTATCTGAAATTCTTCCTAGTATTCAGCTTCATCTTCAAGTGGGCCTCAGTTGAAAGACAACCTAACAAAACTTCTTCCTCCTTTTGGTATGCCTTCATCTGCCACTCTGAACATTATATGAACTTGTTCAGAGATTTCTATCCATCAAAGCCTTCCTTGAAGTTCATGAGATGCCAGGATTCACATTTGAACACTGGCTCTACTCTTATTCACTCTACCCAAGTAACATTGGCTGAACTCCAACTTATTTCTCAAAAATGTCATATCCTAACTTCAAAGAATTCCTTGATCTATATCCAGGAGAAGTAGCCAAATACAGAAAACCCAATCCAGGAACCAATTTTTGGATATCATCTCCGCATGAATCTGAGGTTCTATGACCTATTTGGACTCCACATCCGAGATTCTCAGGCCAAGTACACCAAAATGAAAGAGTTTAATTTTGCCAGATTCAAGTTGGGACTGTCTGATGCGTCTAAGGGTCAATGGGAAAATCTTCTCAGAGGACAGAGAGGAATCAATCCCTCCATGATTGTAGCATTACCATCCGGGTTGTCCATCCTTTGTAGGTGCCATTGCATCCAGGAAAGATTTTGCTGAACCAGTTTTCAACAGGCACATCCGGATTGCTACCAGATTCAAAATCAAGTATAAATTGAAACTGTGTTTCAGAGATTATGTTTTTGCAACTTTCCAAGAACTCTCATCATATATTAGATTTCAGCTTTGTTTTGCTGAATCTGAGAGGTTCTCATTAGATCAGTGGGCAGTTGCTTACCTGCAGATCATGCAGCTGTGAGAAAATGAAGCCTTCTCTTTATGAGTATCTGTCCAAAAGTTATAAGGATTTGAGGAAGAACATTGGTCCTAAGTGGGAACAGAGGTACCTAGTATATTATTTGGCTAAGGAAGTAGCTGTGTCCTGAGGCTTGCACTATAATATTACAATGCATGAATTTCTTCATCTAGCAGCCTCTAGGAAATTTGTTCACCTTAAACATCTTCTGGGCAGGCGAAATTACTACAATAAGCTTACCTGGTACCATAAACATCATATCAAATCTCATAGGAAGCTGCCCTCCATCAGTCCTAACTACAACATTGATTGTATTTTGTTTGATAACTTCTTCTATGAAAATGAGGAGAAGCTGTGGGATCATCTCAAGCCCTATCTTGATCAGATTCCCCGCTCCTTGTATTTGCCAAGTTCTCTGTCAAAGTCCTAAACACTCTGTCATGTACTTACTTCCAATTTCTGAATGAAGTTTATGAACTTTCTTACTTATTACATCTCTCTCTTGTGTTACCTTTTATGTTAATGCCACAAAGGGGGAGAAAGAAGACAATAAGAAAGTAACAAATCAACTGCAATTTTTTTTCTTCTAGAAAATCACATGATTGAACTCATAATTTGTTTTTTCACTGTTGATTTAAAGTTTTTGTCATTAACAAAAAGGGGGAGAATTGTTGAGCAACTACCCCTAAAGAAAATCTTTAAGATTTTAAAATACTATAATATCATGATTTTGCTATGAGAAAACCTTTTAAAGACTAACTACATATTATACATATCACAGAAAAATTGCTTGATCAAACTCCATCTTAGAAAATTTTCTAAGTCC
Source organism: Colocasia esculenta (assembly GCA_014218235.1). Taxonomy (NCBI): domain Eukaryota; kingdom Viridiplantae; phylum Streptophyta; class Magnoliopsida; order Alismatales; family Araceae; genus Colocasia; species Colocasia esculenta. Next base: position 17,973,823 of record CM024755.1, on the reverse strand, counting down.
ACAAACTCTCCTTGTGTCATAGTCAATCCGACTTCCATCTCCGACTGCTTAGAATCGAAGTCAAAAACCAACTCGAAATTTTCTAAGTCCAGACTAGTACACTATATCCGACTGTCAACTCCAACTCCAGCAGTCGAATGCTTCATAAATCAAACTATTCAGAATCCGACTCTAGCAGTCGAATGCTTCATATAAACTTCAACTCTCATAGTCGAATTCTCTTGATTTCTACTGAAGTCAAATCATTCTATTTCATCTCCGACTTCTAGAGTCAAATTATAATCTTTATTGAAGTCGAACCAGTCTCTCTCTATCTCTGACTTCTAGAGTCGAATTGCAAAATCTTTTGTATCCGACTTCATTAACAGTTCTGTACTTATGTTTTTCTGAAGTCTCTAGTTTAACAACTCATATAATCTGTTTCCTTATCATGTCTGATATAATTTCTAGTGAACTCTTAAATGATCAAATATTTTAATAATCCATCAGATTGTCATTATTTTATTATTTTTCTCTGACAAGATAAGACATATTATAGTTAAAATACTCATCTAAATATGTTCAGAGTATTTCTGCAACTTCTGTTCAAACTAAGCTTTTTATTCATGTCTTTGATCCAGATTTTCTTGAATACAGAAGATATAGTGCATTATTGCATTTCAGGCGCATAGGTATCTGACAGAGGCTCACCTACCACTACCTTACTTTTTAGCACAACTGTCTGTCTCCTTTTTTCTGATCTGAAAGCATGCCTATAAAAGGTTTCCATACTTTTCTTATTCTTCTCTGACTCACCTACCTCAAAGGCATGGCGGTACTCTCTTTTTTTCTTGTCTTTGCTGCAGACATTTATTAAAGTATGTTTTCAGCATGGAGCTTTCACAGTCCATTTAATTAGAAGATGACCTTCTAGCTGTGAACTTGTATCCCTTGTCTGAAGACAATGGAAAGAAGCAAAGATAGAAGGACCCTTGGACAACAAGCTTAGCAAAATCCAAAGGATCCTAGATCTCTCTTCAAACGGCCAGATTTCCAATGGCCATCTTTCAAACGGCTACATTCTGAAGAATATAAAAGAAGTCGAAGTTTGAAAGGAAACATGACAAGTGTAATGCAACTCCAGTGAGCTCAACTCTCAAAATTTTCTCAAGCCTGAAATCTCATAAGCCTTCTTCCAAGCCACAAGTTGGAGAGCTTCCCTTTCAGCAAAATTCTCAAAGCTCTCAGTTTCACAGAAGTCTTGCTGTTTGGGTGGCAACTGTAATTGATCATTTGTCAAGTCCACTCTCCCTATTTATAAAGGAGTTCGATTGTCACTCTTTCTATTTCTCTCCTTTCTGAACTGATTGGTTTTGATCAAGCAATTGAGGCAAAACACACACAAGTTTTTATTCTTTTCTTTGTGTAATTTCTGCAGGAGGCTTGTTCCTGCATTTCCCTCTTGTGTAGGGAAGGCCTTGTTAAAGATAGTATTTGTACCCTGTTAAGGGAAGACTTGCTTGGGAGCAAGTGGGATTGTATTTCCTCTCAAAGGTGAGAGAAGGCCATTCATTGGCAGTTATTGGAAATCTCAAGTGGTTGGCTTGAGGACTGGACGTAGGACTTCCATGTGGGAAGGGCCAAACCAGGATAAATCTTGTGTGCTTTTGTGTGATTGTTTCCGCCTAGTTTACACTTGAATCACACACCACACTAAGTACTAATGAACTTATTTAGTGCTGTGAAATTTTAGTGAAAATTTTAAAAGCCAAGAAGTCCTATTCACCTCCCTCTAGGACATCTCTAGTGCCATTTCGATCCAACACAAAGTCGAAACCATGGGTACTTTACCAAGAATCTCTATTGATGGTGACTCTGATAAGGATTTCAGGACCCTCGGATGCCTCCTTCTTCACCCGTCTCTTCTTGCTCAGATGCCTTCGTCTCTAGCCCATGGAACATCATCCCTTCACATTCTATGCCATTATCGCCGCTTCCATTTCCCCTTACCGGTGCCTGACGACGGTGACGAAGCACTGTGCGGGTAGATCCTGTGACTTGCCCTGTCCTACGCCGACCTCTACGCCAGCACCGAGTCGAAGGCGATACTGGTTTGAAGAAATCAGAGTTTCTTCTAAATTAGTCGGCTGAGGTCCAACAGTGGCAGAGTCGACACCTTCCATGTCTCTTCCAAAGATAAATTGGCTGGTGTTCAGCTCGCACGCCAACCGCAAGGTGCAGGTGTGGAGCTCCAAGCCCTTCCATGTCAGGAAGGGGACGCTGCCTTCGTCCAAAGACTTCCTGATCGAAGCCTGCCGGGGCCGTACCAAGAGGGCCATGATGAAGATAAGCACTTCTCATTCCTACTCCATGTTCGGTGGCGCTAGGAACAGGGTTAGGCACAGCAGTGCCATCACGAGCTTAGTGTACGACCCGGCAACGAACTCCTCTACTTGGCTTCCTCCGACGGTTCTTTGAAGCATCAAAGAGATGAAGTGCGTGGAGACGGTGGAAAATTTTCCTTTGATCAAATGCGACTAGCAAATGGCCAATGGGTTACACTTTGATGGGCACTGTGTTTGCTTCCAGATTTTGATTTCAAACATCTAATTTAAAATCGTACGAAAGAAGCATGATTGAAAGAGAATAATATGGATCATGTAATATCTTGATTCTCATCTTCTTGAAAATATTCTACGTATAAATAAATATTATTTTTTTAAAAAAAAATATTTTACTAGAAAATAATCATCAAAAAAGTCTTTTTAGGAAAACCATTTTCATGGATATCAAATTGAATGCTATTTTTTTTCTGTAAATATTATTCATTAGACATTTTTTCCTAAGAATATATTTTACAATAAACCAAAACAGATGTTAAGTGTTTCTCCAAAAAAAAAATTCACTTTATCATATGTTTGTGGTTTTCTCTCTTAGCTTGGGAGAATGATTTCTTGTCGGTGGGTGTTGTGAAATCACACTGACCCATGTAGCATTTTAGAGAACATGGTAATCTGTATTAGACCTAAGGTGTAAATGAACTGAGTCGAGCCGAGTAACACTTTGCTCAAACTCAAACTCGTTTATTTTTCCAAGCTCGAACTCGGCTCGATATTCGTAGAGTATTTGCAAACACGTTTAAACTCGGCTCGATTAACTTTTGAAGCATTCGAACTCTGCTCGACAACTACTCGATTAGTTAATCAAATACGAGTTCGAAACCCGAACTCTGCTCGATATTCGTCGAGTATTTGCAAACACATTCGAACTTGACTCGATTAACTTTTGAAGCGTTCGAATTCGGTTCGATAACTACTCGATTAGTTAATCAAATACGAGCTTAAGACCGATCACTTATACGAGCTCAAGTATGTTGTTAAACGAGATAAAAAAATATTTTTAATATTAAAAATAAAAATTTTAGAAAAACTCAGATCCAAACCCGACTCGTTTACATAAACAAGACGAGTCCACCTTCAAACCTGCAAAGCAGATCCGACAATACAAATAAAGTGACAAGGCTGAGGAGTTCCTTTTATAAAGAGAAAACTTCATCCCATATCCGATATGGGACTATGGATGGACATAGTTGGGGGATGCACAAAGTGGAGGGTGGCCTAGGTGTAGCGGTCCTCGTCGTTCAAGCACGTTAACCCATAACAAGTCCGACCGACTCCGCCTCTCGCGAACCGGCCGAAGCCTCGCAAGGGATATCATTCACATATCCGTAGAAATATAAAGAAAACTGCTCAAATATATATAAGATTGTCAATCTCACATATTTACATGAAATAAACATAGCCAGTTCTTCAACTGTAACCAAACTAGTACAATAACAATCTAGGGCATACCCCGAGTGTACAACAGAAAGGAAAAATTACACTGCTGGTGGTGGTGCAGACCCTGTTCCGCTACAGTGAGGCTCAGAACTAGACGACGGGTGTGAAGTCTCCTACTCTCCTCATCTGAAAGGGGTAGGGTGAGCCTCACGGGTCACTGGCTCAGTAGGGAAACTCCCCTAGAAATCGAGCAAACCACACAAGTAGTAAGCAGGAGGCTACGCTAACAATTTATAGAACTAGCTAACAGGGTATAAAGCTGTAACTATCACTTACCACTTGCCGCTTAACAGAAAACAACATTAATAAATAAACGGCAAACCACAACCAGTGTACGTGCTAAAGTAGAAAACGCCACACTCGGGCCACGTAGACTGGCTCGCGACACCAGCAACTAACCGGACAAACCCAATAGGACTACCTCTCAGTCTCGCAGCCACGGACGTAAGGTCCAACTGCCGCTCCACCAAACACAAGCCAAGAAACTTTGGAGATCAACCAACACTACTCTTGCGGACCACACTGCCGCAGGCCCATGCCTGGCACCTTTAGAGACTTTGGCCCGAGCTCCCTAAAGTGAGGCACTGGAAAACAGGACTAGCTGGGGCACAGTACGTCTATTCTGGTGGGGGGGGGAGCGGAAAGAGAGAGAGGGGAGGGGGAGCATGTGCAGCGGCACTCAAAGGTGCAGGCAAGGGAGAGCTAGAGGGAGGGGAAGAGAGAGTACGGGATTGAGGGAGATGAGATTTATAGGGATTTGGCGCTGGGAGGGAAGAATTTGGGGAAATTGGCGGGATTGTTAAAAACTTAACATATGACTTAACACACCGCATTCCTCATCCTTGACGATGTTGGCCTGCCAGCCGGGGCTCGGGATGATGGCAGAGATGGATGACGTCACTACCACCCTCCTCACCCCGCACTCCTTCGCCGCACGGAGGACGTTGACGGTGCCCTTCACCGCCAGGTCCAAGAGCTCCCCCTGCATACCAGCGGTAAAAGATCACACCAGAAAGAATGGAGCACAGCCAACCGAGGAGGGGAAAAAATAATAAGAAAGGGTGTATGCCAAACTGGCACCAGACCTCGAGATCGCGAACGCGATCCACAATGCAGGGGGACGCAAGGTGGAAGACACCGGCGGTGCTGCGGATGGCGGCGAGGAGGGAGGAGTAGTCGAGGATGTCGATCTGGAAAAGGTGGAGGCGGGTGGCGGCGCCGTGGAGGTCGCACAGGTGCTTCGTCTCCCCCTCGTCATCTGCGCACAGAAGGGATTCAGATGGCGGACTCTACCGCCTCTACGACGAGATGGAAGTGAGGAAAGGGGATGGAGGCGAGGGGCACGTACCGAGGTCCTTGACGGCGGCGATGACGACCCACGCTTCTCCTCAAGCTTGGAAGCAGGGAGGTATCCGCTCAAGGGAATACCCCTAAATATTCCAAACTTTTTATTTCCCGTGCGCAGGGGAAATGTATTGGCGCCACAACCATACACTCACGGTTCCAATTTTTTTAAGATGTTATGAATAGATCAATACCTATATTTGGTAGATTTTCATAGGTGTATACATCTTTTTGTTATATTTTTTGATGAACTATGGCTAACATAAATATATTCTCTCACGATTTGTAAAAACTGTAACTATATGTTCGGATCTACATATGGTTAAAAAAAGCGTGTGCATAACCTTGCAACGAACGGATTTAGCATGTATAATTGTGGTATATACCTACATATTACCCTACTGTAGGTAAATTCTGTGGGTATAGCCCCAATTTGTTGTAGTGACTGGTGTCCATCTCCCCCAACTACGAGCGCGCTACAAGCGACAAACACAAACTCTCTCAAGTCGTTGTCCCACTGTCGTCTTCCCTCAGCTGGATGTACTACTCTACACAAGAGTGAGGGTATCCAGGAAGACGACAAGACCTCGTCGGTACCCAGTACCGGGACAAGCCCCGAGCACACACACGTGCCTGACTCATATAAAACTTGGGGCTCCCAACTGAAGAGGTATCCATGGTAGGCATCGTACTACTTGCCACACACACACAAACCACGTGCACACCGGACAAGCCACGTGAAACCCCATGTCAACCACGTGAACACCACGCAAACCACACACACAGCATGCTCCCCGAGCGCTACAGGTGCCCATGCACCGCTTATCATTGCCATGCAACACAATTCACGATAATCAAATAAACCTGCTCACGTACGCATACACAAACAAACCCTCGGATGTGAACGTGACAAGGTCCTATGTCGCCATCAGAACGCGACACCCCAATATGTCGCGTTCAAGAACCTGAACGCGATGGGTCGGCCTGTCGCATTCTGAACGCGACAGAAGGGTTCGTCGCCTTCACAGACAGGAATCCTAATCCAGAGACCCCTTGCTAGATCTCCCCCTTAGACCCTGTAAACTGGTGTTTCCATCCATGTTTCATGCTTTAATGTGTGTCCTAACATGGTATCTACTGTTTGTAAAGCCAATAACTCATTAAATACGACAGACATACAATCCATGTGTTAAAACAAGTGGAATTTCCCTACCTCCGCGAAGAACGCGAAGAACGAGACCCGCACGGTGTTTCCCCCACTCCACGCGGCGTCCTCGTGGCAAGAACATGCCAAGAACTCCGCCAAAACACCAAATCGCCACCAAAATCACGCGCAGCACCTCCCCCAGCATGCAGAGCTTGCAAAAGCTCTATCCAGCCAAGACTCTCTTAAAACAAAGCTCAATTGGGAACGCGACATAACCCTAGGTCACGACCTAAACGTGACATAGGGGGGCGTCGCCTTCCCACTCCTGATGTCAGCAAGCCCTGCCCCGCGCACGACACGCGGCATGCAGACTTCGACCCAAATGGTAGTTCCATGAACGCGACACCTAGGGCCGTCGCGTTCAGAACGTGACGCCCCTCACTGTCGCGTTCACAAACAGTGAACAGGTAGGCGCTTTGGGCCCAACCTGCCAGCCTACAATGCCCCGAAAACCTGCGTAAATACCTTCTAAGCACGTCATTGGCCACACACTGGCCTCCACAAGCACAATAACACGATCCGAACGGTCAATACGCTACATAGGGGGTGGTGGTTTCTGGGTTGGGACGGCCGGAACTGCTACCGTGGGCATCGCGATCGGCGTCCGGTACATCCAGGACAGCCATGCTGGTGTCCAGAGCGCTGGGATGGCGCTGCAAGCCGTCGGGACATGCGTGTTGGGAGCCCACCCACAGGAGGGGGGTGATGGCGCGGGCGCTGCTGCCACTGCCGGAAGCCCATCTAGCATCGACGGAGAGTCTGCTGTGGTCGCCCGAGGCTTCGGTGACCGTCTGCGAAGACCCTCGACCGCGCTGATGGGAGCACTTGCTGGCTGCTACACAAGAGGCGGGTGATGGTGCGGGTGCCGCCGCCACTGCCGGAACCTCCATCCGGCATCGACGGAGGGTCTGCCATGGTCGCCGGAGGCTCTGGTGACCGTCTGCGGAGACCCTCAGCCGTGCCGGCGGGAGCACCTGCTGGTCGCTGCATAGTCAGACTCGTGTTGGGAGGAAGAAGATGGTTGCATTGCTGAGGAACCTTGAAAGAATACATTTTGTGTTCATACCCCTTTTTACATGATTTGCTTTAAACCAAATTTTATGCATGCACCCCTATTTAAATAATTTGTCTATATATATTGTGGCACTTAATCTATTATATTTAAGCCTTCACAAATATTTTATATTCTAATAATAAATATATAAAAATAAATAAATATATTTATATCCTTCTATTTATTATAAGAAATTTGAATATATTAATGAGTTAACACTTATTTTAATAAAAAAATATTTAATAAATAGTTAACGAGTATTTAAATGAATTCTAACGAGTACTTAATCGAGCTCTTAATGAGTACTTAAACAAGTTGTTCGCGAGTATAATCGAGTCGAGCTCACATGTGTTCAAACTCGGTTCATTTATGAACTGAGTTTTTTTTTTAGGTTCAAATCAGCTCGCTTTTTATTTAATAAACGAGTTGAGTCGAGTTTTTATAGAGCTGAGTGTCGAGCTACTCTCTGAACGTATCGACTCATTTACACCCCTAATTAGACCAATATGGGCCGTTGTACGGACACCGAATGGCCCAAAACTCTCTAAGGCTAGTATGAGATTGTCATGTCCCCAATTTAGCAGCGCAATAAATCGAGAACGTGAACAGATACACTAATTATCAAGCAATCGTGTAAGTCAGAGCAACTAAAGACAAGAATTGATAATACAAAGCCTTCATTTTATTGATAATCAAACCACTAAGTATATTACAACCACTAATTTGGAGCTATCACATAGGACTCATTGACACTATTACATTGGAAAGAAACTAAAACTAACTAGATTCTACTATAATGTGACGTTATGGCAACTCCACTAAGTTGACACTAGGTCATCATTGCTATTGTGCATCTCCATTGTTGTGTGTAACGTCAGTTGACTTACTTGAAAATAATAAATAGCACTTGATGAGCAATAACACCCAGTAGGACTTATATCTCATGAACTAGACAATACTTTAAGTAATTAACATGTCAATAGGTAGAGTAACTACATGATACATGGCGAGTCATGATAGAGAGTAAGGGCAAGGCGATATCAAGTAATAATGAGCAAAATGTCCAAGTGTAGAACAAAAAATAGTAACATACATAGCAAGAGAGAAAATTGGTCATACTAAGAGTAATATCCATCGGGGTAAATATATAGCACAGAAAAATAATAGCATATCTAGTACATTGCATGAGTGATTGTCATAGATTAATCGAGATAGTATATCACTTAGATGTTATACCAAACACCCTATTCAATTTACTCTCACAGGCAAATAGCACTTTTGGGTGCACCTCTTAGAACCAGGCCGGGTCCTTATATTGCCAGGTATTGATTATATTTATATCTAGACAATCAATTAGTATCCATATAGAGTACCAAGAAAAATATGAGTAAGTGTAGATGAATAGATGAATCTATCATGAGAGAAAGAGAATAGATGAGAGTTTCTGCACTATTCAGAAACATACAGGGGTCATACACAAGAAACAACACATAAAAGCCTTAATAGTTACCATTGCAAATAGAACACTCTGGTTCTGCAGTCTCAGGGAGAACGCGGCCTACCTTTTGTACGCGACAAGAATGCGGTCAGGGGGTCTGACACATTAATTAGCATTGAAGACACGATCCTCCTGTTTGTCGCGTTAAGAACGCGGTCAGGAGAGAATGCGCGTACACAGAGAAGATCTAGTGGCTGGTTGGATCATGTCATACACATACAACATGGTCTCTAGAAGTGTTCTGATGTTGATGGTATAATCCGCTCGAGATCCTAGAGGAATTACAAGCTCACAGAGTCTTACGGAGGCCTCGACGAAAGAGTTCCAGTCCTTAGGAGGAATATCAGACGGAGGGTTCTCACAATGTCAAGAAGGGTGTTGAAACATTTTGCTCGGCGTTCTAAAGGACTTCTAGAATAGTGAAACGATGATAACGGTGCTCCAAAACGACGATAGAAATGAGAACAAATCGTGCATATAAACCTTTGTTATTTCATGTTCTTCGTGATAATCATTTTAATTACTTTTATGTCCATATTAATTCTTTTGTAGTCATCGTATGATGATGACCCAAGTTAAGGCTTCATTGGATAGATATATAAGATAATCACAAGTTATAATCAAGATAGCATGAAAAGGGTCATTGGATTAAGAATCATTATAATGTAATTTCATGAACTTAATTAATATGTTGGTTTATCATAGAACAACGTCAGAAGAGTTAAACTATCATTTAAAAGCCAAATTTAAGTTAAAGTGCATTGTTCATGGTTTAAATAGATTTTTGGACCGACAGTCAGAACATGACGAGGTGGAACATCGCGTTAAGAATTAACATGGTCTAGGGGTGCAGTCCGTTCCTCTTAAGTGAACACGATGGGATAGTGTGTCACGTTCAGAACGCGGCATATCAAATCGTCGCGTTTTGGACGAGGTCACCAGGGCCACCACGTTTATACACAGAAATCCCGTTCATGACACAGGGGTGAAGAAATGCCTAACTCTCGAAGTATAGTGCATGAAAAATCATAAAACTAGTCTTAAAATCAAAGCTAACATACTTAGGCATCGTTTGGCAGTGCACTTTCTTGCGATTTTGAGGCTAAAATTTCTGACAAATCTCCTCTTGGTTACCAAATGAAACCAACTGGCATGGGAATCGGTTGCAAAGCACTTTTGAAGGTGGGGAGAGAGATAGACATAACTTGTCCTCTCTCTCCCTTCCATCAAAAGTGCAAGGGAACCCACTTTTGAAGGGTTTAAACAGATTTTGGTGAATAAAAAATATTAACCTCTCTCTAAAGTTGCATGGTACTATGGGTCTCTTTGTATTATGTTATTAAAATAATAGTTACTTATCTCAAAAGCGGGATGCTGGAGACTTGTTGTCAAATGATGTATTTGATTTGCAAATGCCATGATTACAATCTCACCATTGTCAGAAATAGCTTTATAATCGGCTTTTCAAAATTCTCACGGTTACAGATACCAATCCCAAACGATGCCTTAGTGTAACATCCTCCTTTCATTGGTCAGCCACCTTCTGATGAAGGTAGAGACGTATTGGGACGTCGCCTTCTAAAGGCGATGGGATGGCTGTGGCATTCTGGTTAGGAACGCGACAGGCATGTCATCGCGTTCAGCCCTCTGACCACATTTTGTCGTCTTGATGTCGAGATAGTTGGGACAAGTGTCAACCACTGACAAGATGAAGGTGACATGTCAAGTGTCGCGTTCATGGTGTCAAGTCTGTGAGGATGACATGTGGCGGTTCCATTAGTCAGGTCTGACCAAGACCTTGGGATCACAATAGGTTAGCAGTCGCGTTCAGTAAGTGAACACGATAGGTAATGTGTCATGTTCTCAACTCCGAGGAATATAAGTGCACATGCCTCAGAATAGTCGGCTTCTCCTTCTCCTCTGGTGATTCTTCACTTCCTCCGACCCCTCTGTGTGTTTTCCTCTATGGGGGAGCTTGTGAGGTGTGGTAGTGTGAAGTTTTGAGGGCCTTGTGGTGAGGTGTGTTGACCCTTGTGGTGGTGCTTCTTCTCTTCAGCTCGATGTTCTTCCTTGGCATGGCTTTCTCCTCGTGGTGGTGATCCTCTTGTCCGACGTGTAGGAGGACGCTCATGGCTCGTGGACAGTGTCTCCGTGGGGCTTGGAGCGAGGAGGAGGTGGCCATGCACACGAGAAGATCCCAACGGGTTGGCTCTTCATTTTGAGGTAGGGACCCTTGCCTCCCCCCTAGTTCTACCATGCTAGGGCTTCCAAACCCCTTCTCCAAGCCATTAGAAGCATGCTAGGTCTGTAGATTGCTTGTTTGACTTAATGGTGTTTGATTTGGGGGTTGGGTTTGAGTGCTCCATCATGCTTGCATATGAGGTTTCGGAGTGTAGATGCATATCTCGGACATGCATGGGTGTGTATAAGGGTGGTTTGAGCCTATTTCACATGTTTCCATCATCCTACATGCTCCCCTCCCTCTATGTTTTCCAGATTTGTGGTGTATTGCATGTTGAAGGGGCTCTCGGGTGTCTCTGTCTGTGGTCGCAACACGTTTCCTATCGCGACCTAGATCACGATGTGTCGATCCGTCGCCTTCTGATAGGGAAGACGATGCCTACCCTGTCGCATTCTTGTCACGACAGGGTGACCGTCGCCTTCATGCATGTTTTCTCGTGGGTTGTGGGAGGTCTTGGGTGGTCAACCGAACCTCTGTCTGTGGTCGCAACAATACCCTTGTCGCTACCAAGTTCGCGACAGGCTCCCTGTCGCCTTCAGACCCAGGTCATGATAGGCAAGGTGTCGCCTTTAGGTGGCGACAACCCTTGCGTCACCTTCTCAGATAGAGAGTGGCTTGGCAACCTGTTCAGAGTTTTCCTTCTGCTGCGACTCTATTTCTGGGCACCTGTGTTGTTTCCTAGCACGGTCCTACTCTTGTATTTTGCCCAGTTCTAGGCACTTGTGGGCTTGTTCGTTGAGAGGTTGTTACTGTTACCTGAACCCCCGGTCCCCGTGCGTCTGTTGAGGGAGTTCTCCGGGTGGCGAGCGAGCTCGAGTTTACGGACTCTGGTAACAGAGGGGAAAATGGTGGGGACAATGGCACAGAGTCGTTTGTAGAGCTCTCTTAGCTGAGTCTGGGGCGCCGAGGTGGTTTAGTGTTTTTCCAGCACAGATCAACTAGTCCTTTTCACTGTCTCACTCTACTTGATTCTGGTACCATTTAGAGGGGTTAGACGTGGGACCGTAGTTCGGCCAGACTACAACAGGTTGTGGTTACTTTAGTTCCGCATCTCTCTCCGATGGGAGGTGCTAGACATGGACTAGTGGTCGAGGGTAAGGCGCGTGGCGCACCTGACCGGTTGACTAGTGGTAGTTGTTCTGTGGCTAGTGTCCTTGTCCAGGCAGTTATTCACTGTCTGTGTTTGCAGCCTTGGGTTCTTCCCAGTGCCGTGGTTTATACGGGTTTCCGGTCCTGACATTTGGTTTAGACCGATGGTCGTGTTGTTACTTTGCGCTTCCGTACTTACTCTGTTAGTAGAATTGATTTACTTGCTTTATTTCAATTATGCACATATATATCTATTTTGCTGTTAGAACCGGTGGAAGATTAGTAGTTCCTATCGGGCTTCTTCGTAAAGCTCATTCCCTCCTTTGCATGTGAGACTTCACAGTAGTACCCTCCGCGGCAGGCTGAGGAGATGGGGCCATAGTAGACGGCGTCTACCGTGAGCAGTGTTCCCTTCGTATTTGTTTCGTCATCCTCAGAGTATGCCTCTAAGGGATCTGTTATTTCCTTTCCTTCTGCACTTGTACTTTGTTTAATTTGGGACTGTACTAGACTTGCATTTGTGTTGGACACTTTTCCTTCACTTGTTGGTACTTTTAGTGTTGTTGTTGTTACTTACTCCCATTACATATCTTGTTAGACTGGTCCGTTAGCCCTTCCAGGTCTTCGGACCCATGGGCGGCGGTGCCGACGGTCGGATTCTTGATGGGAGCTGGGGGTCCGGCGTCGGGGCCGTTACACTTAGGAACATGTAGAAACAAGAAATTAGACATGAGAATATGGATTCAATAATATTTAACATGAAGAGTAAAGCTTGGGATAACATGGACAGGTAGAACTTTGAACGAAAAAATTTCTTTGTATGGATAATAAAAATTGGGGAAAATATGGGGATTATGTTTCTGACATTAAGATCAACCTACAAAGAGATTTAATTAGGTTTTCTTGAGAGGATGTCTACCTTTGGACAAATTGTGACACTGGAGCAAAACAGGATGAACTAGTTGAAGAACACATGTGCTCCTCCTCTCCACGGATTTCTCCTCTTATGGCCTTCCTTCATGTCCTAGAGAAGCTCCAAGCATCAATATGGTCGGCTATAAGGGGATTTGGGGGTATTTATAAAGATTGTCTTTTTATTTCCTAAAACAACTCTAAATCTATTTAATTATGAATTTCTCATGTTTATCTCTATCTATTAAGCCTTCTAGGCTCCAATTAGAGTTGGATTGGGTTGGAGGTTTACTTTTCAAGTTAGGATATGTCTTAAGTACAAATTTTCATCATATCTAATACATTTAAACTAATTTAACTCAATTTATCTAAAGAGATAATGGGTATTACAAATTAATTATTACTATCCTAATGTTCTATTATTCTTTACTTAATTTTGGCCCAATAATTTTAATATGGAGCATTATTTAAACCCATTAACTTCTCTTTCTTATTGCATTTTGAGACGGGGAGTTCCCATAGGTCGAGTGGAGCCTCAGCTCGGCCGACCTCCTAGAGTACATGAGCAAACGTCCTGACATGGCTTGGACTAAAGATCCTATCATCATCTAGGCCGACAACTCAGGTCGGCTAGACCGACCTCTTTGCACTCCTTGGGCTGACAACCGAAGCTCGACCAAGGATGAGGTTTATCTGGCTTGACTGTAGCCAATGCGGAGCTCGGTGTGTCTGCGGGATTCCTGAGAATGTGGCTCGCGTAATGGCCGAAGCATTAACCAATGAGGTAATGGCCGAAGATCATGTGATTGATAATTGCGGCCATTAAGACCATGATCTGAACGATCTGGCATGGCAGTTATGACCACGATCTAGCAACAATCATGGAGATCTGCCGCGGGATTCGCGAGGTCGTCCAACTGTTCCACGGATAACCTAACCCTATAAAAGAGGCAGACACTCTACAGACATAGGTACGTTGTTCTACTCCTCTGGCTAGGCCATTCTGCTCGGCTAGCTACTGACTTGAGCGTCGGAGTGTGTCCCCGCTGAGATCCCTCAGTGGTCTCTGCGGGTTCTTGGATGTCGGGACATAGAACACTAATCACCAGATCTCTCACCTCAGCTTTCCACTCCTCGGGGAGAAGCTCGGAGCAAGCGACTCTGATCGGCTGGCCTCCTCAATGAGAAGTTTAGAGCAATGTGTCCTAGGTGATCGGCTAAGCAGATCTCTTCTAGTCACTTTGGCTTGAGCCGACCTCGGAGTTACATATAGTAACAACTTTTATTTTATTTCATTTATTCTTTTGGAAGTTTAATTTATTATTTAATTTATTGATTTTCTAATAATCAAAATTGCTACATCCTCCCACTCTTCAAAAGAATTTGGTCCTCCAAATTCCATGATATGCCAATTGATCTAATTGATCTCCTTTTGTTGTTTTTGAAGAAGGTATAAGGGTAGTGATGTGGTTAAACTTTTGTATCTCGTGTGATTATAGTGTGAACCATGGTCATTATCCCTCATGTTCTCGAGATAGGTGGGGCATTAGGTCGTTTTCAACACCTAAGGGTGTCGTACTAACACGTTTTAGGGATAATGTGTAAGCCAAAATCTACAATATGAATGATTGAAATGACCAATGATAGATTTAGGGTTAAGGGTACCTCTTATAGCAGCATGGGATGTTTCCTTAATTTAAAAGAGGACAGTCTTGCATCTGATGTTCCGCTCTCCCACAACGTTGGCATGCGCCAAGTCTCTGTCAGCATTCCTTGGCCGTATGTCCCATTTTACTACAATGATAGTAGATGATCTTAACATATTCCTTGTTGTCTTTCTTTTTCTTATATGCTTTCCTGCCATGATTGTGCCTTTTCTCCTATATGATGGTTTGGGGCATTTATTCTCATCTGTCACTCTTCTTAGGGGTGTAAACGGAACCCGATACCCCGATATTCTGACCCGATTCCGATAAAAATTATCGGTTTTGGAATTGAAAATTGATATCGATAGCTTATCAGAATCGGTATCAGATATTCCGATAAGCTATCGGAATCGGAATTGAAAAATAATTGGAATCGGAATCGGTATCGGTTATTCCGATAAATTATCCATAAAATTAACAGAAAAAAACTATGGTAAACATCTTACCTTATTGGAATTTTGGTTCCGGTAATGTTATCGGAATCGAAACGGAATCGGAATTAACCATTCCGATATTATCAGAATCGGAATCGGAACCATATTTCGGTTATCGAAAATCGGAATTGGAATCTGTGTTTCCGGTTCCGAACCCGACCCGTTTGCAGCCCTCTCTTCTAGTCCTTTTGGTAGTCTCCAAGACTTCTTCTAGCAGTTGGGTGGCTTGTTGAAATGCCAGAGCTAGTTCTTGGACCAACATTTGTCCGTCTATCACTGGTGTATTTGCGTCCGACATTATAGAGCCTTATTTGAGCCGATTCATTTCACAGCTTAGTCTCGAATTCCTATCAAAGAATTTGTGAGTTAAATATCTGACCTTCCTTTAGATTATTAGGTGTATTTTGATCTTGAAGTGTTTAGCATGTTTTAACTTAGCTTGAATTTCTACCCAATCTCACAAGTTAGCTATCAACCTCTAAAACTTGGTCTACCTTTAGAGAAGCCTAGAACCTTTTGGGTATCAGAGGCATGTTCAATCCTGGGGCCTATACCTAGAGTTTAGCAAGCCTAAACTCTGATACCATAATTTTCACTCCCCCAATTTAGAAGCGGAATAAATTGGAAACATGAACAGATACATATAATATATCAAGCAATCGTGTAAGTCAGAGCAACTAAAGACAAGAATTGGATAATACAAAGCCTTCATTTTATTGATAATCAAATCACTAAGTCTATTACAACTATTAATTTGAAGCCATTACATATGGCCCATTGACACTATTACATTGAAAATAAACTAAAAGCAAACTAATTAGACTCTAGTATACTATGACGCTATGGCAACTCCACTAAGTTGACGTCAGGTCACTCATTACTCTTGTCCATCCCCATTGTTGTGTGTAACGTCAGTCAACTTACCTGAAATAAAAAATGCACTTGATGATCAATAATGTTCAGTAGGACTTATATCTCATGAACTAGACAATGATTTAAGTAATTAACATGTTAATATTCAGAGTAACTACATGATGCATGGCGAGTCATGATAGAGAGCAAAAGCATGGCGATATCAAGTAATAACGAGCAAAATGTCTAAGTGTAGAGCAAAAACCAGTAACATGCATAGTAAGAGAGAGAATTGGTCATATTAAGAGTAAATATTCACCGAAGCAAATAACATAGAAAAATAATAACACATCTAGTAAATTGAACGAGTTGATTTTCATAGATAATTGAGATGGTATAGCACTAGGTGTAATGCAAAACACCTAGCTAGCCAATTAACTCTCGCGGGCAAATAACACTTTTGGGTGCACCTCTCAGAACTAGACTGGGCCCTTTATACTACTAGACATGATTATATTTATTATCAAGACAATCAGTTAATGGCCATTTAGAGTACCAAGAAAAGGATTAGAAGTGTAGATGAATAGATGAGTCTATCATGAGAGAAAAAGAATAGATGATAGAAAAAGACTAGATAAGAGTTTCTACACTATCCAGAAACATATAGGGGTCATGCATGAGAAACAAACATATAAAATCCTCGATAGTTACCACTATAGGCAGAACACTTTGATTCTGGCAGTCACAGGGAGAACGCGGCCTACCTTCTGGATGCGACAAGAATGCAGTTAGGGGATCTGGCTCATTAATAGTAAAGGCGCGGTCCTCCTATCTGTTGCGTTAAGAACGTGCTCAGAAGAGAGGGCGCGTTCACAAAGAAGATCTAGTGGCTGGTTGGATCATGCCATACGTATCCAACATGGTCCCTAGAAGTGTTCCGGTGTTGATGTACAATCCGCTTTAAGTCTTAGAGAAATTTCAGGCCACGGAGTCTTACAGAGGCTTTGACGAAGGAGTTCCAGTCCAACAAGAAGAATATCCGACGAAGGGTTCTCACAACTCAAGAAAGGTGTTGAAAAAATTTTATGGTGTTTTAAAGGACTTCTAGAACAGTGAAGCGGCAATAACAATGCTCCAAACTGACGATAGAAATGAGTACAAATTGATATATAAACTTTGTTATTTCACATTCTTCGTGATAATCATTTTAATTATTTTATGTCCATATTAATTCTTTTTTAGTCATTATATGATGATGACCCAAGTTAAGGCTTCATTGGATAGACATATGAGACAACCACAAGTTATAATCAAGATAGCATGAAAAGGGTCATTGGATTAAAAATCATTATAATTTCATTTTATGAACTTAATTAATATGTTAGTTTATCATAGGGCAACGTTAGATGGTTTGAACAATAATTTAAAAGTCAAATTTCAAGTTAAAGTGCACTATTTACGATTTAAACAGGTTTCAGGACAGATAGTCAGAATGCGACGAGGTGGGAACATCGCGTTAAGAATGCGGTCTAGGGGTGCAGCACGTTCCTCTCAAGTGAACGTCACAGGATAGTGTGCCGTGTTTAGAACACGACATATTGGACCATCGCGTTCTAGACACGGTCACTAGGGCCACCACATTATACACACAACCTGTTCGTTACACAGGGGTGAAGAAGCGCCTAAATCTCAAAGTATAGTGCATGAAAAATCACAAAATTGGTCTTAAATCAAAGCTAACATGCTTGGAAACATGTAGAAATAAGACACTAGACATGAAAACATGGATTCAATAAGATTTAACATGAAGAGTAAGGTTCCGGATAACATGGACATGTTGAACTTTGGACAAAAAATACTTTTGTATAGATAATAAAAATTGGGGAAAATGTGAGGATTATGTTTCTGACATTAAGATCAGCCTACAAAGAGATTAATTAGGTTTTGCCTAGAGTATATCTACCTCCGGACGAATTGTGAAACTAGGGCTAAACAGGATGAACTAGTTGAAGAACACTTTGTGCCCTCCTCTTCACAAATTTCTCCTCCTATGGCCTTTCCTTCACGTCCTAGAGAAACTCCAAGCAACAATAGGGTTGGCTATAAGGGGATTTGGGTGTGTATTTATAAAGATTACCTTTTATTTCCTAATACAACTCCAACTCCATTGAATTACGAATTTCTCAAGTTTATCTCTATCTCTTAGTCTTCTAAGCTCCAATTAGAGTTAGATTGGGTTGAAGGCTTGCTTTTGAAGTTAGGATAGGTCTCAAGTACGAATTTCCATCATTATCTAATGCATTTAAGTTAATTTAGATCAATTTATCTAAAGGGATAATGGGTATTACGAATTAATTATTATTATTATCTTAAATTATATTATTCTTTACTTATTTTGGCCAATAATTTTAATATGGACCATTAATCACTACAAGAAAAGGGGTTATTGGGGATGGTTGAGAGCCGTCACCAAAAGTCATTAAGTTGTCCCAAAAAATTATTGGGGACGGCTTCCAACCGTCGCAAAGCCGTCCCCAATAAACCATCGCCAATACAATGGTGATGACTAAAGAAAAGCCGTCCCCAATAAATTATTAGGGACGGTTGACGAATCATCCTCAATAATTTCTTAGGGATGACTGTGCAGTCATCCCCAATAGAGTCCAGCTTGATACCCATCTCAAGAATTCTTTGCACATCACTCATTCTTAAGCATCATTACAATAGACTTCCTTGGGTGTTCAATTGTGAGAAAATCAATGATCATATGTTCCTCCCTGATCTTCTAAATCATACTGGCCAATGGGACTTAGACTCAGTCAATGAAATTTTCCCAGAGATTTTAGTTAGGACCATTGCCAATCTACCTACCATGGGCCGAACCTGCAGGGATGAGAGGTACTGGGTACCTAGCTAGACAGAATGATCCTTAAAACTAAATCAGCCTATAGAGTCCTTAGATTACATATGAATTCAATGGAGGTCTAGATGGGGTCTTGGAGACTGTTTTGGAACAAGCCAACTCTGAATAGAACTAAAGTTTTACTCTGGAAATGGCGTGGGGTAGGCTACCAACTAAGATTTACCTAAAACACTGTATGTTTTATCTGAAAAAACATGTCCTAATTGTCAACAAGAGGAGGAAGATGCCAACCACGTTTTGATCAGTTGCGACCAATTGATCATGTTTGGGAGGAGCTGCTGTCACTTAGGATGGAATGGGAAAACTACAAAAGCCTTCAAGAATTATGGGACAAATGTGCATAACGAAAGGAAGACAATTTCATTACCATTTCCATAAAGACTAGCTGTAATGGCACTTGAATCCTTGTGGAAGCTCAGAAATGAAATCATTTTCAGCAGTCAAGAAACATGTAGAGAATTGGGAATTTGCAAGGTAAAATTGATACTTAGGAATACTCAAAAAGAAATAAACAGAGAGTACTAAAGGCACTTGACAATGAGCTCTTGATACACAGATAACCACTGCATCACCCTCTATTTCATTTCCTTTCTTATCAATGATAACTGGCTGTAATTATGGAAAGCATAAAATATCAAAGAAAAGTGAAATTAGATACATGTTCTGTACTTCTTGTACACCAAAGAAAGGGAAAGTAGGAGAATAAGGCCTCTGTGGCCAAGCACTGGTAAAAGAGTAATCCACAAGATGAGAAACAAAGAATCTCATTCTGAGTACGTCCTGTAAAATCAGTCATCAAATACAACAAGTTAGACATGCAAACGCCCAACAAGAATAGCTACATAAATGACCTAGAAATAACATAATGAAGATGATAAGAACATTAATAAAAGTTCGTACCTGCAGTGTCCCATAGTCCCAAGCAAACTACAATATCTACATTTAGAACAGCCTAGTCCTGAATGTTGCCTCACCTGAATTTCTTTAACGATTGAATGACCTATCACCATATGAATGCTACAGGATTAAGAAGCTAGGATGTGAATTCAACAATTCATTTAAATTGTCCTATTCCGTACAATGTGTTGATTGTCTGAGACTGTTGATTTTCTCGGTGTAACCTTGTCTCAGTATCATCACCAGCTCAGCGAACATTAATTCCTCCAACGTTTATAGTTGTGGTCTATCTTGTCACATGCTTATAACCGCATGGATGAACCTAGAATCTCACTTTATCTTGCAATCTCATGCAGAAAAACCTGAAGAACAAACTTAACTTTATTGGAGATCCACACACAAGGATGACATGACTCCCCTTACACGTACGTTAAACATAATATAGTGGCAGTACATTGCCAGTGGTATAATAATAGTATGTTGTTCTGGTATAGAATAATTAAAACTATCTATGCTCAACATTTCTGTCCAGACAACGATCACAATAAAAATAAGATAGATGTAATATTCGACACCACAAGCAGTGCACGTGCACTTTTACCAGTAATATTCCTACTCCATCAATGGGCAGAGTTAGAAAAATTCCACATCACTTAGTCTAATCACTGCCTTTCTAAAACTTATCATCATCACCCACGTGTAAGTTCCATCAGCAAAAAGCATCTGGCAAAACACATTTAACAAGAGTCATCTTAAAAGCTGTGGGCAGAATATACCCGTGAAAGCAAATGCTGGAGGCAGAAAAGACAACAGTGTCAACGTGAGTGGACCCCGTCCTGCCCTTGTCTCCTACGAGCAGGAGAAAAAAAAGAAGAGAAAGGGAACTAAAGACTGCACCTTTATTCCATGGCAACGGTGAGGAGCGGGACAACAGAGACACAATTTGCAGTTGCTCGTCCCGCGTTTTGGTCCCGCGGCGGCGAAGGGAGAGGAAGAGGAAGACGAAGAGGAAAACCATCTCACTCAACTTTAGAAGAAAAAAAAAATCCGAAATTTCATTACCCAGTCACCAAGCATCTCAAAAAGATCCACACAGACGGAGAAAAGAGAAAAATAAAGAAAGAGAAAGGTTTATTGCACTTTTACATTGTACTTTAAGTGTAATATGACTAAGTAACAAATCCATGTGACATCTAATATTAGATTGTTACTTTATCACTCCTCATGTGAGGGGTGTCACATGAACTATTGTCTAGTCACATTGTACTTAAAGTACAATGTGCAAGTACAATAAATTTTTCTCATAAAGAAAAATTAACAGAAGAGAAATTAGGACTTGTGGATGGAGCAGACCAAATCAAGCATCACCTCACGAGGACAGGACGATTCCCTGCAACGCTGGCTGAAGCTGCAACCACTACAACAATAACGTTCTATAGTTACGGTTAACAGTTACGGTTTTGGTTTCCGTAAGAATAGTGTATGAGTACTTACGGTTTTTTTAAATTTTTTTATATTATTACTTTTATAAAAACCGTAACAACTGTGAATCTTTCCCTAATAAAAAAAAATATACACCTAATCCATAATTAAATGGTTAACGCCGCCAACCCAGGTACAAAACTTCTCCACCCCGCCACTAAATGGAAGAAAAGTTGAAAAGACCTGCTGTCCACAGTGCCTTTTCATCCCCAAAACGCCAGGGCGTGCCTTTTCATCCCCAAAACGCCTTCTGCGAACTCCTTCGCCATTTCGCCTTCACCCGCACAAACAAACCCCTTCGCCATTTCGCCTTCGCCGTCGGCCGACCATAGCACGGCCAGCCCCTTCCGGCGAGGCGGTGACCTGCTGTCCACAGCGCGGCCAGCGCCCTCCCTGCTTGGCGTCGCGGCGAGTGACCCTGCTGCTCCTCTGCGCGGCAGCTCCGGCGGTAAGTGTCCTCCGACCCTCCCTCCCTCCGTCTCTCCCCCTCTGGCCCTCCCCCCCTTCGGCTCCTCCCCTTCTGCGCTCCCCTCCTCGGCCCTCCCTCCCTCTGGTGTTGTCTCCCTCTCATCTCCCGATTTCCCCCACCTGGCACCTGCGCTCCCGGTTCCCCCCTCCGGCCCCCTCCCCTTCTGCGCTCCACCCTCAGGCCCTCCCTCTCATCCGGCCCTCCCTCCCTCTGTGTGTGTTCCCTCTCATCCTCCGATTTCCCCCACCTGGCACCTGCGCTCCGGGTTCCCCCCTCCGGCCCTCCCCTTCTGCGCTCCCCCCTCAGGCCCTCCTCTCATCCGGCCCTCCCCCCCCCTTCGGCCCTCCCTCCCTCAGTCCCTCTGTCACTGTGTCTGTCTCCCTCTCATTCCCCGATTCCCCCCACCTGCGCTCCCAGCTCACCCCCTCCGGCCCTCCCCCTCCGGCCCTCTTCTTTCCGCTTCGCCATAAAAACACCCGCACCCAAACCAATCACCACTCTTCCACTCCTACTACATAACAATGCCTTCTCTTCGAATCCCCCTCCTCTGCCTCCTCCTCCCCCCCCCTTCGCAGCGCTGCGCGTTCCTCTCTCCCCTGAAACCCTCGCCGCCTCCCTGGTCGCCATCAAGCGCAGCCGCAGGTAGAACACGAGGCCTCTGTACGCATTTGGGTGCTGGTTCTGATCCTGTGTGCACACTGGACTTGTGGTTTCTCTCGAGGGGTGTGCATTCTTCTGGTTTGGAGTTTTTTTTGTGTTTGTTCCAATGGTTCCTGTGGATTTGGGTTTGTGCTGGTTTCGCGAAGTGGTGGATGGGGATCGTCCCCAAGTTTTGTTCCTCTTTGTGGGAGAGGAAAGGGTCGAATTTTTCACTTAGCATGCATGAGAAACTTGCAATGGCGTGCAACTACCTTTACTGCTGAAAGCTGTTGGAGCTCCATAAGAAGGGTCGGAAACCAAGATCTCAATTGGGTGAGAGGAGGGTAAATTGGAACCTAGGACATGAGACTGTGAAATTGGCCACGATGGGCATATATATATAGAGTTTTCCTTTACATCAGAGAAACTTTTGTTGCACTTTATTCTTTAGGATAATTAAATTCCATACCATAATTGCATTGTTTATTCTTTTTTATATTTTTTGTAATTCATATGAACAACTGGAGCTTAGCTGGACAGGAGAGAATATTTAAAAGGTATTATTAATGCATGTTACTTTCATGAGATATCTCATCAAATCCCTATTCTGGTATCAGTATGTGTACGAGGTGGCCAAAAACTACAATACCTTTAAACATAATCAGCTGCACTGTTTTAATAAATATAACTTGTGAATTTAAAAATTACACATTTTTAACAATTATTTCTTGTGCATCAGGAATAGTGTGACTTTGGTGTTCATATTATCATTACTTTTCTTGTGCTCCAGTCATATGCATACATACTCGTGTACATATTATCATTACTTTTCTCTTCTTATAAATTATACAATTTTTTGCTTTTTGTGCTATAAATATGCTCGTTCAATATACTGTGGTGTATTATTATAAATGCAAATCACATTGTCGTCATTGCCTGGGGAGGAGGAAGCAGAACCCAACTCGCCGACAGAGGAGGAAGCAGAAAAGGAGTCCTCAGCCGGCCTGTCGTGGGCGGGTCGTTCCAACCAGCAAGAGGGAGAGAGAGAGAGCGAGAGTGGGGGATTTGGCGCCAGGGGATGGGGGAACCAGGGATTTGGCGCCCGGGGGAGGGGGGAAATTTAGGGGATTGGCGCCGCGGGGAGGGGGAAATGTTTTCAGAATTTGGCGTGATTTTGAGGTTAGGGATATTAATTTTATATTATTAATATTTAAGATATTAAGATCTTAAAATATGTTCATTATATTTAAAATATTAATTTATAAATAAAAAGATTAATATTAAATTTTATCAAAATATTAATTTTATTGTATTATTATAAATGCAAAAATTAAAAGTATTTAATATTAATTATAAATAAAAATATACAAATCTATTAAATATTTACATATAGATATATGCGTGTAGATATAGATACATAGATATATACACATATATATATATAGATATATACCTACATAGAAAACAAATAAAAAGAATAAGTAAAATCAACAAAAATTCAAAACAAATAAAAAGAACAAAAGTTTCTATTATTAGCATTTATAATGTTAAGATCTATCATTAGTTAAATGTTGGCTCTTTACAGGGTATATGTCGACTCCTGAAGGATAGAGTCGACTCTCTGTAGGATATTGTTGACTCTCTAAATGGATAGAGTCGACTCTCTGTATGATAGAGTCGACTCTCTGAAGGATAGAGTCAACTCTCTGCAGGGTAGTGTTAACTCTCTGAATGGATATAGTCTACTCTCAGCAGCATAGTGTCGACTCTATGACTGGATGAGTCGACTCTCTGTAGGATAATGTCGACACTATGACTGGATAGAGTCGACTCTCTGCAGGATAGTGTCGACTTTATGAATGGATAGAGTCAACTCTCTGCAGAGTAGTATTGACTCTCTCCGGCTTTTTGAACCTACTAATCAAAATAGATAAATTAGATTTACCTCGTTAACTGTGCATCAAAAATTCTCAATATCCATATTTTTTGGAATCAACATATTTTTTTGATAATTATGGTAATTTCAAACTTAAATTTCGTTACCAAAATCCAGTGACACCCTATCGGTGTACACATGTCCGGAAATGGTACCGACATGAAACAATGTAAATCTTTGAGTGATTTTCTGATGCAAGTATGCTAGGCTTATAGCTTCATACTTGATATTAATTTGAGACGTCACATAGGAATCACATACTTACGCAATTATATAGGTAACTCTGTAAATATACACTTACGTAGTTACATATTTAACTGTGTAACTACTTCATACCTTGTTACATAGTTACATGAATAAATAATTACAAACTTAAGGCGTAAAAAACTATGTACTTACATACTTACAGAGTTACATGTGTATGTGTAGTTACATAGTATGTACATGTGTAATTACACACTTACATGTAGTTACAGAGTTACATGTCTACATACTTACGCAGTTACAAGAATTACATATGTAATCTGTAACTAGGTAAGCCCTAGGTAACCTTTGGTAACTATGTACGTCCTGATAACTAGGTAAATCCTTCTAAAACTAGTAAATGTGTAATTAGGTAAGTCCTAATTACAGAGTTACAAACTTATAAAATTTCTATGTAGTTACAGAGTTACATGTGTAACTGCATAAGCATGTAATTAATACTTACATAGTTACATGATTTACATACTTACGCAGTTACACATATAACTGTGTAAGTACGTACTTACGCAGTTATACACTTTTGGGATAACGGTTACACACTTTTGGGATAACGGGGGAAGATAACGGGGGTTAAAAGCAGGGACTAAAAATAAGTCATGCATAAAGCATGGACTAGAAGTGGCGGAAAAACCTGTCAGGGACCTGAAAATAATGTCAGGTCCCTACCAGGGACCAATAATAATTCTCCCTATAAAGTAACATGATGTACATGAAAAATAAGTTTTTTTACTTTTATTTTTTTCTTTATAATTTAACATATATTATCATACTTTACTAATAATTGCACGTAAACTATTTTATAATTATTTTTAATAATTTTTAAGAGCATTAGATTATTGGCAACAGCTGCAAACCGTCACTATTGTATAATAGAGACGGCTCCAACTGTCACTATTATGCTTTAGTGACGCACGAAGCCGTCGCCAAAACTTAAAGCGACGGACATTTGCAGTCGTTAATAAAAAATTAAAGACGACGGCCATACCGTCGCTAATACTCTTATTAGGGACAACCTTCTATAGCCGCCCCTAATAATTATCTATTTGTGACAGATAAAGTCATCCCTAATAAGAGCATTAACGACAGCGCATAGTAGCCGTCGCTAATGTTAATATTCGCGACGACTTCTCACGGCCATTGCTAATAAGTTTTTTTGGGATGACATCATGGTCCCTAATGACGTTTTAGCGACGACCCTTGTAGCCGTCCCAAATAATATACTTTTAGCGACGTTTATACAATCAACCGTTGCTAATAATTTTTAATGGGGATGACTTCTTTCAACCGTGGCCAAAACTATATTTTTGGGGACGATTTTTTTACAGCCGTCGTCAATACTATACTTTTGGGGACGACTTTTTTATAGTCATCGCAAATACTCTTTTTAGCGACGGCTTTTTAGAGCCGTCGCCAATACTACACTTTTGGGGACGGCTTCTTAACAGTCGTCGCAAATATGCTTTTTAGCGACAATTTTTTGGAGCCGTCACCAATACCCCGTCCCTAATGGTCCATTTTCTTGTAGTGAATATTTAAGCCCATTAACTTCTCTTTCTTACTGGATTTTATTTTATTTTATTTATTCTTTTGGAGGTTTAAGTTATTATTTAATTTATTTATTTTCTAATAATTCGAATTGCTATAGGGATTCTCATGTTTTCATCAAAATCAGATAATCAATAAAAGACGTATTTGTCTTAGAGAAATGCTTATTACAAGATACTGAGGGCATAAAGGAGATTTAAATTAATTAAAAAATAATTTTATTGGTTAAGAATCTGATTTCTCTCTCTCTCTCTATCTCAATCAATATCAAAAGATTATTTCAAAGCAATTTACATCATCTTTATTACAAGACATGAAAGGTAGTAAGCATTTCTCAGTGTCTCAGCTGTCAAGTGCAACGATGTAATACTCTCCCTAAGAAAAACTCCAAGATTTGTCGACCAATTTCCTCTTAAATTAAGGACCAAGGTACTGGCTAGGTCGGTCAACCGATTTTATCTTTCGGTCGACCGATTTTACTTTTTCGGTGCACCGATTTTGTTCTTCAGGTCGACTGATTTCACCATAAAAATCAAAACCAAGTTATGACTAGGTCGGATGATCGAAAATCCCTGAACGATGGATCGATTCCCCTGTTGAGTTCCAGAATGTCATTTTATCCAAGTTGTTCTTATAGCTTGTTGATCCTTCATGCTTGACTTGTTATTATTACAACAAGACTTCTTGAACTTCTACAATGAGGTTCTTGAACTTGACATCTGCTCAAAGACCATACATAAATAATAATCAATGGAAATGGTATGACACATTTTGGGTCTTCGAATTCTCTTGAAGTATAATGCTTATGCAAATGGGGCTAATCTGGTCCCAAGAGGAGTACCGAATCGTTTACTAGTCGAACGGAACGATAATGAATCAACTATGTGTTTGACATGACACCACCTACTACTAGATTTTAGTCCACATTTCCTTGAAACAGTGTCATGAACAAGATGCACTTGCTTACTGTTTGGTTCAGAGCAACTCTTTCTTTTTACTATTATCTTTTTTCAGCACTGCTATGAAATTTTTGTATACCAATTGCACTCTCTAATTGTATAATATGCACACTCGTAATTCCTTTCCATGCTATCGTATACCTTACTTTTGTTATAAAAGACAAATCTTATTGAGTCCAATCGCTCATGTATTTATACTTTTTTTTCAGGAATTTTAGATGAGGCAAACTCACCAGAGAATTGTGTGCTGAGCGACTCTGATAAGTAGCAACCCGAGATTCTTTAGATGTTAACAATCTAGAATATTGTAAATATTGAATCTAGAATTCTTAGTTTGTGTAAACAACATTGTACTATTTCGCTGCACTACCTCATGAATATAATTGGAAGGTTTTATTTTCTTTAACTTGAAACTATATTATTTCTGAAAATTGTCAATTAATAGGACGTGACAGTCCCGGCGGTAGGACTAACTCTGGTTTATATGTTTATGTATAAAGTTAATTATTTCTATTTAATACTATTTTAAAAATATCCTAATATTAAGAATAATATCAAAATTATTGTCTGTGCGTAATTTTTTCAAGGTGCAGAGAATATTCCATTCCCATCTATAAACTTTACATTCGTCATCCATTCTCTTAACCACATTAAAAATAAAGAATTGAATGGAATGTTGAGATGGTAATGGCTGGAGTAGTTCGGTAAGTATTGTGATATAACAAGATTTAAAAATAATGTACAAATAAGATAATTTATTCCGTGAATAAACTTATAAAGAAGTATTCTTGCAAAAATCTCAAATAAAAAGGAGAAATCAACCCAATGTAACTTCGTACCGCATAAAACATCTATAGGCACAAACATTTTGCAATGTTTCATTCATACAAATATCTATGTCCATAACTAATTAATGTTCATAAAAAGTATTCAATCGATCTTTAAGCTCCATTCTTCAAAATTTTTATTTATAAAAATAAAAATACAAATGCCACCATTTACCAAAGTAAGATCCTACTTTTTTTTTGAACTTAGGTTATTGATATGTATATAGAAAGTTTTAACGGTTGAGTCACTCTTTATGAACAAAATGACACTTTTTATTTTTGTGCATAATAGGGTGCTCTTTTTCTTCTCTCTTTTTTCTCTGAAATTTAAAATTTAGAATATGTAATTCACTTGTCCACACTTGGTACCAAAGTAAACATTTCCGACGGAACCTATCCGTCGGAAAAATCGTCGGAAATACGTAATATTTTTTTAAAAAAATTTTAGAAATTAACAATAATAAATTATAAACCCTGCTAAAATATTCATGCATTCCACAATAGAAAGTACTCACAATGAAACATAAAATCATAAAACATAACTAATACAAAAACATACATAATCATAAATGTTAAAAATTAAGATAAGTCTGCTGGATCGTCCGCCGTCCCTGTCTCCTGATCGTCAGGTGCCGGAGGATCCTATATTCAAAAAAATTAATATGAGGAACATTAATAAAAATTAATATACAAATATTATTTTCAAAAATTTAAATTTAAAACATGTGATTATTCCTCAAGTTTAATAAGAAAATATTTTGGAACCTTTAGACTTGAGTTTTTTTTAGATCCGTCATTTCAACGCCCAATCTAATCCGGGAATCCAAATCGGATTCCGTGAGTTCGCACACGTCAATTTAACCCATCGGGTCGGGTCGGAGTGAATGGCACGCTGATCAAATCCCTATTTGAGATTTTAGACCCCCGGGTTGCGTATTTTGATCATTTAGACTTGGGTTTTTTTAGATCCGTCATTTCAACACCCAACCCAATCCGGGAATCCAAATCGGATTTCGTCAGTATGTACACGTCAATTTAACCCACCCGGTCGTGTCGGAGTGAACGACATGCCGATCAGATCCCTATTTGGGATTTTGGACCCCCGGGTTGTGTGTTTTGATTCTTTAGACTCGGATTTTTTTAGATCCGTCATTTCAACGCTCAACCCAATCCGAAAATCCAAATCGGATTCCCTCAGTTCACACACGTTAATTTAACCCACCCGGTCATGTCGGAGTGAACCGCACACCGATCAAATCCCTATTTGGGATTTTGGACCCCCGGGTTGCGTGTTTTGATCATTTAGGCTTGAGTTTTTTTAAATCCGTCATTTCAACGCCCAACCCAATCCGGGAATCCAAATCGGATTCCGTCAATTCGCACACATCAATTTAACCCACCCGGTCGTGTCGGAGTGAATGGCACGCCGATCAGATCCCTATTTGGGATTTTGGACCCTCGGTTGTGTGTTTTGATCATTTAGACTTGGGTTTTTTTAGATCCGTCATTTCAACGCCCAACCCAATCCGAAAATCCAAATCGGATTCCGTCAGTTCGCACACGTCAATTTAACCCACCCGGTCGTGTCAGAGCAAACGACACGCCGATCAGATCCCTATTCGGGATTTTGGACCCCCGGGTTGTGTGTTTTGATTCTTTAGACTTGGGTTTTTTTAGATCCGTCATTTCAACGCCCAACCCAATCCGGGAATCCAAATCGGATTCCGTTAGTTTGCACACGTCAATTTAACCCATCCGGTCGTGTCGGAGCGAACGGCATGCCGATCAGATCCATATTTGGGATTTTGGACCCCCGGGTTGCGTGTTTTGATCATTTAGACTTGGGTTTTTTTAGATTCGTCATTTCAACGCCCAACCCAATCTGGGAATCCAAATCAGATTCCGTTAGTTCGCACACGTCAATTTAATCCACTCGGTCATGTCGGAGAGAATGGCACGCCGATCAGATCCCTATTTGGGATTTTGGACCCCCCCGGGTTGCGTGTTTTGATCATTTAGACTTGGGTTTTTTTAGATCCGTCATTTCAATGCCCAACCAAATCCGGAAATCCAAATCGGATTCCGTCAGTTCGCACACGTCAATTTAACCCACCCGGTCGTGTCAGAGTGAACGACACGCCGATCAGATCCCTATTTGGGATTTTGGACCCTTGGGTTGTGTGTTTTGATTCTTTAGACGGGTTTTTTTAGATCCGTCATTTCAACGCCCAACCCAATCCGGAAATCCAAATCGGATTCCGTCAGTTCGCACACGTCAATTTGACCACCCGATCATGTCGGAGCGAATGGCACACCGATCAGATCCCTATTTGGGATTTTGGACCCCCGGTTGTGTGTTTTTATCATTTAGACTTGAGTTTTTTTAGATCCGTCATTTCAACGCCCAACCCAATCCGGGAATCTAAATCGGATTTCGTCAGTTTGCACACGTCATTTAACCCACCCGGTCGTGTCAGAGTGAACGACACGCCGATCATATCCCTATTTGGATTTTGGACCCTTGGGTTGTGTGTTTTGATTCTTTAGACGGGTTTTTTTAGATCTGTCATTTCAATGCCCAACCCAATCCGGAAATCCAAATCGGATTCCGTCAGTTCGCACACGTCAATTTGACCACCCGATCATGTCGGAGCGAATGGCACACCGATCAGATCCCTATTGGGATTTTGGACCCCCGGGTTGTGTGTTTTTATCATTTAGACTTGAGTTTTTTTAGATCCGTCATTTCAACGCCCAACCCAATCCGGGAATCTAAATCGGATTTCGTCAGTTTGCACACGTCAATTTAACCCACCCGGTCATGTCGGAGTGAACGACACGCCGATCAGATCCCTATTTGGGATTTTGGACCCCCGGGTTGTGTGTTTTAATCATTTAGACTTGGGTTTTTTTAGATCTGTCATTTCAATGCCCAACCCAATCCGGGAATCCAAATCGGATTCCGTCAGTTCGCACACGTTAATTTAACCCACCCGGTCGTGTCGGAGCGAACAACACGCCGATCAGATCCCTATTTGGGATTTTAGACCCCCGGGTTGTGTGTTTTGATTCTTTAGACTTGGGTTTTTTTAGATCCGTCATTTCAACGCCCAACCCAATCCGGGAATCCAAATCGGATTCCGTCAGTTCGCACACGTCAATTTAACCCACCCGGTCGTGTCGGAGCGAACGACACGTCGATCAGATCCCTATTTGGAATTTTGGACCCCCGGGTTGTGTGTTTTATCCTTTATACGGGTTTTTTTTAGACCCGTCATTTGAGCGCCCTTTACACTTCTGTTAGGTTAATTAATTTAGATTTCTTTTTTGCCCTTTTGACATTCTTTAGTGGTTTCATTTCATTCAAACTATATGAAATTAATAGTAATACTGACCTGAGGGGCTGGCTGTGAGGGGCGTACTCCCTGCATGGCTGAGATCAACTGCTCAACCATAACGCCAAAGTGCGTCCGTAGCTCTTCCCGAATGAGGGTTCTAATCTCCTCTACACCACTGACGGGCGGCGCAGCAGATGAACTCGCGTATGCCGGAGGAGCGACCGAACATGCATATGAGGACAACACTGGAGTAGTATCCAGGCTGTCGCCAAAGCCGTACACTCGACCCTTCCTCGGCCCTCCCGCTACGTCGACCTAAGCCTCCGGATCCAAGTCTGGCTGGGGAGTGCCCTCTGCATAGCGATCTGCCATCGTCCTGTCATAGGTCTCCTGCAAAACAAATTAAAACTAAATTATTTTAATATCTTAATTGAATTAAAAATTTATAGATTGACTTACAGCAATCGTGCGAGCACTCTCGCTGATATAGTCATTTGTCCCCTTCCGCTTATGAGTCCAATCAAATAACTCACGGAAAGCAGGGGCACGCTCGAACTCGTGATGCTTACAATTCAACAAAATTAGTTAGTTTCACAATAATAATCAATGTATTAAGCAATTGAACAATAATATGCGTACCAATTTTTGGTTGTGGGTCACATAAGATACGGACCCTCTACTATGCACATTCTTCTCTGGATGAGTTGATCTGTTGCGTTTTACCGCCTGTGACCGCTCCTGCCATGGTCCAGTAGCCCAACACTCACAAAGGGACTCCCAATAGTCCCTTCTCAGCCAAACAGGGCCGTAATCCAGCCAAGCCATAGGATCCCGGTTGCCAGTGGTCTTCATTGCCTTGTCCCGGGCCTCCCACATCGACTTTCTTAAATTAGTCTGGGCAGTAGACTCCCAGATGACTCGAGCTCGAGGGAGATCCTCGGGTCTCATGAACGCGTACCTCCACTGTAAAGAAATAAAATTACTTAACTTTCTGCACTAACAGAGATAGTAATTAAATAAATGACTTCAAATCAGTAAAAATTAATAATACCGTGAACATGTCAAATAATAAATCCCGGAAGGGCACTGGGAACTCTCTCCATGCATCCACTGGTCCTGGAATATGTGCGTGGACCAGCGTCGTAATATAGCGGGAAGCAGAACCGGGATCTATCTTCCCCCTACAATTTTACATTAATTTTGTACATGAAATGTATAACATAAATAACAAATACAGTAAGTTTGAACTGATCAAGTTTACCCTGAAATCCAACATGGCTGCCGTCCAGGTAGCTGAGGCCCCTCCTCATCTACTGCTGGATGCTGGCTCTCCACCTCTGTTGAAAACAATTAAGTACACTATTGTTGTATAAATTGGAAGACAAGAAACGTACTAATCTATGGAAACATACATGTACCTGGTGGTGAGGAAGAAGGGCAAGGTGGCGCTACTCACGTGGTCGACAGGGAGGCGGTCCCTGCAAAATTATATACACATTAGAAAATATGAATTTAAATTGAACAATAATATATAGATTTTTGTGTTTACATATATATATATACCTGTCGCCGGGACGACCGGCATGGACGGGGAGGCAGTCCCTGCAAAATTGTATGTACGTTAGATCTCATGAATTTAATATGAACAATAATATATAGAGTTTTGTGTGTACATATGCATATACCTGTCGCCGGGACGACCGGCGTGGATGGGGAGGCAGTCCCTACAAAATTGGATGTACGTTAGAAAATATGAATTTAATATGAACAATAATATAAAAAGTTTTGTGTTTACATATACATATACCTGTCGTGGACGAGGACGCGGACCCTCGGCCTACGGAGGTGGAAACCGTCTGACTCTGTCCTCCACGTACCATATCTCTATTGAGATAAATAAAGATATAACATGTCATCAGCACTCAAATTTGAAGTAGCTATTGAATAACATATAATTATCTCCAGGGTACTTCATAGTATAACCCACTCAATCACCATGAGAGAATCCACGGAGTACGAAGATTTATGGAGGTCTTAACGAAAATGTCCCTAGTCCACTAGAAGGAATATCCAATCAAAGAGGTTTTAAATCATCAAGAAGGGTTGCCTAATTGTGCAAGCGTGTAAGTGTACCTGAAAGAAGCAGATTCGTTCACAGGATTTTTGCTAACATAAAAGAAAGAGTTGCGCCCTTTTAGCCGGCATTGTTCTCTCTCTCACACCTGTACTTCTCTTTTTTGCTCATAAAAATACTTTTGTAACAATACTCATCATAATATAACTTTTTGCTATAAAATAAAAGGTGGAGTTAGTTAATAATAGTCATTTGACAAGTAAAGAGTTGCCTTATAAGAAATCTCTTTCGAATTATTTCAGTCACTTTAATAGTTCAAAAAATAGTGAAAAATGTCCACTAAGCAGGTTTACATAAATTTTAAAAATTATGATAATTTTGTCATTGAATTAAGGGGTTTTTTTATTAAAATAATTATATTTAATTATTTAAATAATCACATTTTAAAAATAATTTCCAAAATAGTCACCAAATTGCCACGTTGGCAACTTGGTGATCGGGAGACGTTGGAAAAGTGGTCGGCGTTGGGAATGCCGACTTCGAAGTTGGCATTCTCAATGCCAACTTGCTGCAGTCGACCCAGCTCGCCGTGCCGTCGCCTTGCTCGTGATTTGCCTCCTCCTCTCCCACCCGGACGTCGCCTCCTCCCTCACCTCCCCCACCCGAACGCCACTGGACGCCGCCTCCTCCCTCACCTCCACCACCCAGACGCCTCCTCCCTCACCTCCACCACCCAGACGCCTCCTCCTCCCCTCCTCCCTCACCTCTCCCCCCCACTCACCCATCTCCACCACCTCCTCTCCTCCTCCACCAACCCCCCTCAGCCCACCGCGACCAGGAACCCTCTTCTCCTGACCACCCCCCTCCTTAACTCTTGACACAGGTATGTTCATTTAATTATTTAATATTTATTATATTATTTGATGTTAATTTTTTATGAATGTTAGATAGGTATAAATTGATGTTTAAATATTCTTGTTTGACAAATGTGATTTATTTATCTTATAAATGACAGATATGACTAGTTCAAATATTTCTTTAATGTGTTATTATGATGGTGTCTTACGTATTGAGGATCATAAACCTCAATATGAAGGAGGCATTGTACGCATTTTGCGTATAAAGAAAGACACAACTTTTATTGAGTAGACGAGAAAATTATATATCTTGACGAAATATGACGAAAGACATATTAAGATTGGTATAACATGCAAGTGGCCTACTTCTATTGGTGAATATATTGCTGTGAGAATTGAAGATGATGAAACGGTTGAAAGTATGTTCGATTTGTATCCTTCTCATATATCTACTATACAATTATATTTGGAGAAAGAAGATGTAGATAATATATCTATTCAAGGCAACGATGAAGTGCAAACACATGGTCATATTGATGACAACTTGCATACTCAACACTATGAGTATCAACAACCAACTGGACTCCACACGTATGTTGAATGATGATACTGATTCTACTAGATTTTATTCTGCTAATGAGAGAGATGTACGGTACGAATCATATGACTACACTTTACCTACAGATTATATCCCATGGTGAGTTGTCTCCCATACTTATATGAAATATATATTAGTGTGATTAAATTTTGATAAAATTTATAATTTTTATTTGGAGGTCTACTAGCTATGGAGGTGGCTCCTCACAGTATCCTTTCATGCCAATCACTGATCATTCACATACTTTTCATAGTGCAAGCTCATCAGGGTATGTGATTTCATCATCCTCATAAAATATTTTGATGCATTCACATAACATACCATAAATCTTTTGTCATATTTGATTGGTATGTAGGCACCATATAATAGAAGAACATGTGATTGAGGAGGATGAAGAAAATGAAATAGATTCACAAGATGATATAGATGACAATGAGAATATGGACGAGGGAGATGATGAACCATTATTTGATATTGCCAGGGTTAATAATACAGAAATTGAATATGAGCAAGACCCTCCAGATATATTCACTTCTGATCAATGGATAGATGAAGTCATGTTGAATAATTCTCATGAAGAGATAGATGTACCTTGTACTTTAAAGGGTAAAGAGCCTCATGTTGGACAAATTTCTACAAATAAGAAGAATTTGATATATGCATTGCAAATATATTCAGTTCACCATAGTGTTCAATATAAGGTGACACGAAGTCACACGAAGATGTTTACATTTAAATGCATTCATGATACATGTGCATGGAGGGTTCATGCATCAGTTGTCAAGGGATTTGAATATTTCAAAATCAAAAAATATGCTGGACCTCATACATGTGTGAACCCAATATTGCAAAGTTCCAATCGCCAATGCACATCTCGTTTTGTTCAAAGGTTGATTTTGTCAGCTGTGAAGATAAAGTTAACAATTACACCAGAAGAGATTGTGAGAAGAATACTAGATGAATATCATGTTGAAATTTCATATAAGAAAGCATAGATTGCAAAATGTTTGGTTATGAAACAAATCTTCGGTAGTTGGGAATCATCATATGCTACTCTACCCAGGTATCTAGAGGCCATTCAATTGACAAATCCGGGGACAATTGTGCAGTTCACCTATGTAGAACAATCTGTCTTTCATTTTCAGAGAGTTTTTTGGTCATTTGCACCTTCCATACAGGGGTTTCCACATTGTAGGCCATTGATAAGTGTTGATGGAACACGCCTGTATGGAAAATATCCTGGTGTTTTGATGATTGCTATTGTTGTAGATGCAGATGATGGTTTATTCTCCCTTGCATTCGCTATAGTTGAATCGAAAAATGGCAATTCTTGGGCATAGTTTTTGACGTGCATCAGAGAGAAAGTTACAAATAGAGTTGGTCTTGCAATCATTTCTGATCGACATAGAGGTTTGGAGCGTGCAGTACCTGAGATATTTCCTCCTTCTATTGGTTACCATAGTTGTTGTTTGCAACATCTTGCTGATATTGTTATTTTGATGGAATTACCAATTGATGGTGATCTTGTTGTAGGAAACACTAGTTTAGATTGGATAGATGTTTGCATGACACTTTTAGGTGATGTCCCAGAGTTGATGAGACGAGGTTCTGTAAAATTATCTTGGTTGCGAGAAAGGTTTGCAGTTATCGCAGAGGATGCATCGGTGGAGGTTGTTAGACGACATGCACAAGCATACTTGTTACATCTTTTGGGGTGTATATTTTCAGTGATAAGACAGGAAACTCAGTGCCACTTATGTATCTACCGCTTCTAGAGGACTTTGATCGAGCTGGTAGATACTCGTGGAGTGGTGCGACACTTGCTTATCTTTATTGTCAGTTGTCTATTGCATGCAAGTCGGATGCCAAGGCCATTTGTGGTTCATTGACTTTTCTTCAGGTAATTTGTCATTTAATGCATATTTATTTTGCCTCTAACAATTTATTGCCTCTTCTAAATATTTTATTTATTTTGTAGTTGTGGTCTTGAGAGTGACTACATGTGGGACGTCCCGATATTGCGATGCATCTTTTGGCACAGGACATGTTTTTGGGTCACAGGTAAGTTCAGAATGTTGTATGACTATTTAATTATAGAAAATTTACTAACTTACAAATAAATTGTAGGTGGAATGTTCCAAGAGAAGAGATAAATAACCCTCGACATGTTTTGAGACTATACAGTTCAGAGCTTGATCATCAGGAGGACTATCAGGTAAAGATAATGAAACCTATTGTATTGTACACAGAGGATATAGTACTTACACTTACACTTACATCATACATTTTCAACACAGGTTAGGTGGGAGCCATACACTTTTGATATATTGCAGATATTACCAGCTATTTCTAGGCAGGGATCTGATCTTTGGTTGTCTCGGGTTCCTCTTCATTATTTTTCTATTGTTGAGATACATGTTCCAGATAGAGTACTTAGACAGTTTGGTAGAGTACAACCTATTCCTGGTCCTGTTGATGCATTAGATCGAGTCACCCAGAAGGGACGTGGGTATATTGATTATGCTACATATTTTGCACATTTTGTACAAATGTGGCATCGTCAGAGAGATTACATTATACCACCAGATGAGGACACGTCATACACTGTTGGTAGAGTGGAGTATATGTCTTGGTATTGGTCTATCACCAGGCAGCACATTGGTCGGCCAGGTTTCATTATGATATGCGTTATGAGCCGCGTGATCATATAGAAAGGAGTCTGGTAGAAGGTATGAGGCATCTACATATGATGGTTACTAATGGCCTTCAGGATGATATGATATCGGACAGTACACAGTCTAGATATATAGCCATGCAGATGTACATTGATAGTGTGCTATCTCAGGTTCAGCGGATAGATTCATCTACATTAGATGCAGGACCTTCAGAGCCATGCGCAGGCACGTCACAACAGCCAGATGATGCAGGACCACCTTAGTTTTCTCCAGATGTTATGACATTTTTCACATCATGGTATGTATGACGTAGGAGCTTCACAGATACTGATAGATGAGGTGATGCCAGATGAGATCACACATTCACAGCCACCACAGTCTACAGTAGATACATATCGTCGCCAGCGACGTCACAGAGGTTCGACTAGCACACTACCACAACAGAGTCAGTCTGATCTACTTGGGGAGACATTAGGCAGTATATCAGAGGACATAGATTCTGAGACAGTACAGTCAGAGTCATGTGATGCTATCTTAGTACATGAGACACAGTCACAGTCAGAGACAGAGGTTGATGCTCAGGGTGAGATATATGAGCAGTGCCATAGTCGTGGTCGTGGTCGAGCATCTAGAAAGAGAAAGAAGAGATGGTTTCCACAGTTCTTTTGAGATATATTCTGTACTTGATATTTTTTAGTTGTGTTTTTCGTGTACATATGCTATTTTGATGTATTTGTGATTTAGACATGATGTATATGTGACTTAGACATATTATGTTCGTTTAGTTTTCAAAGTACGATATTAACTGGCTGGAGTAGTATCATTAGATGGCATTCAAATATTTTGGCTATTAATCTAGCATTTCTTATGTTCCTAGTTTCTTGCTCCAACCACAGATAATTGTTACTTTTGTTACTTTATACATAAACTAGGCCTAACCCTTATTTAAGATTAACACAAAATACCAACTTGCCTGCGTTTGCACCTTTCTGTTAAAAGCGGTTGACCGCTCCTCCACCCGGACGGTCGACCGCTCCTCCTGCTTGCGTTTGCGCACCTTCCTGTTAAAAGCGGTCGACCGCTCCTCTGCCCGGACGGTCGACCGCTCCTCCATCGGGAGGTTTTTTTTTTTTAACACAATGGAGTCGGAATTGCCATTGCCGACTTTCCAAAGTCGGCCTTGGCAATGCCAACTTCGGAGTCGGCAATGCCAATGCCGACTCCGAAGCCGATATTGTCTATGCCGACTCCATACTGGCATCCGGTCACCAGGTTGCCAACATTGCAACTTGGTGTTTTGAGAATTATTTTTAAAATGTGATTATTCAAATAATTAAATAATTAAATATGATTATTAAAAAAACCCTTGAATTAATATCATTTTTTTCAATTTTAAAATTTAAATAAAAAATGGACTTAAATGAAATTTTAGGCAGATACAGTTTTTTTAAAAAATAAAGTGTATGGCTAATTATTAAATTAAAATTTTTATATTTTTAATCAAATATTATAATTTTATTATATTACATGTGAGAAAATTACTTGGAAAAGGGTGTATATTGGAATAAAGATTAGATATCCTTTGGAAAAAGAGACGTTACAAACACTGCAGGTATGTGCTCCTTTAACAGGAGGAAGATTCCGGCACGGCTGGAACCCGACCCTTCCTCCCTGCTCGCGCGAGAGGAGCACAAGAACCCACCAGAAGTACGAAAGACACGTTCTTTGCCTACTAATTGGTGTTCCGCAGCTCTTTGATTTTGCTGGTGTAGAGCCGAGAGCCAACGGAGGTGGATTCCGGCCCCAAGGAGCAGCCTTCCGGTGAGGAGGGCAAGGACAGGCCTGTCCGGGTTTACGCCGACGGCATCTACGACCTCTTCCACTTCGGCCACGCTCGATCCCTGGAGCAGGCCAAGAAGTTGTAAGTCGTGATTTTCTTCTGGGTCTTGCTTGCTGTAGTGTGTGGACGTGTGGTTGGTTATGGGTTCTCGTGATTTCTTTTTCGAGTTCGTCTATTGGGTTATTGTCGCTTTGACGAAACGTGTTTATGATGTTCTTGTTGGAAGATGTGTTGACACGAGGGTTTGTTCGGTTACCCATTTGCTGTCTTGCACATCAGTTGCGTCTGATTGCTAGGGCAGAATTTGTTCGTTTGCAGCTTTTTCTAGTAAAAACTTTTTCTCATGTAGCAGGATTGATGTTGAATACTTGAATTCCTTCTTGATTTTAAAGAATTTTTATTTTACTCTGCTCAGGTGCTATCTATTTCCATTATGATTATTATCGTCATATTCTATTCATGTAGTCAATTTAGAATCTAGAAGACAAGTCTCAAAGATTTGCATAGAGATTCCAATGCGGCTGTAAGCCTGATGCCAAACTCTTTTTTTTTTTTTCAAATTCTTTGGACATTGATAATGCCAATCTCTCATATGCTATGTAGGGGCTATTTTTATGCTTTCTTTCGACTGATGGTTGCAAAATGTATACTTATGGTAGTTGTTTTTGGCTTTGCGGTGTCATTCGTTTATTTAGAAGCCTGGTTGTTGGCTGTGGGATATTCTTGCCATTTGCATGTTTGATGTTGAAATTCTTCCTGGTTTTGGAGGTTTCTCATTTTTATACATCTTTGATCTATCTCATTGTCATCCATCAATGAAGTTGGCTTAGAACCTCTTTTTCCTTTTGAGAGTGGATAACACCATATATTTATTTATATTCATTAGACAAAGAGAATGGGATGTCAAGTGTTAAAAATTCCCCCCGCCCCCTCTTGTATCTAGCATATTTCAACTTTAAATCCTTTTCTAGGTTACACGGACATATTTGATCTGGTCTTCTCTTGTATGGCAGGTTTCCAAACACATATCTTCTTGTGGGTTGCTGCAATGATGAAATCACATACAAGTATAAAGGAAGGACTGTGATGACTGAAGCCGAACGATATGAATCACTTCGGCACTGCAGGTTTTGTTCATCATCACTGATCTTAAATGTAGAACTCCATGCCTTTGAGTTTTGTTGATACTTGCAGTTTCCTATTTTGCTGGATAAAATGGCAGTTTGTATGCTTCAGCAGCTGAGGAGTATAAAAGCAGTATTTATGGACTTACGAACAATCCATAGTCTTTGCTCGTTTCCTGTTGCTTCTTCTAGTGAATGGTTTCATCTTGTCACTGTTTTTCGCATTGTTTTTCTGCACCTATTCTCATGACAATTCTAGTAACATTCATTGGGATTTAGATGGAGGGACCTATGCAGACATCCTCCTCTGCTTGGGGAAGATCCATATTAATATGTAAGTGGGGAACATGTTGATTGTTGCCATGATTTAGTTTCAGTGGTCATTCTTCTGCATCTCTCTTCGTTCCTTACCATCTGGGGATGGTTGTATAGCAATTTTTTAGGGCAACCAGATTGTTCCATAGTAATTGGTGGTTGTTATAACTTATAACTTGAACTACTTGTAACATTGCTTATTTGCTTGCAAAGTTTATGTAACGGTAAACTATAGTCATTATTCTTCCTTTCAAGACATTTCAAAGTCCATATTTGACCTCTACTCATGAAAAGACAAATCTTCTCAACATATGGAGATTTTGCAGTCTGCTTTTGCCAGAACTTTCTCCATAAACCCATGGTCTTCACTTCTTTAGAAGGTTGCTTCTTTTATGAAAAGGCAAATCTTCTATTTTGCAGTCAGCTTTTGCCTGACCTTTCTCCACAACCTACAATCTTTACTCCTTGAGAAGGTTGCTTCCTCAGATCAATTGATCTAATAATGGCCTCACTAATCCTCCATGGTGTTGATATCATCCTAAGGTTGTCAGATTGCATTTGGGTTCCAACAATAGAAAGCACATAATTCTTACCTTTATTCTGCTCAGCAAGAAAGTGCATTGATGAAGCACGAGGGATGGCTTGTTTGAACAGTTGAAAGAGTCCGCGTTGATAAAAGAAGTGTTGATAGAGATGCTGGGGGTTCAATCCTGTAACATCACAATTTAAGATTGGTTTTTTGGGAAATTATGAACTTTTTTAAACGTAACATACATAGGAAAAGTAGATATAGAAATGCAAGAAAACATGAGTTACCCCTGTCACATACCGGTACCATGTCCACGTGTACCCCAATAGGGCGTCACCAGGTTCCAATAATAGGATAGAAACTAAAATCACCATAATTTGTAGCATCTTCTAGTTAGCTTATGTTTGAAATTTCATCTTAATTATATATCATTGGGATACCAAATCAAGAACCCAAAGAGGTCGAAACGAATTAAAATCTATTTACGTGACTATTTACGTAACGTATTCTCCTTACGTAAATACGGTTACGTAAGATACTTAACCCCCAAGAAAACTTGCTCTACGTTGTAGAGTACGTGTTGGGTTACGAGAAAACCTCTCACAACGTGGCTAACCATTGAGTTGGGGAGATGAGAGGCTGGGCCACCTGTTCTGCATGTAGGAAACACTTACGTGTTTTCCATGCATACACCTCAAACGCCTACATATAACCCCATCGTTCGCTCCCCCATATGGTTTGGCCACCAACTCCTCTCCCTTCTTACTGTTGTTGCTGCCACTCCTCCTGCTACGAAGGCTTTGTGTGGGTAGAAGGAGACTTGTGTTTCATCAAAAAGTAGGATTTCACTCTCTTTTTCTCACCCTGATCATATTTTTTCCCATTTGATCATGCATATTTGTTGTAAGGTTTCTTTCAGTTCCTGGATAGCCATCTTAAGTGCGAGACTGCACTTAGGATCAATAACTCTAGATTTGAACCTCAACAGGAAAAGGAAATCACCCATAGTAGGTCTATCACCTGATTCGGTCGACTGAACCTTGGGAACCGATTGACCGATTCCCTCCCTCGTTAGGCGTTGGCCATTCCCAAAGAAACTGTCAACCAATTGTCTTGATTCGGGTGATCGATCATAGCACGCCTGTAGCCTACTGATTACTCTGGAGAATTCGATCGACCAACATGCAGAGTTCGGTCAACCGAACCCCTGATTGGCCAACCGACTTCCTTGTTCTAGTTTATCAACTTTACCATAAGCTTGAAACTTGGACTATTCAACCTACCTAAGAACCCACCTTGTCTTCAGAACCACTTAACCTATTTGGCAGGACAACTTAACTCATTGACTAGACTTCCTTTTAAACAATCTTGCAATAACCATGCTTATTTGAATTAACTTTTCTAGATTCTTAACACTTGGTTTATGAGTTCAAAGTGACTCACTCCTTATGAAATCCCCACTATTCACGATGATTGCCCAAGGAACCATATTTGTATGTTTAACAAGAATGGAAATGGGATGACATATTTTAGGGTCTTTTGACTCTTTTAAATTACTGTCTGTGCAAATGGGGCTGGTCTAGTCCTAGGAGGAGTATTTGAATTCGTTTACTAGCCGTATAGAACGATAATGGATCTACTGGGTGTTTAGCATGACACCATTATATGCTAGATTGGTCGACATTTCCATGGATTGTGTTATGACTTGAATAAGTACTTCTTGCTGGTTGAATGGTGCAGGGCATCTCTTCTTAATCATCTCATTTAATTCAGTACTCTCTTACAGTTAACAAGCATTTATTACACTACTACTAAATCATGTGTTATAGATGATTTAACATATGGTATGCATTGTTATTCTATACTTTCTTGCAATCTTTAGTTTTTTTCTTTCCTTGTATGTGGAGGGTGAATCTTATTGGGCATGACTGCTCATTCATTCCTACTCCCTTTCAAGTGACCAGAATGAGGCAAGCTCGTAAGGGGAATCGTATGCTGAGTGCCACTCCAAATAGATAGACCTAAAAACTTTCCTCTTTATAGTTTTTGTTTTGGCTATAAATATTTTCCCAACTCCTGTTAGACTATGGAAGCGACTGTTGTCATAAATTTCTGCTACAACCATATGTGAATATACGCACAAGGTTTTCTTTCTAGAGCGTGAACTATTGTCACGTTTCGGTAAATCACGATTTTATCGGGATGTGACAAAACCCCTCTCCATCTACAAGGCTATCATCATCAAAGGCTTGTCCTATTATTTGGGGTCGGCTACATGAATCCTTTTTCGCCAAAGATTTCTATCAAGTGCAATATTCATGTTTAAACCCAAGAAGTCAAAGTCCTTCCTAATAACATCGCATCATCTCATTTTAGGTCTTCCCCTATCTCCTTTACTGTCATCCACCAAGATTTGGTCACATCTTTTAACTGGGGCCGAGTTAGGGCAACGATGCACATATCCAAATCACTTGAGTCTATTTTCTCTCATTTTTCTATCAATTGGAGCTATCTACAAATCCTCACAGAATCGCGCATTCCTGATTTTATTTTTCTTAGTCTTACCACACATCCATCTCAACATCCTCATCTCTGCTACACACATTTTGTTAATGTATTCCTTTCGTACTGTCCAACACTCGGTACCATATAACAAAGCAAGTCTTACAACTGTTTTATAAAACTTCCCTTTAAGTTTCACAAGTACACGATGATTGTAGAGGACTCCTGATGCACGTCTCCATTTTAACCACTACCTCAATCTTGTGTGCAACATCGTCATAAAATCTCTCAATTTTCTTGGATGATAGACCTTAAGTATTGAAAGCTACTACTCTTAGGAATGTTTTGTCCATCAATTAGAACCATATCTTCATGTAACACTCTCTTACTATAATTACAATGTATAAACTCCGATTTGCTACTGCTGATTTTAAAACCTTTAGACTCCAAGGCATATCTCCAATTTTCTAACTTAACATTTAAACCATTAATAGTCTTATCAATTAAGATAATATCATCTGCAAATAAATACACCAAGGGATATCATCATGCAATTGCTTTATTACTTCATCCATAACTAGTAAAGAGATACGGACTTAGTGCAGAATCTTGATGCAAACCTATAGTGACCGGAAATTCACAAGTTTCTCAA
Organism: Colocasia esculenta; assembly: GCA_014218235.1. Classification (NCBI taxonomy): domain Eukaryota; kingdom Viridiplantae; phylum Streptophyta; class Magnoliopsida; order Alismatales; family Araceae; genus Colocasia; species Colocasia esculenta. Next base: position 17,929,222 of record CM024755.1, on the reverse strand, counting down.
GCAATAGTTTTCACATTAGTAGTAGCACCTTCGTACGTATCCTGAGCCAAGTCAACATATCGTTAAGAGACTTTATTCTTTGTTAATGTCCACTAAATCAATTCTCTCGGTACTTGATCATATGTCTTCTCTAAATCAAGGAAAACTATATATAAATCTCTTATCATCTCTCTATACTTCTCCATTAATTTCCATAATAAAAAAATAGCTTGTGTAGTAGATCTACTCGGTATAAACCAAACTAATTTTCTGATACAGTACTCATACATCGAAGCCGTTTCTCGATTGCTCTTTCCCAAAGTTTCATAGTATGACTCATAAGCTTAATTCCATAATACTTATTGCAACTTTGAATATTCCCTTTGTTTTTATAGAAAGTAATCAGAACACTTTTTCTCCATTCTTATGGCATCTTCCATTCCTTCAAAATTTTATTGAAATGTTTAGTTAGTCACTTAATACCAATGTCTCCTAGGCCTTTCCACACTTTAATAGGTACGTCATCTGGTCCCTAAGGCCTTACCCATTTTTATTTTTCTTAAAGCATCACCCACTTTTGACATCTTAATACATCTGAAATACTGATATTAATCAATTTTTGTTGACTCTTGCTTCTCTTCTAAAGAGAGATCATTGAAGCAATCTCCATTAAGTAATTTCTGAAAACAGCTACACTATCTCTCTTTAACATCTAAATCTTTAACTAAAATCTTTTGATCTTCATCCTTAATGCAACGAACATGATTTAGATCTTTATTTTTTCTTTCTCTTAATTTTGCAAGTTTAAATGTCTTTTTACCCTCTCGGATTCCTAATTTTTTTATAATTCTTCAAACACCCTGAATTTAGCTTCACTAACTATTTTCTTAACCCTCTTTTTAGCTATTTTATAAACTTCTAGGATTAGATTATTTTTGTTAGTGGCCAAGCTTTAAAGCATTCTCTTTTTGCTCTATTGGTATTTTTGAATTTCCTCACTCCACCACCAAGTCTCTCTTTCTACTTTCTTTTTACCTTTAGATTCACCTAAGAATCGTTTTTCTACATTCTTTATACAATTTGTAACATTGTTCCTCATTACATTAATTTCTTGATCTAAGTTCCAAATATTTTCTATTACTAGATGATTTTTAAATGTTTTAAAAATTTTACTTTTCAATTCCACCACTTAATCTTAGAATAGTTATTTATGGTGGTTTTTCTTTTGAATTTTGGGATAAGGACATCCATTACTAGTAACCTATGTTGTGGGGCTAAACTCTCTACAGGGATAACTTTACAATCTTTGCACAAAACTCTAATGGCCTTTCTAATAAGAAAATAGTCAATTTGACTGTTTATGTGTTCCACTCTTGTATGCTATTAACTATTAAGTGTTTGTCTCTCTTCTTAAAGAAGGTATTAGCAATTGCTAGATCATAGGCCATAGCAAAATCAAAAATAGAAGTACCCACATCATTTCTCTCGCCAAAACCAAATCTTCCATGAATCCTCTCATGTCCTCTATTACCTTCAAGTCATAAGTTCTTGAAAGCGGAATGTGTTTGGAAGAGCATGCTTGTTGACTGGTAGAGGTGTTAAGATAAGGAGACTGCCAATTCATGCTTGTGAGGAGCAAAAGGTGTAGGGAAAAGAAAGAAGAGTGTGAAAGTGGAGAAGGTGAGGATCTCATAAGTGTGAACAATTAAATGATGCTTTTAAATGGAACCATAAATGGATGGAGCAGGATGCAAACTTTTTTTTTTTTTGGCTGTCATGCAGAAATGTAATGCAGCAATGTAAGTTTGTTGTAGAATTGTGACACCTGTTCAAGAGTGTGACAACAGCAACTGCATCTCCAGCAAGAGCTCTCATTGTAAGTTTCTTCCCATGTGCAGTTTGTTGGAGCATTTGGAGGGAATGTAATGATGGAGTTTCTTGGGGAAGTAAAGTCTATGTGGAGAACATTTTTTTGCCGAGCCATTGCTTTTCTTCATAAGCTTATAATTGGAGTATGTTTATCTTACAGTTAACTGTTGATGCTTGGAGAAGGGAATTGATTTTTTTGTCATAAAGTTCTTACTTGCGATTTGTTTCTTGCTCTTTTAGTTCATTTCGAGGTAGAGGAACCTTTTCTCTCCTCACTTTGATTGTATTACCTCTGTTTAGTCGATTAACCTCCTCTTTTGCTCTCAACTGTAATTTAAACACTACATTTGACTGTGGATTGCTATTGTTAATCTAGGTATTGTTATTATGGAAATTAGCCACCTTAGCTTCTTCTATGGACTGAACATGGAGAAATTTTCATGATGTATTGAGATGTTTCCTTCCATTTATTATGGATTCTTTCTTTTGCATAAGCTAGCAGTACTACTGGTCAGATCTCCATTTTACTTCTTTTCTTGCATCTCAAAATGACTTTGAGGAACTTTTGGGATTACATCATCAACCATTATCATTTTATGTACTTGCTATACCCTGTAGTTCTGTTCATGGAAAAAGAATCGATCAGGCCAGGATGGCCCTGGGCTGATCCTGATCCACCGATCCAAAGGAAGCTTATTTGTGGAAAAAATATTATAAATCACAAAAAATAAGGAAAATTTTAAAACTAAAAGAGAGACTATGAAACAAAAAGAAGAAGGAGAATGAGAAAAAAATAAATAAATTATGTGCCCCCTCTCTCTCCCCCCTTTTTCACTTCCCACATCAAATGGGGAAGGGGGCAGTTAATTCCTTTTTAATGTGCCCCCTCTCCCCCTTTTACCCTTCCCATATCTTTGAAGGGAAGGGGGGGAAATGGGGTTGCATTAAAAAGAGGAAAGTGGTTGTAACCTGGGAGGTCAAAAGGGGGAGAGAGGGGTGCATGGGGGAGGGGGCACATTGAAAAAGGAATTAATACACCCCCTCTTCCCCCATTTCCCCTCCCATGTTTGGGAAGGGTAACATTAATGTGCCCCCTCGCCCCCATTGAGCGCATTAAATCAACGACAAAAGGGGGATGCAGTGGCACCCCCTCTATTTTCCCATGCACTTCCACCTTCTCCTCTTTGCATGAGAATTGAGAAAAGGGGGGGGGGGGCATTAAAAGAGGGAAAATAAATGGGGAAAGTGAAACATTTTTTAAGGTTTGAAGAGTGGGATTGGCTTGGAATTGCCCGATTCCAGCCTATTTGGCCAGAAGTCCACCGATCCAGGGGGATACCTCCTGGAATCGTATCACCCTAGGGCGATCCGATATGGAATCTGCTTATCCCGATCTGGATCAGCCGATTTCGCAAACCATTGTTCTACTACTGAGAAGAGTTTTGGTGTACATCAGATATTGCCATGAATTGTTGTTTACTTGTAAGTTGTAACTATGTATTTTTTTTTATCTGGAATCACTCTAAAGGTAGTCATGAAGGCATAGTCATATGGTTGAAGATTTTGTAATATATTGAATTGATTCAACCTTATACCATCTACAGGTGGGTTGATGAGGTCATTCCTGATGCTCCTTGGGTGATCGCGCATGAGTTCCTTGACAAGCATAAGATTGACTATGTAGCACATGACTCTCTTCCGTAAGGTCAACCAACCCAAATTCATCTGAAATGTTGTTGCAAGCTATGATATTTTAGGATCTACTGTCATCATTTGATTGGAAATACAATGCCTCTATGTGCAGGAAGCAGGATTAGAATGCTTGTAATGTGAGTTGACATTTCAAATGTAAGGCAAAACAAGAGTAAAAGGGAGAAAGTTTCGGGAGAAGAACTCTATTTTCTCATTCTCTGGAAAATAGCTGCCATAGGTCATATCATATTTCTATATCAAGCATGCATATTTCCCTCTGTCTAGAAATGTTTCAAGAATAATACAAGAGGGGTCATGTTTACCTTGTCTCTTTAGCTAGGAACTGCTCTAGTGAATCACATATTCCTTTATCTATCATGTTCCTTTCCCTCTTTATCTGGACAAATTCCTACAATTGGGGAATTCTTGGTTTCTCCTTGGTCGTTGCACGTGCTCAACCTGAGCAACCAGAAAGGTAGTCTTTCTAGTTCCCACTGTAGAGCCTCCGCAGTCTAGTGTCATCTTGACCCATGAGCAAGTGTTTAGCACCAAACTCTAGATGGTCAATGTCATGTCTAGCGTGCAAACAGAAAAACAAAAAATGCCAAAATACTTCATAATTCATAGGCTCTGGCCATGGTTTTTAAAACTAGCTAAACAAACAAGAACCTGGTGTATGCTGCTCAGGTTGGTGTGGGAAGGTTAGGTATATTTTGGCTGGTTTTGAATATTCAGACAGGACAGACCTCTATCAGGTTTTCATTTATGTTTCAACAGAGTCTAGATGAAATTATTCTCATGATGCTGATGCTGAAAAGAAGAATAAGAGAGCAATCAGTCATGCTCACACTTCTTTAAGTTGCATGATTTCGCCATATGATGTAAAATTTAAGAGTTTTTTTTTAGTTTTTTGTCCTGTAATCTTTTGCAGTTAGTTTTAATCCTCATAACTTGACTATTTATCCTTGAACCCAAGAAACTTACTTTTCTTTGGAAGCTGGTTTTTTCAGGCACTAAAGTTTAATTATAAAATGATCAAAAGATCCCTTAAATGATCTATTTCTAGGAAAACTTATGTTGCTTGGGTTCAGGGTTAAATAGTCAATTTATAAGGCTAAAAGTTAATTGCGAAAAAATTACAGGGATGAAAGCTAAAAAAACTCAAAATTTAATTGCACCTATATTTCTCATCTGAGAATGCTCTTTTGGTCTATCATATCTATACAGATATGCGGATGCGAGTGGAGTTGGAAAGGATGTCTATGAGTTTGTAGGTTTCCTTGGTCTTTTCTTGTTACCACATCGATTTCTTTTGCAAATTTTTGGTTTAGAATTGGTTGTTTCTCCTGTTCAAGGTCAAAGCTGCAGGGAAGTTTAAAGAAACAAAGCGTACTGAAGGAATCTCTACATCTGATCTTATAATGAGGATACTTAAGGATTATAATCAGTATGTAATGCGGAATCTGGCTCGTGGATATACACGTAAGGATCTTGGTGTCAGTTATGTGAAGGTATGTTCATTTACCTTCTCTTTATTTTGTCTTTCATATCAGCTGGGGAGATGAAAGCTTTCATTGGTAAACCATTCTTATTCAGTGGTCTTTCAGATTAGTGAATATTTCCTTGTTTATATAACTGATTTCTTGTTTTTTGATTGGAGTTCTAAAATCAGGAAAAACGTCTGAGAGTGAACATGGGACTAAAAAAGCTCCGAGAAAAAGTGAAACAGCATCAAGAGAAAGTTGGAGAAAAGGTATTTGCCACACTAAATTCTGCCTTCCTAAAGCAGTATGCCCTCAACAAACCATCAAATTCTTCCATGTAAAATGTTTCATGTTTCATTTTATACTCAAACTCTTATATATTTTGAATATATCCTTATAAATGCTTCCTCTTTCTTCTCCCATTTCTTTGGGCATTTCTTAATGGTAGAGTTATTTGAATTCTCTCTTCTATCCTTCAAAATTTCTGTAGTTCCAAGGTAAGACATCAAGGTTTAAGGTTCAGTCACTCATTCTCATGCACCTCATGGTCCTTAGGAAGATGATCCAACAGTTGGGATACATCTGGTCAAAACCTGGTCTTGTGGATGAAGTTTCTTCTTTTTACAAGTTTTCAATATTTAGCTGTATAAAAGGAGTTCTGATATTACAAAGTTGCAAGTAAATTTAACGAAAATGTCAAGAGTACGTAGTCTTTTTTGTTTGGACATTTGTTTGTAAGGCACAACTTCTCTTCACTTTTTTTGTCCTTAAATATCCTTTTTGTCGGGTCATGTAATATCATACAACTCGATGATTTCTTTGCTTTCTCTGATTTTTCTCAGGTGATGAAACAAAATGCTTCTTTCGTCCTCTTTTATTTTATGTTCATGTTTCACTTTCCTTGATTGGGTGTAATATGATGACCTCACTGTTGGTAAACCATCATACTCCATTTCTCTCAGATAATTCTTTTGCAGTAACGTGTACCTATATTTCATTTACTTTTATGCATGATTTGCGCAGTCATTTATTTGGAACCTCTGAAAATGCCTCATAGATCAAATACATTGCTGTTTTCAATTTTCTGTACATTAACTGTTCATCCATTTGAAGGCTTACATTTAGTCCCTCTACCCACTGCAGTTGCATACGGTCGCAAAGACTGCAGGTGTTCTGCATGATGCATGGGTTAACAATGCAGATCGATGGGTTGCTGGTTTCCTTGAAAAATTTGAGGAAGGCTGTTATTTAATGGTGAGCTATGTTTCTCTAGCTGTTAGATATGTAAACTCCATTTGTATCATACTCCTAATGTTGCATTGCATTCACTGGCATATGCTAGGGAACGGCCATAAAAAATCGGATAGAAGAAAGCATAAAAAAGCGGCAGTCCAAAGGGCTCAGCCTGTTGCAGTATGATGGAGATGACTATGATGATGAAGATTTTGAGGAAGAAGAAGAAGAGCAGTAGGTCTTGTATAAATGTCGTGTTGGATGAGCTGCAAATTTAACTTACCCTCTGTTGGTGAACTCCACAACTCTGTTTGGTTTGTCATTCTGTTCTTTTTGACATGAAGCATCATCTTCATGTGTAGTGTTCTGTAACTTGGTTGTAACCTGCCCACCCGCTCTTTTAAATTTTAAATATTTTTCTAGATGTTATGCATTTTCTTAGAATATGTAGAGGTCGAATCCACGGACTCCTTGAATTTATTTGATGAAGAAAATGTCGAATTGCACCTGCAACCAAGAAGAATGGTGAGGGGAGTCTCGAGAGCGATCTTTGGAGAGAACATTTCAATGCTCAAGTTAGAGAATTGACCGAAGCGTAGGGAATCTGTCGAGGGAGGAGGAGAGAGTTAGAGTAAGATAACCTACTTGCCTCCTTTCCGAGTGTCTTTTACTATTGTTGGCGAGTCCTTTTTAAACGTGTGTCAGAAATCCTCCCAATGTGTCACTCCCTCATGGCCATGAAGACAAGCCATAGATAAATGGTTGTGTTTGAGTTGTTTGGGAATGGCCTCTAGAATAGATCCATGAGAAGCATGCTTCATTCCCACAACATGGGCTAGGTTGCGAGGATGTCGTTGACTCCTCTAGAATTGCAGGCACGTGTTATAGGGCCGATAGACTGTGTTCTAGTGTGCAAAGAAGGGTCGGGTGGCAGGTGACCTGCGCCCGAGAGAGAGAGAGAGAGAGAGAGAGAGAGAGAGAGAGAGAGAGGGGGCCTCGTCATGGCCCAGGAGGGCCAATGACTTGCCCTTGGCAGATGTGGCAGGGACGAGTCAAACAGTAGGAGTGAGGCTTCTTGTATCGGATGAGGGAGGCCTCATTGTGGCCCAAGAGGGCCAAGGACATACCCCTGATAAAGGTTGGACGGTCGGAGACAATGGGCCCCGAGGACGAGTTGGGACTCCAATGGGCCAGGCTCATGCACCTCTAGCTCTATGGGCCATTTGATAGGGAGTGCTAGACTTGGCCTCGTCCTCCTACACTGGTGGTCCTATTGATTCTAAGGCATAAATATTTTTAAGTATTAAAATTTTAGGTGATTTAAAATCCCTATTATTAGTATCTTTCGAAAAAAACAAAAATATTCTACGGAGAAAAATAAAGTCGATATTTATACCATAAAGATTTAATTTGCACTAAACTAAAATTTAATATATTTGTTAATGCTGATGCACTTGAATTAATAAGAATGTTCATTGGGGATTTCGCTTTGTTGGGTCATTACATCTCATGCCTCGTCGTTTTAGCAATCTTCTCACCTTAGGCAGCGTTAAGCAGTGAGCTAAAAAATATTTTGAATTTTAAAACCCCTGACAGAATCGCCGCGTTTTCCATGTAGGACTTCGACCGATATGGGCCTTGGATTTGGTAGTCGTAGGAAGTCATGAGATTGGCATCTATTCGGATTTGAACTCTTTTAAAAACCCCATCTATATCTAAGTATTATTATGCTATGATTTTTTGTCATACAAAAATTTTATATCACTTTTTTAATTAGAAGTGAATGGAGAGTCCGGCCTATACTCCGCTGTCTTATATGAAATTTATGAGAAGGATTTTGTACCCGTACTTGAGCCGATCTGGATTGTTCGACTCAGACACAGGCGATAATATTTACCCGTAATTTTTAAGCCCTTCATTTTATTTTTTCATCATTAATAAAGTTTACTCGATTAAAAAAAATAGAGAGTCGGTACAATTCCTTGTCATTAAAAAATTGCATTCCTTTCTTAGAAATTATTGGAGAGTCAGACAGTATACCTCTATGCTGGTTTCAAATATTCTTCACTCTTTTTTTATCGTAGGATAGTAAATATTTTTGGAAATTAGTGATAAATACTAACTTACGGGTTCGATATCTAGACCGGATCCAAGGGCCTAGCTTAGTTTGTCCAGACCCACTAGACTTTCACCATCACTTTAGCCTAAAAAAGGCAAGTCCAAGTCAAGTTTTACTCGAATTAAGATCCACTTCAGCATTCTAAATCCGACTGCAACTACTTCAAAATCTTCGGTGATGTTTCAAAATCCACCACAACTCTCACTCCGACGGATCAGAGTATAGAAAAGAAACACTTTTTAAAGAAAATCTTCAAGGAAAACCTTCCTCGATTCCTACTAGGAATCTTAAGACAAGAGACCAACCTATTAAATGTCCATCCTAATTCTTCTACTGTTGAGAATCCCAGCTAACATCGAACTTTGTGTCTGTAAAAGTAGCCCCATGGCCACATGTAAAGGGGTCCTATTCTAAATTCTTAGTAGAGATCTTAGTCCGACCTGTTCACCTATTTTCTCTCTCTCACTATAAGAAAAAGCAAAACTTTCGAAGGAAAAAATCCATGAAAAATTTGTTGGAAGAAACACTTTCCGACCGCTTTCCGGCAACAACTCGTCGGAAAAAATACATCAGAAATTTCCGAGGGATAGAATATTCGTCAGTAATTCTGACGAAACGAACTGTCGGAAGCGTATATTTCTGACGATTGTACTGATGGATAAAACCCGTCGAAAAGTCTGACGAAATATTGACCGTAAGAAATTCCATCGGTACTTCTAATGCATTTACCGACGGACAAAAACCGTCGGAAGTGGGAAACTTCTGATGGACAATATCCGTCGGAACTTCCGATGGCTTTGCTGACGGAACAAGCGTCGAAAGTACGGTATGCCGACGGTTTTTCGACGGAATATTTCCATGGGAAAAGCCGTCGAAAATTTTCTTTTTTAGTTTTAAAAACACAAAAAATAACAAACATAATAAACCTACTAAAACAATATCCATAAACAATAAACAAACATAAAATCATCAATAACATAAGATATTACATGAACATCCACAATAATATATAACAAATAAAAAATGAAGAGAGATCTGTTGGATCGTCCTCTCCGCCCGCCTCATGATCGTCATGTGCTGAAGGATCCTATATTATAAAAATAAATGTTAGAAATATAAATAAAAATAACATAATTAATTTATTTTATAAATTTAAATTCAAAATATATGCATATTCACTAAGTGTATTTAGAGAATATTTCTGACCCTTTACACTTGAGTTTTTTTAGTAGTTTGAGCGCCGAACCCAACCGAGAATCCGATCTGAATTCCGTTAGTTCCCACATGTCGCTCTCACCCACACGGTCGTGTCGGAGCCAACGACACGCCAATCGGATCCCTATTTCAGATTTGGATCCACAACTTGCGTGTTATGACCCTTTACAGTTGAGTTTTTTTAAGGTTAGTGGTTTGAGCGCCAAACCCAAACCAGGAATCCGATCTGGATTCCGTCAGTTCCCACATGTCGCTCTCACCCATCCGGTCGTGTTGGAGCAAACAACACGTAGATTGGATCTCTATTTCAGATTTTGAACCCCCAACTTGCGTGTTGTGACCCTTTACACTTGGATTTTTTAAGGTTAGTGGTTTGAGCGCCGAACCCAAACCAAGAATTCGATCCGGATTCTGTCAGTTCCCACACGTCGCTCTCACCCACTCGGTTGTGTCAGAGTGACCAACACGCTGATCGGATCCATGTTTCGGATTTTGGACCCCTAACTTGCGTGTTTTGACCCTTTACATTTGGGTTTTTTTAAGGTAAGTGGTTTGAGCACCGAACCCAAATCAGGACTCCGATTTAGATTCCGTCAGTTCCCACACGTTGCTCTCACCCACTCGGTCATATTGGAGAAAATGACATGCCGATCAGATCCCTATTTTAGATTTTGGACCTCTGACTTGTGTGTTCTGACCCTTTACACTTGGGTTTTTTTTTAAGGTTGGTGGTTTAAGTGCCGAACCCAAACCAGTAATCTGATCTGGATTCCATCAGTTTCCATATGTCACTCTCACCACCCAGTCGTGTCGAAGTGATCGGCATACCCATTGGACATCTATTTCAGATTTTGGACCCCCCAAATTGCGTGTTCTAACCCTTTACACTTGGGTTTTTTTTAAGGTTAGTGGTTTGAGTGCCAAACCCAAACTGGGACTCTGATCTAGATTCCGTTAGTTCTTGCACGTCGCTCTCACTCATACGGTCGTGTCGGAGCAAACGACATGTCGATTGAATCCCTATGTCAGATTTGTGTGTTCTAACCCTTTACACTTGGGTTTCTTTAAGGTTAGTGGTTTGAGCGCCGAACCCAAACCGAGAATCTGATCTGGATTCCGCAAGTTCCCACCACCCAGTAATGTCAGAGTGAACGGCACGCCGATCGGATCCCTATTTCAGATTTTAGACCCCTCGATTTACGTGTTCTGACTCTTTACACTTAGATTTTTTTTAAAGTTAGTGGTTTGAGCTCCGAACCCAAATCGAGACTCTGATCTAGATTCCATCAGTTCCCATATGTCCATCTCATCCACACGGTCCTGTCAGAGTGAACGACATGTCGATCGAATCCTTATTTAAGATTTTTGACCCCCCTTGGGAATTCGATCTGGATTCTGTCAGTTCTTACACGTCACTCTCACCCACTCAGTCGTGTCAGAGTGAATGACATGCTGATCAGATCTATATTTCAGATTTTGGACCCTTGACTTGCGTGTTCTGGCCCTTTACATTTGGGTTTTTTTAAGGTTAGTGGTTTAAGCGCCAAACCCAAACCAGGAATCCAATCTAGATTCCATCAGTTCCCACATGTCACTCTCACCCACCCAGTCATGTCGGAGTGATCGGCATACCCATTGGATGTCTATTTCAGATTTTGGACCTCCGACTTGCATGTCCTGACCCTTTACACATATTTTTTTAAGGTTAGTTGTTTGAGCACTGAACCCAAACTGGGACTCCGATCTGGATTCCGTCAGTTCCTACATGTCACTCTCACCCACTCGATCGTGTTAGAGCAAACGACATGCCGATCGAATCCCTATTTTAGATTTTGGACTCCCGACTTATGTGTTCTGACTCTTTATACATGTTTTTTTAAGGTTAGTGGTTTGAGCGCCGAACTCAAATCGGGAATCCGATCTAGATTTTGTCAGTCCCCACACATTGCTCTCAGCCACCTGGTCGCTTTGGAGCAAATGACACGTAGATTGATCCCTATTTCAGATTTGGACCCCCGACTTGCACGTTCTAACATTTTACAATTGGTTTTTTTTAAGGTTAGTGGAATAAATTAAAAATATATTAATTACTATATATTCATTTAATATCTAATTTTAATTAAAAATTATATATAGGCTTACAACAATCGTACGAGCACTCTCACTGACATAGTCATTGGTCTCTTCCACTTATGAGTCCGATCAAATGACTCACGAAATGTAGGGGGACACTTGAGCTCCTAACGCTTACAATTCAACAAAAGTAGTTATTTTCATAATAATAATCTATTAAGCAACCAAAACTTAATCTGTTCTAAATGAGCGGCCCGATTGTGTTTGGCCGCCTGCGACCTCTCCTGCCATGGAAGACTAGCCCAATGATCATAAAGAGACTCCCAATAATTCCTCCTCATCCACACTGAATCCGTACGTAATCCTTCTAGGCCGTGGGATCCCGTGATCTTTACCACCTTGTCCCGTGTCTCCCACAAATGACTTTTTGAAATTAGTCTGGGCAGTAGACTCCCATACGGCTCATGCTCAAGGGAGATCCCCTCCTCTCTCGTGAACATGTACCTCTTCTATTTAGAAATTAAATTACTCAAGTTAGTGCACTAATTGAGAGAGATAGTAATTAGAGAAATGACTTTAAATGAGTAAAAAGTAATAATATCGTGAACATGTCAAATAACGGATCTCGGACAGATCTCTGCGGCTACCAACTCTCTGTCTTCAAGTGTGCGAGTAGAAGAATATCCGAACACTCATCTGGGACGCTTGAATATAGAGAGTCGGTCAAACACATTAGAATCTCCACCATCATCATTACGTGGAGGTTGAATGCATCAAGTTCGTATTTTCGGTTCAAAGTACATCAAACAAAAGTTTGATATCTCTTCAATAAGTTATGCTTGGGTAATGGTGCCCTCAACTTCTGCTTTGTTGTGGACTTTATCTTAAGATTGTGCATGCACCTACGACGACAATTCAAATGAATACATAGGAAATATAAAAGATCATCATAATGTGAATAAATTGAGACATAGGAATATACCTCTCAAATGGATACATCCATCGAAATTGTACTAGACCTCCGACTCTAGCCTCATATGGCAAATGGATGATCAGGTCTTCCATTGAATCGAAGAATCCTGAAGAAAATATCTTCTCTAATTTACATATTGTTTGTACTATATTTTGCTCGATATTTTCCACTTCTTTGGGGACATGAATAGCCATTGAAATTTGGGTGTGAGAGGAAAGTGCCACAACGACTTATAAGGAACATCCTTCTGCTTTGACTTGTCTCCTCTCTTAGGCTTGAATCTATCATGCTTACATATAGAACATGATGTCTTATCTGCATCAACTTTGTAGTACATCATACAATGATTAGGGCATGCATCAATTTTCATAAATCTAAGCCCTAGATCATTCACCATCTTCTTTGCACAGTAAAAATCCTCGGGCAACCTCTTTGATTGAGGAAGCATACTCTTGATGAGTAAGAGAAGCCTATCAAAACAACTCTCGCTCATATGAAATTCAGACTTCAAATTCAGTAGCTGTGAGACTACAGACAACCTTGTATGCTTCTCACAACCATCCCATAATGGCTCATCAACATCTCGAAGTAACTGATAAAATCTCTGAGCTATGTTATTCAACACTTCTTCATTGTATTGGTCATCGTGAATGTTGAACTCCGGACCAACATCATCGACAACCATGTCTATGTACATACTTGTGGTGGCGAAGTTGGCCAGTTCATACGACTTGATATTAAATTCTCCATGACACGACCAAAACTTATAATCAGCAACAAATCCTCTCGTGTACAAATGATGCTGCACATCCCATGTCGATATCAACTTTCTGCTCTTACAAGCTGAATGGGGACATCGAATGTTACCCATCTGATCAAGTGCTATTAATGAATTCCTCAATGCAAATCGAATAAAACTGTCAACTCCGTCTTTAAACTCCTCTATCACAACTCCATTAACTATTCCATGGTACATCCATGATCGATTCTCAAACAATATTTTTTCTGCACAGATTATATGTCATCTCATAAGCATTAGTTAAAATTTAGAAATTGTATAACAACTTTAAAGAGTCACCATAAAATCTCTTGCTGGCCATTTATTGAGTTAAAACCCGACCCACCCTCACATCGTTTGACTTAGTCAAAATGAATAGGTATCACATATTATTTAGATTATCACTTTTTACCCATCCATGAATATTTGATCGCACTCAGATGACCATTTACTATGTATTTGTACAATTTGTTGAAAATTTTGACAACATCTCCGTACATCTCTCCAATATAACAAAAATATTTATTAATTAAGAAATTTTCTTAAACACTTATTTCTAAATGGTTAAGAAAATATTCAAAATCAATAAAGATATACTAGAGAGGAGTGAAAAGATGCAACCAAAATTTTCAACAAATTGTACAAACACATATAGTAAATGACTACCTCAGTGCGATCAAACATTCACAGACTATCTAAAACGGGACAATTCAAGACTTTGATTTAGATATACACGTTCTCTTCATTGAAAATGAAACTCGTGCATGTTAATCCCAAAGTCTTAAATGGAAAGGTTCATTGACATGGGATTAACACGCTCTCGTCAGGTGTGTGCAGTGATAGGTGCACCCACGAACCTCAGCTCACATAGAACAACCTAAGTAATAAAATAAATTCATATTCAAAAAACATATAAACATTGACATCCATGCATACATTGAATAGAATAACACATAATTTAAATAAATTATTTCCAACAACAAAATCAATTTTATATCATAGTATAAAGAACAAGTAATAAAATGAAGAGAAGTGTATTGTGTTCTTGGGGTGCTCTTATGGTGGCTCATTGGCCTCACTCTTCTAGAAGGTTGTAGGAAGGAGCCAGCTGGCGAGCAGTGAGTGGCCGGTGTGCCCTTCCTGACTGCTAGTGGCGATGCCATGGTTGCTATTATTATGACAGTGTTTTTCTTGCGGTGTGTTTTCCAGGCATGGCCCATTGCTTAGCATGTACAACGGTTGTAGCCTAGTTGTGTCCAACTTCTGAGGGTGTTATTGGTTTAGCCTTGTAAGCCCGTGCTTTTGGTTCCTGTGTCATGTTGGGCAAATACTTTATGTAATTTAATCAAAGGTTTTGGAGGATGAGTGTGATAGAATAGTCCTATTTCGGACCCTTAACTTAGCAAGTGCTCTAGGAGACAGTTTTGGATGTGTATGATACTATGACCAAAGTTCCAACTAATTTCTTTTGGATTTTTATTTACCCTATTTTCAATTTATCTTAAATTCTTTATTTATAAAATTTTTGGATGTTGCAAGCCCTATAATAAGGATCCACTATATGTAATCATATAGTGAGTGGACGATGAACTTTTTTTTTTTTGAAAATTTATAAGTTAGATTTTAGTTTGGTGGATTGTGGGATAAATGACCTCACTCTTGGCCAATCAAGCAAGACCATGGCACCATCATCTAGGTGCCAAAGTTAATGTGTGTTTCCCCTTATATGGTGGTTGGATGTGTGTAAATTGCATTAAATATGATCATAAGATTTGATTTAATGATTGAATTTACTTGCCTCTATTAATCAAATTTAAAAGAAACTCTGTTTAGTTATGCTTCAACCTAGTATGATTTTAGGTCATACGTGATTCATAATTTATTAATTATGTGAAACATAAATTGGAGATTTGTATTTATTTTATTTTCTTACTCATCTTTGAACAATATTGTATGTTTTGAATATAATCACAATTTTGATATAATGACTTTATTCTTATGAAAATTGTGTAGTATGCCTTCTTGATTTACATGTGTTGTTAGTAAGTGTGCCTATTGGGTCCTAAGACTCACTCAATCAGTTAACTCATTTTTATAGGAAATCTCAGTGATCGGGAGAGTTAGCCAGGGGTGTGGTGTGTGATCCAGGGACTTCTGCTGCCATCTAAGAAGTTTATAGGTTCTAATTATATCTTTTGCTCCTATGTAATTTTCTAGACTTTTGAGGAATATATATTACATAGTGATGTAAATATTGTATGGACGATTGATATTAGCATTAGAACACAGTATAATTTTGTTTTGGAATTTGAGATGGTTTAGCCATTTATGCTTTGTAATATTTTCTCTCACAAAAATCTGTGTGTTTGTGTGACGTCCTCAGAACGGCCCGAGAAGCGGGCTCCACAGCTAATAACTACAAAGTTGAAGGTTAGAAGATTTGGGTAGTCTACGATGAATAGTGGGTTTGAAAAATATATGTGATGCTAGAATATTCTTGGAGCTTTCAAGAGGCAAAATCTCGACCCTTTGGACTAGTTCATTAAGGGCCCAATTACTAAGCTCGGCCCAATAGGTGAAAGCCTAATTATTAAACGGGAGCTTGCCTACCGAAGTCTATCAAACACTGATTTTCCACCCTAAGGAGGCTCCTTACCCTAGCAGCGGCGTCAAGAGGATAGCCTGAGGTGACAACATAGCTTTCAAGAACTACCTCGGCTGAGATAAGCGAGTAGGGGTGGGGGAGGGGCTTCGGAGAGGAGTGGGGCACTGTGGAGGGGGTGGGGGGGGGATGAGGGGGTGTGGCTGAGATGAGGGTGTGGGGGTGGAAGAGGGGCACTGTGAAGGGAGAGCAGTGGAGGGGGTCACTAGGAGGGGGAGGGGGTGGGGGCACTGTGGAGGGGGAGCAGTGGAGGAGGAGAGGGTCATTGGGAGGGGGAGGGGGAGTGGAAGGGGGAGAGGGTGGGGGTGGGGGTCGCCGATAGAGGGTGGAGGGATCCTTATTGGCAGCTGACGATAGGGACCGGTGAGGCGGCGACGGCGCGTGGAGGTCCTGGGCAGCGGTGGACTCCTCCTCAGCCTCCCTAATTCAGCCCAAGCAGGGGAAGAAGAGGGCGGTAGTGGCGACGCACCAGGCGGCTGCGGCGGTGGCACGCGGTGGTGGCAGGCACAATGGCAATGATGGAGGGCCTCCGATGGTGGCTTCCCTGTCGTAGGCCGAGAGAGAGAGAGAGAGAGAGAGAGAGAGAGAGAGAGAGAGAGAGAGGTTTTAGAAATTTGGTGGGGGGTTTAGCGACGGAATTTCTGACAGAAGTAATATGTCGGTAATTTATATGGTATTTGCCGACGGATTTTTTCGTCGGAAAATCCGTCAAAATTTTCGATGAATTATTGACGGATATATTTTCGTCGAAAATTCTTACAAATTTTCGACGGATTATTTCCGTCGAAAAATGTCAACGAAATTTTTTAATCCGTTGAAAATTTTGTCACTAATGCCGCATTTTCTTGTTGTGTCTATATCCGTTCTCTTGAGTCTCTTTTATACACGAATATCTGACTTGAGCATCGAAATATCAACTTCGAAAATACTGTCTCAAGTCAGACTTTCTTGCAGGTTCAACGACATCAACAAAGACGACTACTTCAATCCCAACACCCCCACCCCCTTCCCAATATATCTCGGATGTCCCGGAGTCGATTCACTACAATCACTAACCAACTTTCTCTTTAATTGTTTTTTTGACTCGGACCATTATAATTTAGAAGTCGAACAGGATCTCCATAATGATTTCAAGTATTTTCAAGTATCAAAGTCATAAATGGCGTGCTGCCCAGTTTGAAAACATGTGACACTATCTGCGGCTAAGTTATTTGCGGACAGTGTAACACCTGATAGCAAGTATCGGACTTTGATACATGCCACTAACTCCTGCCTGCACAAATAACCTGACACTAACGTCAATTTGGTAAGGATTGGGTATGAGCACACAGATTGATGCCTTTCTTTTTACGTGTTGAATGTCCAGATGAGCTATTTGAAGGTTCACTCCCAGTTTTAAGTTATCGAGGTTAGCGCGCCAGCGTTGGACCCAATTAACAGCTGGACAAATTAAATTATTTGGGTTACCAATTAAATCGCTTTTCTGTTGATAAGGGATGATAAATAACCAAGTTTGTCAAGACTTTTTTTGGGTTAAACATGCATAGGTTATATTTGGAATGGTTTAATGAAGGATAATTATGAAGGGGGATAATTTTTAATGTGTGTGATATAATGTGATAAGGTGTATAGAGTTATCACTCTTTATCTCTAATTTAACATCATTTATCTATGTATAAAAGAGAGAGACACTATTTTTTAAGAGAAAAATATAATGTTAATGAATCATCCTTAGGAATAACTTTTATCTCCCTGGGATGTCTATCCCCCTTAATTTAATACCTCTTTATTCTACTTAGTTTATAGGGAGAATTAACTGTTGGTCCTTGGCAAGGACGTACCTGACATTATTTTCAGGTCCCTGTCAGGTTTTCTTGTGCCTTCCGGCCCTTGCTTTATGCAGGACTTATTTTTAAGTCCTTGCTGTTAACCTCCGTTAGTCTCTCTTGTTATCCCAAAAGTGTGTAACCATTATCCCAAAAGTGTGTAACTGCGTAAGTACGTACTTACAGAGTTACGTGTGTAACTGCGTAAGCATGTAAATCCTGTAACTGTGTAAGTATCTAATTACATACTTTTGCAGTTACACATGTAACTTTGTAAATACTTAATAATTTACAGAAATATAATATTGAAAAGAGGAGTGATAAAATGATAGTTGCCAATTTAAGAGCTCAACCCGATATATTTGTCGAGATCAAAGAGCAACAAGCAAATGATCCATTTCTAGTCCGAGTCAGGGAGACCATAGTTGACAAGCCAAACTTCTCCATCGCTGAAGATGGAAGATTTTATTCCAAGCCAGGACATGTGTGCCTGACAATGAAGAACTGAAAAGGAAACTGATGGATGAAGCCCACAAGACCAAGTACACAATACATCCAGGTGCAACCAAGATGTACCAAGATATGAAGAGGTCATTTTGGTGGCCAAACATGAAGCGTGAGGTAGCTGAGCATGCGGCGCACTGCCTCACTTGTCAGCAGGTAAAAGCAGAACACCATCGTCCTGCGGGTGTACTCAGGCCCCTGGACATACCTGAATGGAAGTGGGAAAGCATCGAAATGGACTTCATCATGGGTTTACCCCGAACTCGTGGTGGACTAGATGCTATTTGGGTCATTGTGGATAGATTGACAAAATCTGCACACTTTCTAGCAATTAGAAGTACTTGGAGTGTTGATGTGCTTGCAGCCTTGTATGTGAAAGAGAAAGTCAGACTTCATGGAGTTCCAGTATCCATTGTCTCAGATCGTGACCCTAGGTTCACTTCTAGATTCTGGAAGGGACTTCAGGCCGCCTTAGGCACGAAACTCAACTTTAGCACAGCTTTCCACCCACAGACGGATGGACAGACTGAAAGGACAAATCAGATAGTGGAAGACATGTTGCGAGCCTGTGCTATAGACTTTGAGGGATATTGGAATGAACAATTGTCACTAATTGAATTCGCCTACAATAATAGTTATCAGGCCAGCATCAAGATGGCACCATTTGAAGCATTGTATGGCAGAAGTTGCTGATCGCCAGTACGCTGGAATGAAGTAGGTGAGCAGCAATGGCTAGGACCAGATATGATGCAGAATACTAGCAGGGACATACAGATTATCAGAGACAGAATTAAAGTAGCTCAGTCCAGGCAGAAGAGCTATGCTGATAAAAGAAGAAGGGACTTAGAATTTCAAGCCGGAGATCATTTAATGCTAATAGTATCCCCGATCAGAGGATTTCAAAGGTTTGGGATGAAAGGCAAGCTAAGACGAAGATTCATAGGTCCATTTGAAGTATTGGATAGAGTTGGCGAGGTGGCGTACCGACTAGCACTACCTCCCCAGTTCTCTACGATACTAATGTTTTCCATGTGTCCATGCTAAGGAAATACATGTACGATCCATCACACGTAATCAGTTATGATGATATCGTGTTAAATAAGGATATGACCTATGAAGAAAGGCCAGTGAAGATTTTGGACAAGAAGATACAATGGCTTCGGAATCGATCCATACCCGTGGTGAAGATATTATGGAGAAATCACGAAGTTGAAGAGGCCACGTGGGAGCCCGAAGCTACAATGCGCCGGAATTATTCAGTAAGTCATTCTTCCTCTTTCGATTGAGTGAATTTGGGGACCAAATTCTTTTTTAGAAGGGGATGATGTAGTACCCTGGATTTTCAAAATCCAAATAAAATAAAAATTTTATTATTTAAATAAATGAGATAAATTGATTTAATTAGAATAAGGGTGAATAAATAAAAATAAAAGGGAATTAAAGTAATACCCATTAAGCTAAATTATTAGTGGGTTACTCTAATAACACAAACCCAATAAAATAGGCCTAAATAAGGATAGCCCATCATGGGATGAGAGGTAAATAGGCTAAATTCGTATCTAATTACTTAAATAAATAGTAAAGGGTTAAGATAAATGTTATATAACCCATATATATCCTAAAAAGGAGTCCTACCCATATCCTAACCCTTTGACCACGAAATTAGCTCTCTTCCCTATCCATTAGGAGGATAAATGGTGAAAAAATAGGTATTAAATATGAATTTTCGTAATTAAAGGAGGAGAGAAGAGTTTGGAGTTGAATGGACTCTAATAGCAAGCTTAAACACCTCAAACTTCATCCCTAGCAACCCATTTTCGTGGCTGGAACCCTGGAGAATGAGGAGAAGAGCTGGAGACCAAGGAGCAAGGAAGGAGAAGGCTTGGAGCAAGAAGGGTTTTCCATTTTCGTCACCAAACTAGGGTTTTCATCTCTTCCACGAATGGTAGGCAATCTCTCAAGCGAAAATCGTGAAATAATTACCCTAGGTAGCCTTCATGTACCTCTTCAAAAGCCCTATGGTTGTGTGGTGTTTCGTTCACCCATTTGGGCGAATTTAATTTGTGAAGTCCTGCTGTACCATAAACCTGAAATCTCATGTTTTCTCTAATTCCCCGCATGTACTTGTTCTCATGCCATGATAAAATTCTCAGTGATACTATATCATACTAGCTTTCAAACGCCCGGTCTTTTTTGATTTTGATCTCCCACGAGGGAGAATTAAATCTTTGAATATCTGTTAGATTTGTGCACTCGACTCTCCATGTTTCCTTTTTAACCTCGTACACGTTTGACATCATTCCATGATAAAATTATCATAAATAATACTACATGTTAGCTTTCAAACGCCGCTGGTTTCAGAATTTTTCATTATGTATACATCTCTAATTAATTCATTGAACCCTGACTGCACCTGTTTAGGTCACTGAAAAGTAACCTGATCAATGCATATCTAAACCTTGTCTATTTTCAAATGAATCATGTATGTTGATAGATATACATGTCTACTTTAGTTTAAAACTGATTTCATGCTTTTTGGATCTTTATACGATTTATTATTGAATTTTTAGTGACTATGTGTCAGACAGACCCACCTAGAAAAAAGGCAAAAAAACCTCTTTTCTGGGCTCGGGCCACCTCCTGAGGTCGCGACGGCGTGATACGCCGCGATCTCAGAGGTCACGACCCCGGAGTCCGACGCGTTATGAACGCGGAGGACCGACGCGTCGCGACCTGGTCCCGGTTCACCCCGCCGGCCGGTTCAGAATAACGCGACCGTGCCTTGCGTCGCGACTTGAAGGCGACCACCAATCCTGTCGCGACTTCAACCGAGTGATAATTTTACAATAAAACCCTATGTTACACCATTCCAACCTTGATCAACCCTAAGTGACTACTGTTATGAATAACTTGATAGTAATAACAATTGACGATAAATGATACATGAAATCAATCTATGTAAAAGCCATGTGCACAATCAACGATGATCTCTTGATTTCTTACACAAGCACACACTTAATGATCATATTGGCCCTTATACCCTCGTGACTTATTTAATAATGTATCTGGTAATTTATTGAAGCAAATGTTTAACTTATTTAAATATACATGTCTTCGTTTTATTCGCAAGTTTTGTGCACCATTGCCGTTTTCCCTCGACCTTCGAGCACTCGAGGCACGACGGACCCATTTTTTTCACACTTTCCCTTGACTTGGACCACCTCTCCACCGGAAATACTCTCGACTGGACCAGGGACTCCTTGTCAAGACCTCCGTAAGTCTTCTTGGCTTTGGTGCACGTCCTTAGTCAACGAGTTGGTTGTACCCCAAAACCCGTTACACCTTAGGGATCAGTACGATCCATGCCTTAGTGTTCCTTCTCGTCTTGAGTTCACGCCGGACCACCTGACCCGTGTACATGGCACGGTTAAGGGGGAGGTTGTGACTTCTATCAGACTGCCGGTACCTGACCTGGTGCCGTGCAACCGTTACTATCGTGTGTTTCTCGTCATTTTATGGAAATGTCCGTACCTCATCTACTATCTCGATACTCTCATCTGTTCACGTTCTCTCTACACTCTCGTCTAGTTCATCTGCTACTCTCATCTATTCTTAGTACTCTCTTGGCCATTTTGTGATTGTCTAAGATAAAAACATGACTATGCTAGGCAACATTATAAGGGCCTGATCTGGTCCTTAGGAGGAGCACCTGAAAGACTATAACTCGCAGGGGTCTAATGATCAGGTGATGCAATACACCAAACGCATGACTATCAAGATTTAATCTAAGACAATTCACAAACATTCCTGTACGTGATACTTGACTTGTGGTTGATAAGATGATCGACCAAATGCATGTTACTTGCTTTACTTGCTATCGTGACTTGTGCACTACTGTGCAATTACTTGTTAACTTGAAATATGGCCAAATCTTTTGTACTTGTTACCTATGAAGGTATTCTTGTCTTGTGAACTTACTGGCACGACTATACCTGAACGTTCTCGTACTTGCTCGTTCCTGTTAGTTATCCTGCTTGATAAAAGGTTAAACACTTAAAGCCTGCTTGTTTACACGAGATATTAAGTCCTACTAGACGTTATTCGCTCATCCTGCATTTTTATTTAATGTGTTTCAGGCGAGTATGACGATGACCACACTCACGAGGACGGGACTGAGGATGATGCTCAGGAGTGACCCTTTTTCAGCAACCAAGGCTTTCTAGTAGCAGTCAGTTAGTATAGTTATGAGTTAGTGAGTCAGATAGTCATTTATGTAATAGTTGATTTTGAATAAAGTACTATGGGCCCTAGTTTTGGCTCTGATACGTTGATGTATTAGTCAGTTAATGAGTTATTAGTGAATGTAATGGAGGTTGTTGGATTATTAATGAAATTGGAGATTAATTGGTGTTATCCAACTGTGCAATGGTTTGTTATTTATTTCTCGCTCTGTACTATTTAATAACTGTAATCCCGCTCCGATATTCCGCGTCGGGGCGTTACAGTTTTGTGGTATTAGAGCCTAGGTTATTCTTAAGTATAGGATGATCTAGGTTTGACCTGCCTTGACTTAGAGTCTAATTTCATACCTATGAGAGATGGGTAGAACCTTGGGTAATAAGATAAAATGAACTCACACACGCACAAACTTAGTGCAAACTCAATGACTTACATTTAAAATTCTCTTTTGGAGGAACTTAAATACTAGCAATGGCAGCGGAGCGTGCTCAACTCCGTGACATGCAACAGACTATCCAGAAGCTTACCCAGGCTTTACTTCAGGCTGCTGGAGCCAACAACAACAATAACAACAACCGAGGGGCTGGAGAATTACACAGGAATTTCTGCAATCTGAATCCACCCCGATTCAGCGGGACCACTGATCCCGATGAGGCAGAAAATTGGCTTAAGGAGACAGAGCGTGTTTTCCGCGTCATGCAGTGCGCGGATGGGGACAAGCTTCTACTGGCATCATTTCAGCTTGAACGGGACGCCCGTGCGTGGTGGGAATCTGTGGAAGCCACCAGGGCAAATGCACAGTTTACTTGGGAGGAATTCAAGGAGCATTGCAACTCCAAGTATTTCTCTGAAAGAGTCCAGGAGAGAAAAGCCTCAGAATTTACTGCACTGAAGCAGAGGCACCTTACTGTCGCTGAATATGAAGCACAATTCTCCCGATTGGCACGCTATGCCAACCACCTTGTTAGCACAAGGAAAATGAAGGCGAGGCGATTTCTTAATGGGCTTAAGCCGTCATATATTACCCAACTTGCACCTATGGACATTCAGACATATGCTGATATGGTCAAAAAGGCTCAGCTACTAGAAGATGCGACTGATCTGACTGATCGCATCAAGGGGAGACTAGTCAAGAAGGAACCAGCATCCGGTTCCTCCAGCAAGCCCACAAACGGCAAAAAGCGTCTGTTCAACATCACTGGTGGGACAAGCCAGGAAAGAAAGCCCAAGATACCTACTCCTTCAAACACCAACAAGACCAACTGTGAGCATTGTGACAAGCCTGGTCACACTGCTGCTGAGTGCTGGAGAAAAGTAGGCGCCTGCCTGCGTTGCAGAAATCGCAATCACCGCATTTCCGAGTGCCCCGTGCTGAAGGAGCAAGAGAAGGAGAAGCGTCCTATGGGACAAAAGAAACCAGGCAGACTGCAGGCCTTGCAAGAGGTTGAGTCCACTGAGGAAGGTGGAGTTGTTGAAGGTACTTTGCCAATCTTTTCGCAATCAGCATTTGTTTTATTCGATACTGGTGCTACACATTCATTTATATCTCAAGCATTTGCTGACACAATAAAGGAGAAACCTGCATCTATGGGTTTCACACTATCTGTCACAACACCACTAGGAGAGAAGGCCCAACTGAACAAGTATTTTCCTTTAGCTGATGTGAAGATTGGTGAACTCAATCTTAGAGCCGATCTAATCTGTATGCCCATGGAGGGCTACGATGTCATTCTGGGAGCCGATTGGCTATCCACGTATGGGGCTATCGTGGATTGTAGAAGAGGGAAAATTTCTTTTAGTGAATTCCCTAAGCTGACCTTCACAGGACGTAGGCACAAGCGACACTTGTCCCTCGTCTCTGCTATAAAGGCACAGAACATGATAAAGAAAGGGAGTATGGCATTTCTTGCCGCCATCGTAGTTGAAAAGAAAGCAGTCAAGATATCAGACATCCACATAGTGCAAGAGTACCCTGATGTGTTTCCCGATGAGCTACTAGGCATTCCACCTGAGAGAGATGTGAATTTCTCAATTGACCTCGCACCTGGAGCTGCACCGGTTTCACGTCAACCCTACAGGATGTCCCCTGCTGAACTGAAAGAGTTGAAAGAGCAACTGATGGAACTTCTAGAAAAGGGTTTTATTAGGCCGAGTACTTCTCCTTCGGGAGCACCAGTGTTGTTCGTCAAGAAGAAGGACGGATCTATGAGGTTATGCATCGATTACAGGCAGTTGAACAGTCTCACTATCAAGAACAAGTACCCCCTGCCGCGTGTCGATGAATTATTTGATCAGATATCAGGAGCTAAATATTTTTCTAAGATTGACCTTAGATCGGGATATCATCAGATGAGGATTCAAGATGCAGATATCTACAAGACAGCTTTCAGGAGCAGGTACGGTCATTACGAATTTGTAGTCATGCCTTTCGGACTAACGAATGCTCCTGTAGCTTTTATGCAATTAATGAACAGCATCTACCGGCGCCCCTACCTCGACAAGTTCGCCGTGGTATTCATTGATGATATTCTCATATACTCCAAGACCAAAGAAGAGCACGAGGAGCATCTGAGGATCGCTCTGCAAATCTTGCGAGACAATCAACTCTACGCCAAATTGAGCAAGTGTGAATTTTGGCTCGAGGAGGTGTCATTTCTAGGCCATGTGATTTCCAAGGATGGTATCACTGTCGATCCTTCCAAGGTAGAAGCCGTACTCAACTGGGAAAGGCCGACCAATGTCACCGAGATAAGAAGTTTTCTTGGACTGGCTGGTTATTACAGACGGTTCATAAAAGACTTCTCCAAGATAGATGTACCTCTTACGCGTCTTACGCGGAAGGAAAACCCATATGTCTGGAGCAAGGAATGCGAGAAGAGCTTTCAGACACTCAAGCAATTGTTGACATCTGCACCTGTCCTCGCATTACCAGTCGAAGGCGTAGGATTCTCAGTCTACACTGATGCATCTGGAATCAGTCTAGGCTGTTTGTTGATGCAGAATGAAAAGGTGATAGCCTATTCATCGAGGCAATTGAAGCAACATGAGGTCAACTATCCTGTCCATGACTTAGAGCTAGCTGCTGTGGTATTTGCACTCAAGATCTGGAGGCATTACCTATATGGGGAACAATTCATTGTTTACTCCGACCACAAGAGTTTGAAGTATTTATTTTCTCAAAAAGAGCTCAATATGCGACAACGGAGATGGCTGGAGTACTTGAAGGATTTTGATTTCAACATTCATTACCACCCAGGCAAAGGTAACGCAGTAGCTGATGCACTCAGTAGAAAGCCAGTAGCTTCGTTATCCTGTCTAATCATGGGCGAGATGCAATTGTTAGAGCAATTCGCCAGTCTAGATCTGAATATTGAAAAGAGGAGTGATAAAATGATAGTTGCCAATTTAAGAGCTCAACCCAATATATTTGTCGAGATCAAAGAGCAACAAGCAAATGATCCATTTCTAGTCCGAGTCAGGGAGACCACAGTTGACAACCCAGACTTCTCCATCGCTGAAGATGGAAGAATTTTATTCCAAGCCAAGACATGTGTGCCTGACAATGAAGAGCTGAAAAGGAAACTGATGGATGAAGCCCACAAGACCAAGTACACAATACATTCAGGTGCAACCAAGATGTACCAAGACATGAAGAGGTCATTTTGGTGGCCAAACATGAAGCGTGAGGTAGCTGAGCATGCGACGCACTGCCTCACTTGTCAGCAGGTAAAAGCAGAACACCTTTGTCCTGCGGGTGTACTCAGGCCCCTGGACATACATGAATGGAAGTGGGAAAGCATCGGAATGGACTTCATCATGGGTTTACCCCGAACTCGTGGTGGACTAGATGCTATTGGGTCATTGTGGATAGATTGACAAAATCTGCACACTTTCTAGCAATTAGAAGTACTTGGAGTGTTGATGTGCTTGTAGCCTTGTATGTGAAAGAGATAGTCAGACTTCATGGAGTTCTAGTATCCATTGTCTCAGATCGTGACCCTAGGTTCACTTCTAGATTCTGGAAGGGACTTCAGGCCGCCTTAGGCACGAAACTCAACTTTAGCACAGCTTTCCACCCATAGACGGATGGACAGACTGAAAGGACAAATCAGATAGTGGAAGACATGTTGCGAGCCTGTGCTATAGACTTTGAGGGATATTGGAATGAACAATTGTCACTAATTGAATTCGCCTACAATAATAGTTATCAGGCCAGCATCAAGATGGCACCATTTGAAGCATTGTATGGCAGAAGTTGCAGATCGCCAGTATGCTGGAATGAAGTAGGTGAGCAGCAATGGCTAGGACCAGATATGGTGCAGAATACTAGCAGGGACATACAGATTATCAGAGACAGAATTAAAGTAGCTCAGTCCAGACAGAAGAGCTATGCTGATAAAAGAAGAAGGGACTTAGAATTTCAAGCCGGAGATCATGTAATGCTAAAAGTATCCCCGACCAGAGGATTTCAAAGGTTTGGGATGAAAGGCAAGCTAAGACCAAGATTCATAGGTCCATTTAAAGTATTGGATAGAGTTGGCGAGGTGGCGTACCGACTAGCACTACCTCCCCAGTTCTCTATGATACATAATGTTTTCCATGTGTCCATGCTAAGGAAATACATGTACGATCCATCACACGTAATCAGTTATGATGATATCGTGTTAAATAAGGATATGACCTATGAAGAAAGGCCAGTGAAGATTTTGGACAAGAAGATACAATGGCTTCGGAATCGATCCATACCCATGGTGAAGATATTATGGAGAAATCACGAAGTTGAAGAGGCCACGTGAGAGCCCGAAGCTACAATACGCCGGAATTATCCGGAATTATTCAGTAAGTCATTCTTCCTCTTTCGATTGAGTGAATTTGGGGACCAAATTCTTTTTTAGAGGGGGATGATGTAGTACCCTGGATTTTGAAAATCCAAATAAAATAAAAATTTTATTATTTAAATAAATAAGATAAATTGATTTAATTAGAATAAATGGTGAATAAATGAAAACAAAGGGAATTAAAGTAATACCCATTAAGCTAAATTATTAGTGGGTTACTCTAATAACCCAAACCCAATAAAATGGGCCTAAATAAGGATAGCCCATCATGGGATGAGAGGTAAATAGGCTAAATTCGTATCTAATTAATTAAATAAATAGTAAAGGGTTAAGATAAATGTTATATAACCCATATATATCCTAAAAAGGAGTCCTACCCATATCCTAACCCTTTGACCACGAAATTAGCTATCTTCCCTATCCATTAGGAGGATAAATGGTGAAAAAATAGGTATTAAATATGAATTTTCGTAATTAAAGGAGGAGAGAAGAGTTTGGAGTTGAATGGACTCTAATAGCAAGCTTAAACACCTCAAACTTCATCCGTAGCAACCCATTTTCGTGGCTGGAACCCTGGAGAACGAGGAGAAGAGCTGGAGACCAAGGAGCAAGGAAGGAGAAGGCTTGGAGCAAGAAGGGTTTTCCATTTTCGTCACCAAACTAGGGTTTTCATCTATTCCACGAAAGGTAGGCAATCTCTCAAGCTAAAATCGTGAAATAATTTCCCTAGGTAGCCTTCATGTACCTCTTCAAAAGCTCTATGGTTTTTGGTGTTTTGTTCACACATTTGGGCGAATTTAATTCGTGAAGTCCTGCTGTACCATAAACCTAAAATCTCATGTTTTCTCTAATTCCACGCATGTACTTGTTCTCATGCCATGATAAAATTCTCAGTCATACTACATCATACTAGATTTCAAACGCCCCTGGTCTTGCTTGATTTCAATCTCCCACGAGGGAGAATTAAATCTGTGAATATCTGTTAGATCTATGCACTTGACTCTCCATGTTTCCTTTTTAACCTCGTACACGCTTGACATAATTCCATGAGAAAATTATCATAAATACTACTACATGTTAGCTTTCAAATGCCGCTGGTTTCAGAATTGTTCATTATGTATACATCTCTAATTAATTCATTGAACCCTGACTGCACCTGTTTAGGTCACCGAAAAGTAACATGATTAATGCTATCTAAACCTTGTCTATTTTCCAATTAATCGTGCATGTTGATAGATATACATGTCTACTTTCGTTAAAACTGATTTCATGCTTTTTGGATCTTTATACGATTTATTATTGAATTTTTAGTGACTATGTGTCAGACAGACCCACCTAGAAAAAAGGCAAAAAACCTCTTTTCTGGGCTCGGGCCACCTCCTGAGGTCGCGACGGCGTGATACGCCGCGATCTCAGAGGTCGCGACCCCGGAGTCCGACACGTTATGAACGCAGAGGACCGACGCATCGCGACCTGGTCCTGGTTCACCCCGCCGGCCGGTTCAGAATAACGCGACAGTGCCTTGCGTCGCGACTTGAAGGCGACCACCAATCCTGTCGCGACTTCAACCGAGTGATAATTTTACAATAAACCCTATGTTACACCATTCCAACCTTGATCAACCCTAAGTGACTACTGTTATGAATAACTTGATACTAATAACAACTGACGATAAATGATACATGAAATCAATCTATGTAAAAGCCATGTGCACAATCAACGATGATCTCTTGATTTCTTACACAAGCACACACTTAATGATCATATTGGCCCTTATACCCTCGTGAATTATTTAATAATATATCTGGTAATTTATTGAAAAAAATGTTTAACTTATTTAAATATACATGTCTTCGTTTTATTCGCAAGTTTTGTGCACCGTTGCCGTTTTCCCTCGGCCTTCGAGCACTCGAGGCACGACGGACCCATTTTTTTCACACTTTCCCTTGACTTGGACCACCTCTCCACCGGGAATACTCTCGACTAGACCAGGGACTCCTTGTCAAGACCTCCGTAAGTCTTCTTGGCTTTGGCGCACGTCCTTAGTCAACGAGCTGGTTGTACCCCAAAACCCGTTACACTTTAGGGATCAGTACGATCCATGCCTTAGTGTTCCTTCTCGTCTTGAGTTCACGCCGGACCACCTGACCCGTGTACACGACACGGTTAAGGGGGAGGTTGTGACTTTTACCAGACTGCCGGTACCCGACCTGGTGCCGTGCAACCGTTACTATCGTGTGTTTCTCGTCATTTTACGGAAATGTCCCTACCTCATCTACTATCTCGATACTCTCATCTGTTTACGTTCTCTCTACACTCTCGTCTAGTTCATCTGCTACTCTCATCTATTCTTGGTACTCTCTTGGCCATTTTGTGATTGTCTAAGATAAAAACATGACTATGCTAGGCAACATTATAAGGGCCCGATCTGGTCCTTGGGAGGAGCACATGAAAGGCTATAACTTGCGGGGATCTAATGATCAGGTGATGGCATACACCAAACGCATGACTATCAAGATTTAATCTAAGACAATTCACAAACATTCCTGTACGTGATACTTGACTTGTGGTTGATAAGATGATCGACCAAATGCATGTTACTTGCTTTACTTGCTATCGTGACTTGTGCACTGCTGTGCAATTACTTGTTAACTTGAAATATGGCCAAATCTTTTGTACTTGTTACCTATGAAGGTATTCTTGTCTTGTGAACTTAATGGCACGACTATACCTGAACGTTCTCGTACTTGCTCGTTCCTGTTAGTTATCCTGCTTGATAAAAGGTTAAACACTTAAAGCCTGCTTGTCTACACGAGATATTAAGTCCTACTGGGCGTTATTTGCTCATCCTGCATTTTTATTTAATGTGTTTCAGGCGAGTATGATGATGACCACACTCATGAGGACGGGACTGAGGATGATGCTCAAGAGTGACCCTTTTTCAGCAACCAAGGCTTTCTAGTAGCAGTCAGTTAGTATAGTTATGAGTTAGTGAGTCAGATAGTCATTTATGTAATAGTTGATTTTGAATAAAGTACTATGGGCCCTAGTTTTGGCTCTGATACGTTGTTGTATTAGTCAGTTAATGAGTTATTAGTGAATGTAATGGAGGTTGTTGGATTATTAATGAAATTGGAGATTAATTGGTGTTATCCAACTGTGCAATGGTTTGTTATTTATTTCTCGCTCTGTACTATTTAATAAGTGTAATCCCGCTCTGATATTCCGCGTCGGGGCGTTACACTTAACTTCAGAGTCCTTTTCTATCTCGAGCTCTTAAAATGACTAGTCCGAGTTGTTGGTAGTTTGCTGATTTAGCCCATTTAACATATTCTTATATGGGGTGTTACAATCTACCCTTCTTATATAAGTGACGTCCTCGTCGCTACTCATATATAGCACACAATCAAACCCCAAGCAGGCAGGATTCTAGAGGTGGCCCCCACAGGCTCAAGAGGTGGCTCTCACTATGTAGCACTTTGCGCCATTATGGCCTCAAGAGGTGGCTCCCATAGCGTAGCACTTTTGCCTGTATGGCACTTAGTTCCTGCACTTCTGGCTGGGCAAGGCTCTGATACCATTTGTGACGACCCAACCAACAAACTGGCCCAACAACCGTGCTAGTTGGTAGACTTTCTAGGAAGGTCACCCATTCTGGGACTACTCTCAACTGAGCACGCTTAATTTCAGAGTCCTTTTCTATCTCGAGTTCTGAAAATGACTAGTCCGAGTTGTTAGTAGTTTGCTGATTTAGTCCATATAACATATTCTTATATGGGGTGTTACACGTAAAAAACTATGTACTTACATACTTACAGAGTTACATGTGTATGCGTAGTTACTGTTGAGTTATGATTGGCATGACATTCATGATGCTTAAATGTTTTTGATAATGACATAATTGATGTTGAGAAAATGTGATAAAATGACATGACACTATGAAGAAAATGTATAAGACATATGCTTCCATGATATCTTATTTGAAGCTTCTTTTTTTGTAGGAAATCAAGTGAAAATGGAAGTACACATTATGAAGCAATCTTAAGAAAAAAGGCTCTGGAAAACACATGAAACCATCAGTTGTCGACAGGCCTGGACCCATCTGTCGACAACCATTGAAGATGTTCATCAAACAGTTTCTGAAAAACATAAAGATAATCAGTAGCTGTTGACAGCTAGGTTTCATCTGTCGACAGTCCAGTCCATTGTTCAGAAATTTGGTTCTGGAAAACATAAGTGCTACAGTATATGTCGACAGCCGATGGGCAGCTGTCGACAGGCGCACAACATGTGACAAACATGTGATCTCTATTAGGGTGTCCTCTTCTCTCACGAATCCCAAGAGTTGTGTGAGACTTGGACACTCCTATATTTAGATCTTTTGGACTCATTTTCGCTGCAAGCAGCCTTCACATCAAAACCAAAACCTAAAAGAACCAGGAGAAGATTTTCATACCTCTGCTTCAAGCTTCAAGCCTCAACAACCAGAAGATCCTTCTAAGAAGACGAGGTTGAAGCAGTTTCATCCTCAAGGCTTCAAGCAGCAATGTCAGATCATCTACAACTTGGAGTCTTACGATCATCAGGACGGAGGATTCGAAGAGTTCACCCATCGATTTGCTCTCTCTACTCTGAACTCTTCCTGTTCTTGATCTTTTCATATCACATGTGTGTTGTTGGTTTGAGCAGCCCTTGTGCTCATTCCATATGTGTGTGTGTTGATCTGAGATCTTGTTTATCTCAGACCTTGTGTGTGTGTAGCGATTTGTGTTGAACTCACTTTATAAGTAGTTTGGCATGTGTGTGTGGACGGTGGACGTAGAATACACAAGTTGTGTAGTCTGAACCACCTTAAATCTTCGTGTCCTGTGGTTTGCATTGATCTAGCGTTAGATGTATGCTAGGCATGATTACTTGTACACACAACCTCCATACTGCTAATCCCCTAAACACATTATTCACACACATTTAAGTCTAAACTTGATCCATATCTTTATGGGCCACTTTGGAAAAGGGTTAGGCTAAAGTTAACCTGTGTTAACCCTGGGTTAAGCTAAAAAGTGCTTTGGAAAGCAACAAAATTTAATCCGGGTCAAAATGGGTTAGGATAGATGTAAATTGGGTTAAACTGGGTTACCCTAACCCATCTATGGAGGTGGAGTAGGGTTAACCCAATTTAACACTTTTTTAAATACCTTTTTGCCCCTGTTGTTTGAGGTGTATTTACACCCTTTTCTCGTACGGCACCCTCTCTCCCCTTCTCCCACCCCCATTTCACGCGTACCTCACACCCTCTCCTCCACCCGTGTTCGTCTTCCTCCTTCGACTTCGTTCGCCTGTCGACGTCAGGGAATCTTCTATCGCCGTGGAATCGACATCGCCACTCTCTCCCCTTCTCCCACCCCTATTTCACGCATACCTCACACCGTCTCCTCCACCCGTGTTCGTCTTCCTCCTTTGACTTCGTTCGCCTGCGACGATAGGGAATCTTCTGCTGTGGAATCGACGTCACCATTGTTCCGTTGCAAAACCTGCTGGGCTCACATGCTACTAGTGATCACGGGCTTCTCCAATTGCATACAAGTCTTCCTACCTGGGTCTTCCTCCTTCGCTCTCCCTACCTGGCTCTAGGGTTCATGCCTCTACAGATTGTGCTTTCGATCGACAACGCATCATATGCGTCTGCGATGACATGACCGTGGTCACGGGGTGTTC
This sequence comes from Colocasia esculenta, assembly GCA_014218235.1. Taxonomy (NCBI): domain Eukaryota; kingdom Viridiplantae; phylum Streptophyta; class Magnoliopsida; order Alismatales; family Araceae; genus Colocasia; species Colocasia esculenta. The sequence continues at coordinate 17,896,023 of CM024755.1, read as the reverse complement.
TCCTTTTCCTTTCCCTAATTTTATTTCATGGTAGAGGGTCTATTTAAGCAGATTTTGTGGTCTTCAGTGAAGTCTCCTGCACCGGCTATTAGCCTCCTCTCCATGTATTCAAGGTCCCCCTCTGTGGGTGTTCATTCAGTGGTAGTGTTCTCTTCTTGAAGGCCGTTGCTGCTGTGGTTTTTCATTCTGCCCTATATCCCCCTCCTCTGTGGGTGTTCATTTGGCGGTATTCTTCTGTTCTTGAAGGCCGACACTCTAGTATTTTTCACTGTGCCCTATACCCCCCTCCTCTGTGGGCGTTCATCTCATTTTAGTTTTTTTTTAATCTTATTGATTATTTTTGTCGTATATCCCCCTCCTCTTTGGTGTTCACTCTATGTTTGGGGGAATTTGGTTTAGGGATACTTCTGTTTTTGCCAATTATCCGCCTTCTGTGATTAATATGTTGTGTGATTTCTGTCATATTATTAAAAGAATGTGTTTATTTGAAAGTTCATGACTAAGTAGTAACAAAATTTGTTTATGTACTTTACCTGGTGTTTATGTAGTTATCCTGTGTTCCTAATGTTATGATAGTTTAACTTACTTCACTGTAGTAATATAATTTTTTCACACCGATTTCATGATACATTAATTTGTTACAGTATAATATGTCAAAACTTTCCCACGTTCCCATCTGATTCTTGGTTAGTTTGCAAGTATCATTCTGGTTTTTTTCCCTTGCTGCAAATATAAGTTTTCAAAAGCACCTTCTGACTTCTGAGTGTCACCTGTGTCCGGTAGACTTAGTGTCAATTTCCTGACAGTCTATTTCTTGTTCTTAACATTTTTAAAGGGAGATTATTGTTGCATATTGTGCATAGTGTCAACTACCTACTTCAGGGAGGGAAGCCAATATCTCTCTAATTGTTCTTTTGTTAGGCCTCATTGAGTTGTGCAGGTGTATGAGTTAAATTAACTTTCAAGGATCATTAATCTAATTAAAGCCATATAATGGGTATTCTGTGGATATTTTTGGTGAAGCTTTGTCTTTAACTCAGGAAAACAAGGTTCTTTGGCTTCCACTGTTTGATTAAGTTAATCGTGTGTTCATTCTTCCCTTACATATTAAAGAACTTTAAGCTTGGGTGAACACCCTTCTGGGAAGAGTATATACGACAATTATATTATAGATTTTCTTGAGTTATTTTTCTACAATCTAGTGTCTCTTCTCACTTTGCATACAGAAACAATCTAACATAGTTATCTGTTGTATGTGATACACTTGACTGGTTGTACATATCTTTCTTTTAAATTGCATGTTTACCATCCTAGATTGATTCATAGACATTATGTATAGTGATCCTTCTGTATCGGTTGTTTGGTAGTTAATAACATCTTTACACTCTCTATATTTCAATCTCAAATTCCCATTATAGTTAGTCCTTACTTTTTTATTTGTCTATGTCATCTTGATTTCCTTGTTGGTTATATAGCAATCTTGGTGCATATGAAACCCTCATGTAGCATATGGCTTTTATGGGAATTCAAGTCATTTTTAATTGACTTTTTTTCCTCATTTTAAATTGACTTTTTTTCCTTGAGGTCACTTTGCATAGTTCATATGAATAGGAAATCAAAGCACCAACAACGTTAAAACCCGGGTTCCCCCACCTATAACAGAAGAGTGTCACCTCCCCTCCCCATTTCAACACACATACCTGACCTAGGGGCAGGCAGTATTTAACCCCTGCAGAGGAATGGCAATTAGTCTTTAATAACTTGATTCATCCTCTCCTGTTTTTTTTTTAGTGAGTCATGTTATATATCAGAGGAATGACTTATACATTGAGCCTTGCCAATTATCTTGTGCTGTTTTACCCCATATCAGGATGTTTTGTAGCAAGAAAGTCATGTTATATATCAGTGCTTGATTCTTCCAATTTACATTCACTATTTATTATTTTGTCCTTTTTAGTTGCATCGAGGACATCCGGATGTCTGGTTGCACTTCATTGGTTTTTAACTTAATACATAACTACTTAACCTTTCTTCTTCATGTGTATTACTTCATGACTGAGTTCTGTTTTTTATTACGTTGAACTTACCATTATTAACCCACTATCTTACTGTACTGGTTTTTTTGTATGCATTTGAGTTTAATGCACTGGTGTTTATGTAGTAATCTTGGTGTTTATGTAGTTATCCTATGTTTATTATTTTTTATTTTTAATGTTGAACAATTAAAAGGAATGTTGAGGCCTAGTTATTTCATTAGTATTGCCTGGTTTGTAGCGTGATTACTTTCAGCTTATCAGTCATATTATTATCATAGTTTGAGCTTACTTCACTGGTTTTTAACTTAATACATAACTACCTAACCTTCCTTCTTCATGTGTATTACTTCATGACTTAGTTGTTCTATTTTTATTACCACCATTATTAACCCACTATCTTGTATTAATTAGAGCTTACTGTACTGATTTTTTTGTATGCATTTGAGCTTAATGCACTGGTGTTTATGTAGTAATCCTGGTGTTTATGTAGTTATCCTGTTTTTATTATTTTTTGTTTTTAATGTTGAACAATTAAAAGGAATGTTGAGGCCTAGTTATTTCATTAGTATTGCTTGGTTTGTAGTATGATTACTTTCAGCTTACTAGTAATTTCTGTCATATTATTATCATATTTTGAGCTTACTTCACTGGTTTTTAACTTAATACATAACTACCTAACCTTTCTTCTTCATGTGTATTACTTCATGACTGAATTGTTCTGTTTTTTATAATTACCTTGAACTTACCATTATTAACCCACTATCTTGTATTAATTAGAGCTTACCGTACTGTTTTTTTTTTTATACATTTGAGCTTACTGCACTAGTGTTTTCTCTCCTGCCAACTGCCTTGAATGTTTTTCACACCGATTTCATTATACATTCATTTTGTTACAGTATAATATATATCTAATGTAAATTGTGGACCAATGTTTTAACGTTTTGACGTGCTTTTAGCGGTGAAAATTTGAAGGATGTCTCAGCCAGATACGTCAACTAATTTACCTGGTGATTTATGTATTTTTTTCTCAAATAACATACTATGTAGATAGATATATAGATAAAATAACATACTATTGTGTAAGAAATATATATATATATATATTTATGTTTACCTTTGTTTGTTTAAAATAAAATGAAGTGATCATGACTTTGTAGAGCATTGTCATATTTAGTTTAGTAATATTTGTCATAAGATACTATGTTGATGAGCATGTGTGCTTTTAAACAACAAATTAGGTTATATATGGACCATGGACATGGATCAAAGGCTAATACATCTACTTAGGGAGGAGTTAGTGAGTGACGATTTTGTCCCGAACCATGCCTGACAATTCATAGTTGAGACATTCATTGACCAATATAAGGTCAATGCAACTATTTGTCAATTACAAAGTAGACTGATTTTTTACAAAAGTATTTACTTGATCACTAAAGACCTGCTAGAAAATGGAGGTTTCAAGTGGGATAAAGGCACCAATCAAGTGGTCGGAAATGACATTTCATGGAATGCCTACTGCCTCCTAATGTAGGTTAAAATGCCCCAATTTTTATCATTGTACCTTATTTTCTTCATATTCCCTTTGCAGTTCAATCCGTTGGTGTTGTCCTTAAAGGAGAGAAGCTTACCTTTCCTTAATGGCATAATTCAATTATTTAGTGAGTGGAGGGTCCTTCATGAACTATTGTGAATCACATATTTGTTGTTGTACGTTAACATAGTAGTGCTTGGAGCACTATGTATGTGTTTATGTGTTTTAGAAAACTCACATTTCAGAACTTCATATAAGCATAATTTTTGTTGTCTGTTAATCTACTGATAGTCCATTGATTAACAGTGCAAGAGAAGTTCTTACTGTAACAGAATTTAACGTATACTGTAACAAGAGATAACACTTACTGTAATAAGTTATAACTTTGTTAGGAACTAAAAAATAAGTCAAATATCTGATAAGGACTTCTCATTAATTAATTTATCCAAAACTATATTATATAATTCACTTTATTTCAATGGGAAAGCCGGCAATGGATGGAAGAAGTGCGGGTTCGCATTCTTATTAGATATTAGCCATATTCATGGTTGTATAGTAGCATTTTTTATACCCATAGTGGCAAATTTCATGTACTCTTTATATGCTTTTGACTATCTTTTTACAGATCATATGCCGTACAATTTATGTTGTAAATTAACATAATTCAGAAACCAATTTACGATCCCCGAAAGGTGGCATCAGAACATTAATTGCACGTTGTCTTGTTTTATAATCTCCTGAGAATATACTACATATATACATAGAAGATAGAAAAATCCATTGCTTTCAAAAACTTAAGCTGTCTGTATATAGAGAAATACTTATAGTACAAGAATTTTTACACTTGAGCTGTAAGAGTGTCCTCTCATTGGATCACTTAAGATGGACCAATAAACTATGACATATTTGATATGTCATTTTATGAACCTAATTTAAATATTTATGAACCCAACCTAAGTATATTTATGAGTCAACTTAGATTTTTATGAACTCATTTACAACTCAAATGTAAGTGTGTACTTACACTAAATATTTCAAGTTGAGATATATATAATCATTGTTGACACTATTGATAATTGGAGTTCCAACATGACCAAACTTAGTTTTCACATTAAATATTGGTTCCGACACAATAAAAATTCAATTGGTAAATGCCGAAACAACTTGATAAAAAGAATTGGTAAATATAAAAATAATAGAGACAAATTCAAACAATTACCAATACATGGAATATATACACATGAAGACAATAAAAAACGCAGCAAATTAATAATTAAACTCCGATGTGATCGATGCTCCCCGGCCATCTTAATCGCCACTCAATTAAGATCCACAATCCTAGGTAGCCTTAAAATCGTGAATTAATTAACTTACCATCTCTTAGTTGTTCCTGATTCCTTCAGAATTCCCAACCAATGTATATGTAAGCGTAAAAAGTTCCATATAAACACTGCCTTCTCATATATACCTTCCACTCATGACGATGCATATAAAGAGAACAAGAAGAAGAAATTAAGGAGCACCTATTTATACTTTATTCGCGGAAAGGTCATGGTAAGTAACACAACATGCATTCACGGTGCATGGCCAGACAGCCCAGACCTACGTACCATCCTCCTATAGAGATGGAAAGTGGGTGGGAGGAGCTAATTAGCAGGGGCTGGTACTGTGCTACAGTAGCACTTGCGCCAGAACCCGCGGCAATGGCCGCCGGGGAAGCCCTCCGAGTGGCACACCAATGCGTAGTTGTGGTCGTTGGTGCAGGTGCCCTTGAACCGGTGGCTCTGCGCGACTTGCACAGCCTCGCTTCCGCGCGTCACGGCTTCTCTGCATGCAGCATCCACACAAACATACACACAAGCAGAGAGCTCAGAATTGGAAGCAAGCACAAGAAATTAATTAACTCGAGTGACAATATATAAACATCAGGTCTGCAAGGGCCACAATCGGAGGAGCCAGAAAGCTAACACTTGCAAATTAACTTTCTCTGTGTGTCAGTGGGTGTGCGTGTGTGCATGCAGAGCATGGTTCGCCCGTGCCGCCCAAACCGGGGCGGCACGGGCGTATCGTACCGTGCCCGGGCGCCAGCGGCACCCGGCACGGTCGGGTCACCCCATTGAGGTGACCCGGTTAATTTTTTTATATTTTTTTTATATTGGGTATATTAAAATGATGTAAATGGTGTTCAATTAAGATAAAAATTTAAACATAGGTTAATTAAGAGATGATACAAATATAGTAATTTAGTTTAATTTTTTAATTTTTTTTATCAAGTAAAAATTATCTCAAAATTAATAAATCGACTTAATCTCAACATTTAAGGATCTAATGGTATCTAATTGAGATGAAATTTCAAACATAAGCTAATTAATATGTGATACAAATTGTAATAATTTTAGTTTAATTTTTTAAATTAATTTTTTGTCAAGTAAAAACTGTCCCAAAAATCATTAGGTCGACTTAATCTCTACATCTATGTATCAATAACTCATGATATTTATATTTTTATAATCAGTACATTTTTCTACTAATTATGATGACTTCATATTTGACTTTATTTTCGAAACCAAATGACGTCCCGTTGAAGTACGCGCACAGAGAGTTCGTCGTACCGCGACAAACTCTGTCTGCACTTAAGTGGTCTAATTAGTGTCTAATTGAGATAAAATTTTAAATATAACTAATTAAGAGATGATACAAATTATAGTAATTTTATTAATATCTAGGATTAATTAACATTAATAAATGATAGCCTAATGCCATACTCAGAAATGCGCGCTCCGACAAGGCGACATCAAAAAATGTAACAAAATAAAATTTGAGAACACCATATTTTTAGAAAAATATGGTGATATCAGAAATGTAAATATCCGGAATTGTTGACGTACGGATTTCGATATTAAGCCGATGTAACTATTTTCCGGGTGATTTTTCACCCAGTGTAAAATAAATTTAAAAATTAAACTAAAATCACCATAATTTGTAAAACTATTACATTAGTTATAACTAAAATTTCAACACAAATGGACATTATTTGAATGGGTTTATAAGGTACAGAATGAGTTTCAACACAACTGTCAATTTTCCACCGTATCTTAACGGTACGGTACGGTTCGATACGTACCGTACCACGGAGAATACGGTACGGTCGATCCGGTCGGTACGGCGAATCTTGATGCAGAGAGACGGAGAGAGAGAGAGATGTGTGCCTTCAGGCATCTGTTGGATAATTTGTGGTGTTTAAAGTTTTTTTTTATTAAATCTAAATCTTTTTTGGGTTTATTTGAAAGAGGAGAGATCACCCGTGGTTCTTTAACACAAAGGGTTTTTGTGTTTTCCTTTTAATGTGGGAAAAAGCAACAAAACATAAGCCTGCGTGTTTGGGGAAAGAAGGGAGGCGGCGGTTTTTGCTTTTGCAAAAAGGAGAAAAAACGGCAGGAGAGAGAAGAGGCATGGCTGTGAGGGGCGGGCGGCTGTACTGGATGAACAGGAACGGTTGCTTTCACTCTCTCTGGCTGGCACGTTCTCCTGAGCTCTCTCTCAGTAGCGTGTCTCTAATCTCGTTCGTTGGGATTGCTGCAATTTTGCTGAGAAAATTCTGCACCACATTTGTTTCATTAATTGACGAAGAAAGAACGTGTTCTTGAGATTGTCGTCGAGGATGGATCGTCTTCGTGCGGAGGTACGTCTCTATACCCGTTCTATCATAGGGGAAGATCGTAGACTCCGTCGCACTGGTATAACGGGGGCGATAACTTCTCTAAGAGGAGTCCTTATGAGCGACTCGGCTAAGTTTTCTAACTCTATTCTATTTCTCTTAATTTGTTGCACTCATATGTATGTGTTTTCCTTTTGGATTGGTATCGGATCTTGCCTATACCTGTGGGATGATATGTATACGATGTTTATGCCATCATGCTTTATGTATGTTCATGTAATTATTTATTTCATGTTCATTATTTTTCCAATAATCTTAGAGAAGTTATTCATCATGTCGTCCATGTCGTCTGTGGTTGCACCTCGTGTGGATATGTTTAGCATGCCCGAAAAGTTCTCGGGACAACACTTCAAACGATGACAACATCGCATGAAGATTTGGTTTACCACAATCGAGTTTATCTCGGTTATTGAGTCAGATTGTCCTAACTAGTTGAGAATGATCCCAACAGTCAAAAGGCAGTAGATGATTGGAAGCAACGCGACCGTATATGTCATGGCTGTATATTGTTGGCTTTGTCCAACATATTATTTAATGTATATAGTAGTTCTTCTGAGAAAACTGCCAAGGGTCTGTGGGAGGAACTTGACAAGAAATATAATACTGAAGACTTAGGTCTAGAAAAATATTTTGTTGTCAAGTTCTTAAAGTTTCAAATGGTAGATAGCAAATCTGTGTCTGAACATGCCTATGAATTCCTCCTCTTACTTCATGGTTTGGCTGATGCTGATATGAAATTACTAGAGAAGTTCCAGGTGATGTCTATAATTGAGAAGTTTCCAAAATCATGGGAGGATTTTGGGATGTCTCTCAAGCACCGCAAGAGTTCTATTACTAGATCTGGATGATTTATTAGTATCAATTGCCATTGAAGAAGAGCATAGAAACTAGAAATCTGTGATGCTTATAGAACCGAGTGCAAATGTGATGGCTGCTGGTAAGGCAAGAGATCCAAAAAGTAAAGGAAAAATAGATCACATGAAGAACAAAACAAACATTAAAGGCAAGATCCAGAAAAAGTCCAAAAAGAAACCATACTGGGAGTGTGGACAGGTTGGACATTTCATCAAGTACTGTCCTGCGAAGAAAGCTGAAAAGTATTCTTCTGGTCTCCAGATCAATGTTGTGATTGAGGGGACTGAGCAAGCTTCAGGCTCCAATGACGGATTGTATGTTTCTGTTAACCCTCAAGTTTTCACTATAAATGAACCAAATGGTAGACACTGGGGCTAATGTGCATGTATGTGCTGACTGTAATATCCAGTACGTTCGAATCGTAGTTTACTGGGTTGAGGACAGTGTGTGGCCCATTGGTTGAGTGAATGTGTTTATACATGTTTTCACATGTTGGTGTGGCAGGTTGGGAGGCTGGAGGGTTGGAAATTCCAGCCTAAACAGACCTCTGCCGGGTTCATTAAGAACGTGACCAACACAGTCGTCGTGATTCTTATATGAACGCGACCACCTACACGGTCGCGATTTGGAACTTTTGGCCCTTTTGGTGTGGCAGCAAGGTAACCTAGAGGGGGGGGGTGAATAGATTTTTCTGAAATCTGAAATCAAAATATGAACACTTAAAAGTTTGGTTAGTGTTAGTGTGATGAAGAGTGGCAGTGCGGAAGCAAAAGAACAATCACACAAAGGACACAAGAGATTTATCCTGGTTCGCCCTTCCCACATGGAAGTCCTACGTCCAGTCCCCAAGCAACTCTTGGGATTTCACTAACCAGGGTACAGTCCCCCTCAAGGACACTACAACACCCAGTACCCCGCTGGTCTTCTTCTCTTTCCCGGCAAGAAGGCAGCCCACTTCTTTTCTAGGCTCAGAAGCAAACCTACTGGTACAAACCCCAGTGTGGTTCTGCTAGACACAACCCCCTAGCTGGGTTACACACTGTATACAGTCCTACAGCTGGACAAAATCTTTCTTAGAAAAGAAAGAATAATGCTGAGAGTTGGAACATATGAAATCAACTAAAAGAAACTCTCAGCTAAAAGACACTCTCCCCAGATTACAAGATACAGACAGAGAGAGTGAAGAGAGGAGAAGGAGCTTGAATGCTTGAGAGCTTCAGATGCTTGAACACTTCTTCTTGGGCTCAGGTTCTTTCTCTCTTTTCCTTTGAGTGTATTTAGAGTTTAGGTTCCTCACTGGTTGTACACTCCTTCAAAGATCTTCAGAAAAGCTCACTTCTGTTTCTTCAGCCTTGCTTCTTCTTTTATATGAGCAGTTGTGAATAAATCCGTTGGAGTTCTAGCCGTTGCTCATGTTCTCTTTCTTCTGATATTTTGTGGTCTACGAGGTCTGCAAGCATAGAAGAAAGTGTTTAGTTAAAAGAGTGTTTCTGTCAAAAAGGCTCATACCTCTATGTTTCCTGTTCCCACCCAGAAGTAGTAAGTAATCCCTTTTTTGTTGGTAGGAAAGAAGAGATCTAGAGAGATAAGCAAAAAGATCTCCTGTCAGAAAGATAGAGGATTACGTAAATCAAGAATATTTGACTTTTTCACTAGATGCCAAAAGCATTTTAAAAATATAAAGGAAATCGATATTAGAGAGATCAAATCCATGTTTCACTTATGAAATCCATGTTCTTACAATGAATCCATGTTTTACAAAGGAATCCATATTTTACAAAGGAATTCATGTTTTACAAAGGAATCCATGTGCAAATCTGTGTGCAAATATGTGTGCAAATCTTTATGAGACGATTCCTTAAGAGAGTGAATCCTTATGAGATCGATTCCTTAAGAGAGTGAATTCTTATGAGATCGATTCCTTAAGAGAGTGAATCCTTATGAGAGCGAATCCTTATGAGATCGATTCCTTAAGAGAGTGAATCCTTATGAGAGCGAATCCTTATGAATCGATTCCTTATAGTAGTGAATCCTTATGAGAGCGAATCCTTATAGCAGTGAATCCTTATGAAAGCGAATCGTTATGAGAGTGAATCCTTATGAGAGCGAATCGTTATGAGAGCGAATCGATGTGAGAGCGAATCGTTATGAGAGCGAATCGTTATGAGAGAGAATCGTTATAAGAGAGAATCGTTATGAGAGCGAATCGTTATGACAGTGAATCCTTATGAGAGCGAATCCTTATAACAGTGAATCCTTATGAGAGCAAATCGTTATGACACTTTGTGATAGAAATCAATGTATGTTGAATGACATCGATTTATCGTTTTAGTGCAAATCACACATCAATAATGTCATAAAATTATATTTATTAGAAAATATGATATTTAATTTATTATTAGAAAAATCATGGTATTAAACATATTTAATATTCAATTAATCATGTAAATTTAATAATAATTAATTAAACATAAATTTTGTTGTCACCAAAATAAAAGGGTAAAATATAGGAGTGGTTCAACAGGAACCGCTTCTACGTGAGCGCGGCTGCATGCGCGCCGCGTGACGCATGAAGGGTCGTTGGATTTGAATCGCGTCGACGGGGTACGTCGCATTTAAAAACACGATGGCCTGATACGTCGCAATTTAAACTCTATGTATTTTGGGCTTCTGCCCTAGGCCGAACAGTGCAGTTGCACTGTTCAGCTGGAGGAGGTTTTGCTGAGGGATTTCTGGGCGATTTTTGCTATTTTGGTGTCCGTTCGGCGTGGTTCCGGTGCGAGGAGGTGCTTCAGAGCACGGGGAACGTCTGGACGGTGTTGGGTTTACGTTTCCTCCCTTGGTAAGGGAACTTTACCCTATTTTCTCTTATCTGGGATGTATAGATTAGGGTTTGTGGATTTTGATTTGGAAATCATGCAAGCATGATAGTGAGCATGTTTAGGGTTTTATATGAAGGTTTAATTCCTACTTTATCAGTCTGTACAATGGTGTGGTGTGATTTCCAAAATGATAGTTTAGGGTTGCTTTCTGCTGTATGAAAGGTGACGGAACCAGTCGTCACGTTTTGTGAATGTGACAACCTGGCCAATCGCGATTTAGGCCTTATGGCGATGGGTTGGTCCGTCGCGATTCAAACACCGATTGGCGACCACTGTGTTGGACGCGATTTAGAATGTGGCCACCCGAGCTCTGGGGTTCTGTGGCCAATCTGTCTGGTTTATGTTGTACATTGCTTGGGCTGTGTTGGCTATGCAATGTAGGGTCTGTATGGGTTGTGTCAGCTTACACCGCGGTTGATAACGATGGGTTTTGCTTGGAAATGAGTGCATAGCAAGTTGGGTTGTTACGCCTTCTGTGGTTACCTCTCTAGTCGATTACCCAAACATCGGGTGCTCGGGTTTTGTCCCGGTACGGTGAGTACCGTCAAGGTTTGTGTCGTCTTCCTAGACACCCTCACTCCTGAGTTTGAGTTGTACGTCCGGCTGAGGGAAAGACGACAGGGGACAGCGACTCATGTTTATGGGTATGCGGTCACTTATAGCGTGCTCGTGGTTGGGGGACGGACACCAATAGACGTACTGGTCCCCAGCTAGTCCTGTTTTCAATGCCTCACTTTAGGGAGCCCGGGCCGGAGTCCCTGAAGGTGCCAGGCTTGGGCCTACAGTTGTGTGGTCTGCAGGAGTGGTGTTGGTTTGTCTCCACAGTTCTTGACCCTGTTGAGGTGGAGCGACAGCTGGACCTTTCATCCGTGGCTGCAAGGCTGAGAGGTAGACTTGTGTTTTTTGTCTGGATTTGTGGCTGGTGTCGCGAACCAGTTCTTGTGACTTATGTGCAGCGTGCACTTCTTTAGCTTGTACACTCGTATGTGATTTTCCATTTATTTACTTACAGTTGTAATATCATGCATAAGCAGTGATATATTTAAATTGTTTACAGCTTTGCTTACTTACTTGTTGTACATAGCTCTTCTGGCTTTTGGGGAGTTACCTTACTAAGCCAGTGACTTGTGAGGCTCACCCCTTCTTCTTTCAGGTGAAGGAGAGCAGGAGGGTTCCTGTCCCTCTTCTAGTTCCGGTCAGCACCGTAGTGGAGTCAGGCCTTTGACACCAGCAGAGTAATACTTCTACTTGTTGTGCCTTGGGGGTTTGTCCCAGGCCGTTGTATTTTGTACTATGATTTTGGTATGGAACTGAATATGTACATTTCATGTGGATATGTGTGAGAAATGGAAACTTATATGTGTTCAGCATGTTCTTTTATATTTTCACGGACATGTGTATATGATATCCCTTGCGAGGCTACGGCTCGTTCGTGGGAGACGGAGTCGTGTCGGGCACGTTATTGGATTAACAGGCCTAAACGGCGAGGACCGTCACAATTGGTATTAGAGCAAGGTCCGTGTAAATATGAAGGAACCAGAAATGTACATAGTATGTTCTCTTCTATAGTCTACTGCTGGTAGTTGGCCATGTTTTTGTAATGATATGTTTGTGTGCTGTGTGGATTGGAATGTTGTATGTGCAAGTTTATAAATGGCTGATAGGAGAGATTGGGGAGGTGGTGGTGATGAGCCTGAAGAGTCTACACATCAGATGATAGAGATATTATGGGACAGTATCACACAAATTCGGACACGGTTGGACCAACAGCCACCGCTTCAGCCAGCGGTTACAGCACAACCAGTGGAGGAGGAGACAGTACCGGTACCACTAGTACCACCCTTCGGAGTTGAGGTACGTCCTATAGTACCTTTACCTCCAGTTGTACCATTGTGGCTAGCTAGTGTGGAGGAGTCCACGGTGCTAGTGGAGAGGTTCCTACATTTGCAGCCACCTACATACTCGGGAGGTCCAAATCCGGATACAACTAAACATTGGGTGCATGAGATAGAAAGGGTTTTTATTATAATGAGGTGTCCACTGGCTGATAGAGTGATCTTAGCTACTGATTAGTTGAGGGGATTTGCATAAGAGTGGTAGAGACTCAAGATGCAAATCGTGTTTGCAGGATGTGCGGAGGATACAATCACATGGCCAGAGTTTCTTGAATATTCAACACACATTCTTTCCGTACAAATTCAGAAAGCCAAGAGGGAGCAATTAGGACACTACAATAAGGAAATTTGTCGTGCTAGAGTATCAAATGAGATTCATGGCCTTGCAGGTATGCACCTTATGTGTAACTAACATGCTATGATGGTTGAGTACTTTATTTCGAGGGTTGAGGCTGGAGTTGCAAGATGCATGTGTGACGGAACGCCTCGGCCCCCGTTAAACCGATAACGCACTGATCCGAGTCCGCCTCCCACGAACGGGCCGAAGCCTCGCAAGGGATACCAAACCACAGTCCGTGTAAACATAAAGGATCACACCACATTCCATATATAATCTTTCACAATTTACATAGCCATATTCCATTAAAACTGAAAAGGTGTAACAAAGTCTGGGGCATACCCCGAGGAACAACAAGAAAGTAAACACTACAAAGCTACAAGGCTACACTGCTGAGTACTACTCCGCTGGAGGTACTGACCCTGCTCCGCTACGACGCGGCCTAGAACTGGACGTCGGACGGGAAACGTCCTCCTCGCCCTCACCTGTGGGGGTAGGAGTGAGCCTCTCTAGTCACTGGCTCAGTAGGGAACTCCCCCAAAGCCGAACAAACCACAAACCACAGGTACAAAACAGTAAACAGTACCAACCACATATAAAACAGCTAAGCAGGTAAGTAAAGCTGTAAAAGTACTCACCGTCTGCCGACTACGAGAAACAACTGTAGTAACTAATCGGCAAACCCAAACAGGTGTACAAGCCAAAGTAGAGACAGCCAACACGAGCCACGTAAACTGGTTCGCGACACCAGAAACTGACTCGGACAACTAACACAGGTCCACCTCTCAGTCTCGCAGCCACGGACGAAAGGTCCAGCTGCCGCTCCACGTAAAAAGGTCAAACAACTGTGGAGACCAACTAAACCACCACAACCTGCGACCACACGGTCACAGGCCCATGCCTGGCACCTCCAGAGACCTGGCCTGGGCTCGCTAGAGTGAGGCACTGGTAAAGGACTAGCTGGGGTTCAGTACGTCTACTGGTGTCCGTACCCCCAACTACGAGCGCGCTACAAGTGGCTAAAAACAACCACAACTATCACTGTCCCACTGTCGTCTTTCCCTCAGCCGGACGTACAACTCTAACACAAGAGTGAGGGTGTCCAGGTCAGACGACACAGACCTCAACGGTACAACACAAGACCGGGACAAGGCCCCGAGCTAACAGCCTGGCTCACAAAGAACCTGGGGCACCCAACTGGAGAGGTAACCACGGTAGGCGTCGTACTACTCGTCACGTACACAAAACCACGTACACGTCACACACACAAACCACGTGAAACTTCACGTAAACCACAAGTAACCACTGGTCCACTACACGTGAACCCAACTGACTCGCGTACACAACGCGCAGTCACCGAAGTAAACAATTAACATCATACCTTGTATGCTAAACACGTAAACCAAGTGCACTCAGTGCACCTCATACGTTAACACCACGCATTAACGATAAAACACCATAAATAACCATTTTGTTCATATAGGAGTAGGCGGCCACATCGATTGCCGCTTACAGGAAGTAGACGGCAAGGTCCTAGCCGTCAACCTCCTGGCTGAAGATCTTGGCGGCAAATGATGTTGACGCCAAGTTCCCCGGCCTTAAACCTGCAGAAACCCTAATCGGTCCTGCGGGTTTTCCACTCATTCTTATTACAGAAAAACATGTAAATGCTATTCTCTAGCATGTTAGAACCCAATACAACCAATTATACATGCTTTACACATTAAACTACACAAACCACCATTATCCCGCATGGTGCAACTCTATCCAAACATGGATTATCATGCTGGTTCAAGTAGTTATGATGTGTTTTAATGTTCTACGGAGCTACCAGGGTTCGTCCCCTACCTCAGAACGCGTTAGAATCTCCTGCAATCCCCCGGTTCACGCCGAGCCCTCCGCGAGCTCCCACGCGAATTGCACCACGCCGCGACGTTTCCTCGCGCAATTCGGCGACGCCGCGCGTCCCACGATCGACCAGCCACTCCTCGATACCTGTTAGAACCTTCAAACACCAGGGCGCGAAGCTGGGGCAAGAGGGAGAGAGGGTGAGCTGAGGGAGCTGCCCTCGGGTGAACATATAACCTGCTGAACTGACAGATTGGCGTCACCCCCTTGTCGCCCACATGCACCGCCAGACTAAACGTCCACCACTACAGCCGCCAAGTTCAAGAAGTCAACGTCCATAAACTGGACGCCAACAGTCAACGACCACCCCTTGGCCGCCAACTCAGACAGAACAGCAGCAGGTCCTATTCCAATTCAGGACCTACCCTGCTCTTCACCTGCTCAAGCCACGCAATCACACCATGCATTCCACAACCCAACTCACACTGGCCTCACAACGGCCGCCACAACCACAATGCACATGATCCGCATGGATCCGAAAAGCACGCGACGTTACATTACTATCATCTAAAAAAAAATTTCGACCTCGAAATTCATAACACAACACAAAGTCAAACGATTAAACATACACAACTTTACAAGCACTATCATCTAAAAAGAAAATACACAACTTATACAAACAGAAGGGATAGGATACCTTTAGCCATTTCAGCGGCCAACTCCCAGGTATCCTCACCACCCACCTATTTTCCCATCTCACCTTAACCAACTCAATTTCTTTATTTCTTAACTTCTTGATCTTTCGATCCGTGATCTGTACCGGATATTCAGGCATGGTCATATCCGGCCTCAGGTCACCACCTTGATATCTAATTATCTGAGCTGGATCTTCAATGCATTTCCTTAACATGGAGACATGAAAATATCATGCACATCTGCAAAATCAGCTGGCAAATCCAGCCTATAGCCCTTCCCCAATTCTTTCAATTACCTGGAAAGGTCCCACATACCTTGGACTCAGCTTTCCAGATTTGCCAAACCTCATTATACCTTTACTTGGGGAAACTCTCAGAAAAACAAAATCTCCCACCTCAAACTGAAGTGGTCTCCTCCGCACATCTGCATAACTTTCTGCCTACTTTGAGCTGCCTGCAATTTTTCTTTAATAGCTTCACTACTTCAGTGGTTTGCTGAATCAATTCAGGACCCACTAATTGCCTTTCTCCCACTTCATGCCAATTCAATGGGTTCTACATGGCCTTCCATATAAAGCTTCATACGGTGCCATCCCAAGACTGGTATGATAACTATTATTGTAGGCAAACTCAACCATCCCAAATGATCTCAACTGCCTCCCCAACTAAGCAACAGGCTCGCAACATATCTTCAATTGTCTGAATGGTCCTCTCTGTTGACCATCTGTCTTGGGATGATAGCGGAGCTATATCTCAACTCAGAACCCATCACCTTTTGCAAACTTCTCCAAAAACCAGAAGTAAATCTTGGATCTCTATCCGATACAATAGTCTTCGGAATACCATGCAGTGGAACAATTCTTTCAACATAATATTTGCCAATCTGTCCACTGTCCAAGACATACTTACTGCCACTAATCTGCATACCTTGTCAATCTGTCAACAAATACCCATATTCCATTATGCCCAGAACTTGTCCTTGGTAAACCTGCTACAAAATCCATTGCAATATCATCCACTTCCACTGTGGAATGGGTAACGGTTGCAACAGACCTCCCGGCTTTTGATGCTCTGCTTTAATTTGCTGACAGATAGAACATCTTGCCACAAATTCTGCTATTTCTTTCTTCATATGAGGCCACCAAAAATGCTTTCTTAAATCATGGTACATTTTTGTACTACCAGGATGAATAGTATACCTTGATTTATGAGCCTCCTCCAGAACTCGCTGCTTCACCTCTCTTTCTGCAGGAACAAACAACCTGCCCCTAAGCCTGACCACACAATTATCATCAATAGAAACTCCTTCCATTTTACAATTCAGGTAAACCTGCATCTGCTCTCTGAGCCTCAATAATCTGCCATATAAAAGACGGCTCTACAGCACTAGCAGCTAGAATTGCCCGACGCTGACTGCTGGGCACATACAAAGAATTCTCTGCTACCTCTTCATACAACTTCCATTCTTTAATCATCATCAATTCATATATGCCTTTCTGCTCAGGCATCAGCTACAACATTGCCTTACCCGGATGGTAAGCCAAACTAAAATCATAATCCTTCAAATACTCAACCCATCTGCGCTGGCGAAGATTTAAATCTTTCTGCGAGAAGATATACTTCAAGCTTTTATGATCTGTAAAAATCTCAAATCTTTCGCCATACAGATAATGCCTCCACATTTTTAAAGCAAATACAACTGCTGCCAACTCCAAATCATGAGTGGGGTAATTCTCTTCTGCTGGCTTCAATTGCCTGGATGCATAGGCTATCACTTTACCATGCTGCATAAGCACTGCGCCAAGACCTCTCCTTGAAGCATCAGTATACAGCACAAACCACCACTTCCTGCCGGCAATGTCAATATAGGTGCTGATGTAAGTCTTTTCTTCAATTCCATAAAACTTCTTTGACATTCATCGGACCACACAAAAGGCACTCCTTTCCTGGTCAACTTAGTCATAGGTGCTGCAATTTTAGAAAAATCTTGAATAAAGCGCCTATATAAACCTGCCAACCCCAGAAAACTTCTAATTCGGTTATTGACTTAGGCACTTCCCCACCTCGACACAGCTTCCACTTTACTTGGGTCTACTGCTACTCCTTGGCTGAAATAACATGACCCAAAAACTGAATTCCTTCAACCAGAATTCACACTTACTGAATTTAGCAAACAATTGATTATCCCTTAGCAACTGCAAAGTAAACCTCAAATGAGCTGCATGCTCCTCTTCAGATGCTGAATAAATTAGAATATCATCAATAAAGACCACAATAAATTGATCTAAATATGGATGAAAAATTCTATTCATCAGATCCATAAACCTGCAGGAGCATTAGTCAACCCAAAAGGCATTACCACAAACTCATAGTGACCATATCTGGTTCTGAATGCTGTCTTGTCTATATCTTCTTCTCTGATTCTCAGCTGATGGTACCCGGACCTCAAATCAATTTTGAAAACACTTTTGCTGATTGCAACTGATCAAATAAATCATCTATTCTTGGCAACGGGTACTTATTCTTGATGGTCACATCATTCAACTTTCTATAATCTATACACATCCGGAAACTTCCATCTTTCTTTTTCACAATAAAACCGGCGCTCCCCACGGGGAATGACTCGGTCTAATAAACCCTTTGCAACAACTCTTCTAATTGCTTTTTCAATCTTTAGTTCTGCTGGTGCCATCCGATATGGGGCTTTAGAAATCGGCATGGTACCTGGCAGCAACTCAATAGAAAAGTCCACCTCTCTGTGTGGAGCTACACCAGGCAAATCTTCCGGAAAGACATCAGCAAATTCCCTAACCACGGGAACTGCTTCCATTGGCTGACTGGCTTCTACCAACTTACTGAGGCTAAATAGGCCACACACCCATCATTTATCAACTTTCTAGCTTTAATTGCAGAAATTAGAAACTTTGAGGATAAAAAGGCATACCTTGATATTCAAACTCTGCACCATTAGGATGATAAAACCTGATCCTTTTCTTCTGCAATCTAGCATTGCTCCATACATCTCTAGCCAGTCCATACCCAGAATAATATCATAATCTGACAACTGCAGGGCATACAACCGACCCGGCATCTGGTTCCCTTCAATCATAACAGGAGCTTCATCTATGTAGCTCGAAGTGAGTAAGAACTCACCTGAAGGACCTCTACCACTAACTCACAAGACTTCTCTTCTAAGGATGAGCTATGCAATCCAGAAATTCTTCGGAAATAAAAGAATGAGAGGCACCCGAATCAAATAAGACTCTTGCTGAATATTCATAAAGAGGTAAATACCTTCTATCATATTTGACGCCTCTGCCTGGGCTCGGGTGATAGCCATAACCCGCCTCTTCCTTGCTGCTGCGGTGCTCCTCTGCCACGACCTGCCTGTGGCTGCTGAAACTGCTGAGGCTGCTGCTGCTGCACACCTCTGCCATACCCATACTCTCTTGCATAGGGACAATTGCGATCAAATGTCCCGGTGATTACAATTATAACATGTATCCTGGAGGAACCATAGGCTGCCTGGCTGTACTCTGCTGCGACTCCTCCACCTCAGGCCTACCACGGCCTTGCTGATACTGCGGACGACCTCCCCATCCTTTTCCTTTTCCTTTAAGTGCTTGCTTTAATTTCTGTCCCCACTTCCCAAAGCCTGATGAAGAAGGTCCTGCTGGTGCCTTGCCCTTGCTTGCACCCACTGACTGCTGCGGTAACGGAAACTACCAGAACCTGACTCACCTGCCTGACGAGTCCGGATAGACCTCTCTAAAATAGCTGCCTTTGCGCTGCCTCTTCCACTGTCTTGCACATAAGGGTACTATCGCATTCTGCAATTCCACTCTCAATCTCTAATAAAATACTCAACCATCATGTTATTATTAGAAACAACATAAGGTGCATAACGGCTGAGTGCCATAAATCTCATCTGATACTCTAGAACCGAAGAGTTACCTTGCTGAAGAGTCGGAATTGCTCTCTTTTTACCTGCTGCACTTGAATCGGAAAAGAATGTATCATTAAATACCTCGAGAAACTCCGACCAAGTGATAGCTTCTTCTCTTCTACCTGCAGGTGGTCTGCATCTTCAATCGCCACCATTCTAAAGCAAAACCTCTCAACTGATAAGCAGCCAATACACTCTGTCTGCTTCAGGACACCGATAGTCGCAAAAAACCTCTCAATTTCATGAATCCAGTGCTCAGCTGTATCTGGATTCGGCCCTCCTGAGTAAGTAGACGGCTGCAATCTCAGAAATTTCTCCACCTGTATCACTGGTTCTTCAACTAATTGCACTGGCGGTGGTGGTAGCACAGGTGCTACAAAGGTACCTCCACCCTCGGCAGAACTGGAGCAACAGGTACTGCCTCTCCTTCCCAGGTGGCACTGCAACTGGTGGTATAGGCGCCTGCTGATCCATTCTCGCTCGAATATCCGTGAGGCTCTCCCAGATTCTCTCAATCATACGCTGGGTGCTTTCCTCCGGATCATCTCCTCCACCACCCAATCTCTCCTATCAGCCATTCCAGAAATTCTACATGCACAAAACACCAAACAAAAATCAAAACCACAAATTATCAAAACCCAGGGTCTTTACCAGCAGTGTATAATGACCGAAATAAGGCTATGTATTCTTCCAGTTCCCTTATATTAACACGGACCTTGCTCTGATACCACTGTGACGGAACGCCTCGGCCAAGCCCGTTAAACCGATAACGCACTTGATCCGAGTCCGCCTCCGCGAACGGGCCGAAGCCTCGCAAGGGATACCAAACCACAGTCCGTGTAAACATAAAGGAACACACCACATTTCATATATATTTTTCACAATTTACATAGCCATATTCCATTAAAACTGAAAAGGTGTACAAATCCTGGGGCATACCCCGAGGAACAACAAAAGAAAGTAAACAACTACAAAACTACAAGGCTACACTGCTGATACTATCCGCTGGAGGTACTGACCCTGCTCGCTACGACGCGGCCCCAGAACTGGACGTCGGACGGGAAACGTCCTCCTCGCCCTCACCTGTGGGGGTAGGGGTGAGCCTCTCTAGTCACTGGCTCAGTAGGGAACTCCCCCAAAGCCGAACAACCACAAACCACAGGTACAAAACAGTAAACAGTACCAACCACATATAAAACAGCTAAGCAGGTAAGTAAAGCTGTAAAAGTACTCACCGTCTGCCGACTACGAGAAACAACTGTAGTAACTAAACGGCAAACCCAAACAGGTGTACACCAAAGTAGAGACAGCCAACACGAGCCACGTAAACTGGTTCGCGACACCAGAAACTGACTCGGACAACTAACACAGGTCCACCTCTCAGTCTCGCAGCCACGGACGAAAGGTCCAGCTGCCGCTCCACGTAAAAAGGTCAAACAACTGTGGAGACCAACTAAACCACCACAACCTGCGACCACACGGTCCAGGCCCATGCCTGGCACCTCCAGAGACCCTGGCCTGGGCTCGCTAGAGTGAGGCACTGGTAAAGGACTAGCTGGGGTCCAGTACGTCTACTGGTGTCCGTACCCCCAACTACGAGCGCGCTACAAGTGACTAAAAACACCACAACTGTCACTGTCCCACTGTCGTCTTTCCCTCAGCCGGACGTACAACTCTAACACAAGAGTGAGGGTGTCCAGGTCAGACGACACAGACCTCACGGTACAACACAAGTACCGGGACAAGCCCTGAGCTAACAGCCTGGCTCACAAAGAACCTGGGGCACCCAACTGGAGAGGTAACCACGGTAGGCGTCGTACTACTCGTCACGTACACAAAACCACGTGCACGTCACACACAACCACGTGAAACTTCACGTAAACCACAAGTAACCACTGGCCACTACACGTGAACCCAACTGACTCGCGTACACAACGCGCAGTCACCGAAGTAAACAATTAACAGCATACCTTGTATGCTAAACACGTAAACCAGTGCACTCAGTGCACCTCATACGTTAACACCCACGCATTAACGATAAACACCATAAAACCATTTCATTTTCTGTTCATATAGGAGTAGGCGGCCACATCGATTGCCGCTTACAGGAAGTAGACGGCAAGGTCCCTGGCCGTCAACCTCCTGGCTGAAGATCTTGGCGGCAAATGATGTTGACGCCAAGTTCCCCGGCCTTAAACCCTGCAGAAACCCTAATCCGTCCTGCGGGTTTTCCACTCATTCTTATTACAGAAAACATGTAAATGCTATTCCTCTAGCATGTTAGAACCCAATACACCCAATTATACATGCTTTACAACATTAAACACACAAACCACCCATTATCCCGCATGGTGCAACTCTATCCAAACATGATTATCATGCTGGTTCAAGTAGTTATGATGTGTTTTAATGTTTCTACGGAGCTACCAGGGTTCATCCCCTACCTCAGAACGCGTTAGAATCTCCTGCAATCCCCCGGTTCACGCCGAGCCCTCCGCGAGCTCCCACGCGAATTGCACCACGCCGCGACGTTTCCTCGCGCAATTCGGCGACGCCGCGCGTCCCACGATCGACCAGCCACTCCTCGATACCTGTTAGAACCTTCAGAAACACCAGGGCGCGAAGCTGGGGCAAGAGGGAGAGAGGGTGAGCTGAGGGAGCTGCCCTCGGGTGAACATATAACCTGCTGAACTGACAGATTGGCGTCAACCCCCTTGTCGCCCACATGCACCGCCAGACTAAACGTCCACCACTACAGCCGCCAAGTTCAAGAAGTCAACGTCCATAAACATGGACGCCAACAGTCAATGACCACCCCTTGGCCGCCAACTCAGACAGAACAGCAGCAGGTCCTATTCCAATTCAGGACCTACCCTGCTCTTCACCTGCTCAAGCCACGCAATCACACCATGCATTCCACACACCCAACTCACACTGGCCTCACAACGGCCGCCACAACCACAATGCACATGATCCGCATGGATCCGAAAAGCATGCGACGTTACACAGTGATTCCACTTATGTGTAGTATGGTGGAGGAGGCAACCCAAAGAGCAGCAATACTTGAAAGAACTGTGCAAGCCAGGAAGTCCAGTGGATCGGGATCAGGTAGTGGTAGTTTTTGACTTCCACAGCAGTCTTCGGGTGTTAGCAAAGGCAAGGCACCTTCGAGAGGAGCGTCTACATTAGGTTTTGACAAGTGGGGAAACAAGTTAAAGAAGATATTTAGAGGTCGAGGAGGTGGCATGCAGCAGGGATTTCAGTAGGGTCGAGGCTATAAGCCGGAGACGAAGGAATCACAGCAAAAGCACAACTAGGAAGCCCGCAGAGTTTAGATGCTACAATTGTGATCAGCCGGGGCACTTGGCAATAAATTGTCCATATCCAAGAAGAGGTAACTATGGTAGAGGGGCACCACAGCAACAGCACCAATAGCCATTCCAGCAGCCACAAGCTGAGCAAGGTACAGTAACGCCTTACTAGAGGGGTCGAGGACGAGTGATGGCAATCACAAGGGCTCAGCGGAGGCGTCCAATCTGATTGAAAGTATTATACCACTTCTTGAATTTTCTGCTAGAACATTAATCGATCCAGGTGCATCACATTCCTTCATTTCTGAGGACTTTATTGATAATATGCTACATCCCTTTGAGGAGAGGCAGTGTGCGCTTGTGGTAGAGGTTCGTTCCGGTGACTTCATGCTTACTACGTGTTATTTGGATGAGGTTCCCATCATGATACAAGGTAATCAGTTGCCAGCCAGATTGTATGCACTACAGTTAAAAGAATATGATGTGATATTGGGCATGGATTAGTTGGAAGCATATGGGGCAGTGGTTGATTGTAGAAAGAAGAGTGTGAGGTTCAGCCATCCAGGAGGGGATGTGTTTGAGTTCCAAGGTATGCCATTCTATACCCCTAAATTTATCATTTCTGCTCTTAAGGCTAGGAAGTTGATTAATGCAGGCTGTGTAGCCTATTTGGCATCTGTTAGCTTGGTTGAGGCAGGTAAGACAATAGATATGGTACCAATGGTAAAGGAGTTTGTGGATGTATTTCCGGATGAGTTACCAGGTTTGGCATCGCATAGAGAGGTTCACAGTGGAGTTGCAGCCGGGTAGTATGCCCATTTCCAAAGCACTATATAGAATGGCACCTGCAGAATTGAAAGAGTTCAAGAAACAATTACAAGAATTGTTGGAGAAGGGTTTCATCTGGCCTAGTCACTTGCCATGGGGAGCACTGGTCCTGTTTGTTAGAAAGAAAGATGGTAGTTTGAGAATGTGTATTGATTACCGCCAGTTGAATCAGGTTACAATAAAGAATAGGTATCCACTTCCACGAATTGATGATTTATTTGATCAATTGCAATCAGCAAGAGTGTTTTCCAAGATAGATTTGAGATCGGGGTACCATCAGTTGAGGATACGGGAAGAAGACATTGATAAAACAACATTTAGAACAAGGTATAGGCATTATGAGTTTGTGGTTATGCCATTTGGGCTAACCAATGTACCAACAACATTCATGAATTTGATGAACAAGATTTTCCATCCATATTTAGATTAGTTTATTGTGGTATTCATTAATGATATATTAGTGTATTCAGCTTCGGAAGAGGAACATGCAGCTCACTTGAGGATTACATTGCAGACATTGAGAGGGCACCAGTTATATGCAAAATTCAGTAAGTGTGAGTTTTGGCTTAGAGAAATATAGTTTTTGGGACATGTTATTTCAGGTGAAGGTGTTGCAGTTGATCCAGCAAAGGTGGAAGCCGTTATGAAATGGGAAGAACCAAAGACAGTGTTAGAAATTAGAAGTTTTCTTGGGTTGGCAGGTTACTACAGGCTGTTTATCCAAGACTTCTTAAAGATTGCAACACCAATGACTAGGCTTACCAGGAAAGGAGTACCATTTGTATGGTCATCCAATTGCAGGCGCAGTTTTATGGAATTGAAGAAGCAGCTCACTTCAACACCAATATTGGAAATCCCATCAGGCCAAGGTGGTTTTGTATTGTACACTGATGCATCAAGAATAGAACTTGGGGCAGTACTTATGCAACATGGAAAAGTGGTGGCCTATGCATCTAGGCAATTGAAGTGGCATGAGAAGAATTATCCCACACATGACTTAGAGTTGGCAGTGGTTGTATTTTCATTGAAGATATGGCGGCATTACTTGTATTGTGAAAGATTTGAGATCTTCACGGACCACAAGAGTTTGAAATACATCTGTAATCACGGGGAATGTGCGACCCCTAAAACACGCGATAGGATATTAAAACTAATAGCATGGAAATAAGGATGTGATCGCCACCTAGATAGTTGCCATATAAGAAAATGAAAAGGGGCTAACTAAGCTAGGAAAAGGAAGAGAGAACAGGAGACTAACCTGAGATCGCAGCGAGGGACCCCATCGCGATGGGCTTGGTGTCGCGACGCCCGTGTAGGGCGCGTCTCTGTGTCACGTCGCCCTCGTCCGTCACGTCCTCTGCAGTGTGGGAGAAATGTGAGGGGACCTTCTTCCTACTCTCCAGCCGGCCAAAGAACAAGAGCTGCTCGTCAGCCTTCGCTTGGGTGCCTGCCAAAACAACGAAAACAAGAAAGAAACCATGTTAGAACAAATTTAAGTGTAGAATCTATCCATAAATGAAAAAGTAAAATGAAAATATGGTGGGAACAATCCTGGGGGGTGGTTTTTAAACCCCTAGGGTGTATGGAAAATGTAGGAAGGAAAAGAAATGCAGCCTATCTAGAAAATAGAATAACATGCATGGGAAAAGGAAATGAGGAAAGAGGGAAGAAAGAGCCCCATATGGGGAGACTCCCTTGCATTTATATGTGTCCATAGCTCGTGCTAAAACCTCAGAAGGAGTGGGGGCCGCCCTCCTCAAGCTCCAAGCTCCGTAGATGAAGAAATGGGCATAGCTTGGTGATGGGAATAGGAGGAAAATGAGAGGAATGGAAGAGATGGTAAGTGTTGGTCATAGGAAATTTCGACAGCCCTTCGGGGTGAAAAATGGGGCTCTCCTCTTCCTGAAAGAGAGGCCTTGCTTTTATAGAGAAATGAGAGAGAATAATCCCATTTTAGATGATAATTACCCAAATAAAGGATAAAATCCAATAAATCTCGTGGGTGAGAGTCCAAAGGGGTGCCCAAGGAGTCCCACAAACCCAAGATGCGCTCAGGAGGTTGAGGGGTTGCTTGGGGATAAATGCAAAGGTCATAAGAGGATAAATAGGAGGTGGTTGCGGAGGCCAGCGCATGCGGCTGTTGTCGCGACGGGTCGTAGGGGTGCGACAAGGACTAACGCGATGGCTAGAAGGGGTACGACAGCAAGGCCAACGTGGATGGTATGCAGGGGCTGTTGCGACGGCCATAGGGGGCGCGACAAGATTAACGCGGTGCCACTACCTATCGCGTCAAGGAAAATCGATTATTCTTGAATTATTGACCAATCAAATGGGAGAATAATGGGCATTTAAGGCTCAAGGACTCTTTTAAGAGATAATGGACAAGGATATCATAAAAGTTGGGCTGTTAATGGGCTCAAAGTAAGGCTAATGGTGGGCTCAAGGTGAATGACCAACTTGGGTATTACTAAGATAACAAGAAATGTGGTTCAACTTGTAGGCCAGAATCGGGTGTCTACAACATCTTTTCACAAAAGGATTTGAATTTGAGGCAACGCAGATGGATGTAGTATTTAAAAGATTATGGTTTCAGTTTAGCATATCATCCAGGCAAGGCAAATGTGGTCGCAGATGCTTTGAGTAGGAAAGCAGTTATGAGCCATATGATGATGAGAGAATGGAAGCTGTATGAAGATGTGGCAGAAAATTCCTTGATTGTTCCAGTAGTCAACGAAGAGCAGTGTTAGCCAGTAGCACAGTGGAGCCATCTTTGTATTGGCAGATAGTAGAAGCACAAAAGGTAGATGAGAACTTGATGGATATTGTAAAGATGGAAAATATCACCATAGATGATGATTGTGTGGTCCGTTTAGGCACAGGTTATATGTTCCAAGTGAAGCTAGTGTGAAACAAAAAGTGTTAGAAGAAGCACATCGGTCTAGGTACACTATACACCTGGGAAGCACAAAGATGTATCAAGACTTGAAGAAATATTTCTGGTGGCCGAGCATGAAGAAAGAGAGAGCAGAATTCTTAGCAAGGTGTCTAGTGTGCCAGCAGGTTAAGGCAGAGCATCAAAGACTAGGTGGTTTATTACAGCCATTACCTATACCGTAGTGGAAGTGGGATGACATAGCAATGGACTTTGTTGCAAGTTTACCCAGGACGGCTTCAGGTCACAATGGTATTTGGATCTTTGTTGACAGGTTGACAAAAGTATGCAGGTTGCTAGCAGTAAGCATGTCATGGGCAGTGGATAGATTGGCGAGGTTGTATGTGGATAGAATTATGTCGTTGCATGGAATTCCAGTCACTATTGCTTCATATAGGGATCCCAGGTTTACTTCCGATTTTTGGAGGAGCTTCCAGAGGGTTGTTGGTACACAGTTGAGCTATAGTTCGGCATACCATACCCAAACCGATGGACAGACAGAGAGAACAATTTAGACTATTGAAGATATGCTACGAGCTTGCTGTTTAGTTTGGGGAGGCGGATGGGAGCAGCATTTAGGTATGGTTGAATTTGCCTACAAGAATAGTTATCACACCAGTATCGGCATGGCACCATATGAAGCACTTTATGGAAGACCTTGCAGAACACTGTTGAATTGGCATGAAGTGGGAGAAAGGCAAGTAATGGGACCGAAATTGGTGTAGCAATGTGCAGAAATGGTCAAGTTCATCAAAGAGAAGCTCCTACATCATCACAGAGTCCGTCATTCCTAAACTTACTTGACTTAACGGCCTATCCAATGATTAACAATGTGCACCTAGATCATCACTGTTTTTGGTAAAGGGAAACTCAAATCCCAGAACATATTGAGAACCAACCGGTCCTTGTAAATGATATAATAAGTAGAATACTATTATAGTAATGCAAGGGAATAGGAATACAAATACTTACCTGACTTACCTGTGACGTCCCATTTTTTTGTGATTTTCTGATTTTTTTTCTGACGAATAAACAAACAAACATGACAACAGTAAAATATATACATTCACATAAATGAAAATCATAAACAAACAATGCATAGACAAACAAAGACACAACAGACCGAAACGCGAAGCACTTGGAGGTCGCAACAGAGTCGCGTCACCCATGGTGGTCGCAACCTTAACGCGACGCATTATGGCGTCGCGACACCAGTCGCAGGATAAAGATAGAAAAATCCAATCTATCCTTATCTAATCCTACCTAGACCTCTCCTAGGACTCTTAAACCTAGCCTACTATGACTCTAACACCTAGGTACGAGATTGGGATGGATTAGCCACCCTAGGGCTCTATAAATAGGGCTATAAGGGGCTCAAATTCGCAGCTCTCTCTCTCTCCTTCTCCTCTCTTTCAATTTTCTCTCTCCTCAGCCATGAAGAGGTCTTTCTCTACCTTCCAAGATGACATCAAACCCTATGCAGGCCCCAAGGCAGCCCGAGCTATAGCGCCTCTCCTCCGTGTGCGGGCACATTTTTGCAAGGCCTGAACTCCAAGTAAGTGCACTTTTTCTCTCTCTAGCTCTTCTCTCTCTCTCCATGTTCTTCTTTTCTTCTCTCTTCTTGCTGCTACCAACCCTCTTCTTCTTTTCTTCTGCTGTTCTAGATCCTCTTGGGCCATAGGAGATTCTCTAAAGTTCTGTGATTGGCACCCATGATAGAGATGCTCCCTCTAGCTTCTACCCGGCATCTGCGCGAATGGGGGCTCTCAACGGTGCTGGTTCTGGCAAAATAGTACCACAAGATCGTGCATGTGTGGGACAGCCTCACTGCACTGGCGGAGTTGTTACACCCGCAAACACACACGTTTATCTTCCCCGGGTTTGAGGCGACTATACTGCTGGAGGAATTGGAGCTGATGTTGGGTCTCCCGAAGTACAAGAGAGGCGAGGAGCATGCCCTCTCCTACACTGTGGCTCCAATTGATGCATGGAGCAGCTCGGGGAGATTACCACTAAGAAGACAGATTTGCACAGCATGACTAGCCAGAACCATGTCCACCTCCTCCCCATCTCCCAGTGGATCGTCTCCAGTGCAAACGCAAGTGTAACGACCCTCTTTATACCGGTACGGATATACCATCCCACGTCGATATAAAGAACGCCATTACAGTGGGACATTACCCAACAATTTCATACAAGGTTGAAATATACACAAATATAAATAACACATGGCAACGGAATTAAAAGATCTGAAATTGGATTTGCATTCCATCATCAACATTTTATCCACAGTCTATATAGAAGTAAAAGAGCTAAACAATCATAATAAAAGACAAAAGAGTACAATGTCCACATTAGACTACGCAGAGTCTTTATTACATACTTTTTCAAGTAAGGGAAAATACAATAATATGTCCAATCTCAATTTCCTACTCCTACTCCGAGTCGCTCCTAGTGATCTCCTCAGAAGAAGTAGTCTCATACCTGTACGCCGAAGCAAGAATGAGTTCATGGAACTCAACAAGTACGCTAAGCACACAAAACTTACATGTACTGCATGTCATTTACATTTGATATCACATTTAGGCAAAGAATTTAACAATCCTAAACATGAGTTCTACACATTTTTCACATGGCATTTATTTAATATGAAGTATTTACTAGCTAAATGCCTATCACATGCTTTCTACACAATTATCAATATGTCAACTCAATCACATGTTCATAGCATTTATACATGTACAAGGTAACACTTATTATCGTAAGCATGGAAACTACTTATAAAAGAGACATAATTCTCTAACATGGATTTTAAATCATTTACACATGGAACCACTGATTATAGACAAGTCACATAGCATATAAGACTATCAATTTACAGGCTATCACAAGAGTTTAAACTAATACATGCTCATTTACACAATCTCACAATTTATACATGCATTTACACTTAACACAATTCACATTTATTAATGACGTGACATATAGCCCAAACCACCAAAGAAGGACACACACTAATCACAAACATAATCATCACCTAGGCATACTAGTGACAATTCTTAGTTATTGTGCAGAACCGGGAGAAGCACTCTCCACCCTAACCAGCGATACTTGTTCGCCTCCAGGATTAATCCCATGCCCGTAGGATATCACACACTTGAACTTTCCCGTGGGGACTTTACCATAGTACAGTTCCACAGCCCTCTAGGTAGCAGTGTCACCCTTGGCACATTTTCACATTTTTAATACAAATTTCACATCATTTTTGACACATTTCTTGTATTCATATCTATACGCATATTTCAGATTCCCTATCATGGTACTACTGTTGGTGAGGATACATCAGTTCATATGTCATTAGCATGCTGTAATTAAAAAGTTTTAAACAGTAATTATATTAATCATGGATTAAGAAATCATTTAAAATGGAATAAACAAAATTTGTACCTACGGTTAACCAATTCTCATGAAATTTTAGCCACAGGTTACTTACTATTCACACATAACACAGACAAATTTCCACATTTTTCTGATGATTCCACTATTTTATAAAATTAAAACAGTGATCAAATTACTGATTAAAATAGTCAAATTCATAATATTATTAACATTCGGTCTCACAATTTATTCTTCACATGCATACTGACAATACCAATCATGTGTTCATTTTCATGGATTTATCTACTTTCATAGAATGAGATATAATTTCTATACCATCTAGTCATGCTCACTATTTCTATTTCCAGAAAACACATTAATTCACACAGTCAGCAGAAAATTTCCAAACTTTGACAACATGTTCTACTAATAGTGTACACATCACATAAATTTTCTGACATTGATCTCTTACAGATTCACACAGTAACAATTAAATCATGCTCAAGCACTAAATTTCAGAAAATTTCCACAATTCTACAGTGAAACGAAAATCACACCAAAATCACATAGCACATTCTATATTGCTTACTTTATATTACACACAATTTACCTATCCTCATGCGGAAAATCCTGAAAACTAGGTTATATAAGTCAACCAGCATAATGGTTGCAGTCTGACGAACTTAACGGCAAGGGGTAGCCGTTTAGCAGGTTAACGGCATCAAAGATTGCCACCAAATCAGGAACTTAACGGCAAGAGATTGTGTCGTTAATCTCCTATCTGTGCAAAACACAGACTGCTCACAGAAAAATCGCTTGAATGGGGGTTCCAGGACACGAGAAAAAATCCACAAAATTCCTAGGACATACCAGACACATGTAGGGACTGTGTGGAAAGGTTACTTGCCTTAGGTAAATTCCACAATCGTTGATTTGTGTCGGAGAAGCTCTCCTCGGCCTGTGCCAAAGAGCCTTCGATTCCTCCTTCCACCGAGTCCTTTGTTGATGTAGCACGCTATCCGGTGATGGGGAACCCTTCTCCTATGTATAGACTCTCCTCCAGTCGTGGAAGATCGTCGGAAAGAGTCGTCGGTTGCCAGATCAGAGGTTGCAAAGATCAGATTTTCGCACAGAACTCTAGGGTTTTGAAAAAAGAGTCAAAAGGGGCTCATCTATGTCAGATCTTGGTTCTTATAAAGGGCTAGGGTCGGATATGAGTAAGGGTAAGGGATAGAGCCGTTGGGGGACGGTTTCCAAACCTAGAGGCGTGATTTCCGAGGGCGTTTCCCGATCTGGAATCGTACAGATTTGGGATATTGACGTCCACATACCTGGTCGCCTATTCAAAGTGGGCGTCCATCGATATTGCCGCCTATCTAGTACTAGTCACGTCAGCTGATGTTGATGCCGCTGGTCGACAAAACACACTTAAAATATGTAGAATCTATAAACACCACACACAAAATAATAAATAAATATATAATATATATATACATATACTTGTATACAATATGTACATCACCATAATACTAATCATACAATTCGTATAAATAAAAATACTATTACAATAATCTATACATCACTAGTATACACTTATATGTACATATATATACTCAAGCATGCAAGGTAAAAATCAAGGGCCTTACAGCAAGACTGGGAATTACCTTGCTATAGCCAAAGCCGCCGCCATCTGCATCTGCGGCGTCATCCTTTTCCCGACAGAAGACGGTGCCATCTCATTCTCCTACCAGAGCAAAATCGACTCTGTATCCAAAGGTATGAGCATTGCACAGGCCGTCCTTGGTTATCTCTACGCTGGACTATCTTCTGTAGCCACCGGAGGCCCTTTCTATGGTTCCGTCATCGCCCTTGAGCTCTGGATGGGAATGCATATCCAATTCCGGGCGATGGACAAC
Source organism: Colocasia esculenta (assembly GCA_014218235.1). Lineage (NCBI taxonomy): Eukaryota > Viridiplantae > Streptophyta > Magnoliopsida > Alismatales > Araceae > Colocasia > Colocasia esculenta. Next base: position 17,863,915 of record CM024755.1, on the reverse strand, counting down.
CTCTCTACCGAGTGCAAAACCATGCTGCACCACCCATTGGCCTTTGTCGGAACACCTCTCTACATGACTCCACGGGCCTGGTGCAAGACTGCTTAGGTGAAGGGGCTGAAAGAATGGCGAGACTACTTTCAAGCAATGACAGTAGCGGAGTTCGACATGCACCCGTACTACCTCTACCATACAATGATCCGCTTCTCCAGCGCCCCGAGCTAGCACTACAGCTCTTGGGCAATGAAGCACTGGTCCTCTATAACCTGGACCGCTACCACCTTCAATGCGGTGCTGCACGCACGACGGTTCCTTTGCTCTCCCATTACCCACCTATTTAGGAAAGGAAGAGGGGTGACGATCAAGATGAACGAGACGTGCGGAGCGCCGTCGTCCACTAGGAGGGGTGCGCTACAAGTCTTCTCTAGGCTGAGGTGGTAGAAGATGAGGACGTGACCCAGGAGTACATTAAGGCATTGAAAAGGATCCATCCAGCTGCACCGGGAGCTTGAGATGGATTAGATTGATGTAGGCATTGTATCAGATGATACTTAGGGCAGAAGAGTGCATTTGATTGAGTGTAGGAAAGATTAGGCATTGTATTTGATGAGTTGAATCAATAAAAATATACTTTTACTCTGAGCGCACTGTGTTCTGTTGATAACGCGCCCCCTATAGATGTCGCATTCAGATCGCGATGGGGCGGTGGGTCGCGACATCATAGCAGCCTACCATGCCCCCACGACAAGAACGCGATGCCCCGCGGTGTCGCGCGACACCAACTGAAAGTTCAAAAATTGCAACCCCCTTTCTCCCCCCCCTTTTTGTGCATTCAAGCGTGCAAGAACTCTCAAGCTCTGGCGATCTACCCTTGCGATTTCTTGCAACCCTGCATTCCCTCTCTCTCACTTGTTCCCCTCTTAGACTCTCAAAGAACTTGCAATAGAGGGAGGCGGCAATGGAGGCGATGGCGGGTTGGCGGCTCGCCGAGTGATGAGAGGAGGAAGCGGCCGGCGACGAGGGCCACCCGGCGGCACGAGGAGGCGGCCACGACGGAGGAAGTGGCATCAGACATGGAGATGGAGGAGGAGGAAACCCCGGCGGTTGACTTGGAAGCGGCGGCGAGGGCCCACGAGGATGCCATGAAGAAGGTAGGTTTTCGAGGCCCCTAGCCCTTTATTTCTATGTGTGGATGTGTGGGGAAGCCCCCTAGAGGGCCTAATTTAGGGTGCGATGCCTAAAGAAACGACCGCCGGAGAAGGAAAATTTTGGTTGGTTCGCGACTGAAATCGCGACGGGTCAACGGGCCGCAACCATGTAGCGTCAGCCAAGGCCGTCGCGACAAGGTTGCGGTCCACTAGGGGGGCGTGACCAGGTCGCGACGCATCGGGGAGTCGCGACAAGGTCACGACCCTTTGGGCCGTCGCGACCTCAACCGAAACCAAAACCTGAACAGGATGAAACTCACTGATGATTATAACTTGTGCTTGCAGGGGGAAATGAGGGCTCGTTTCATGGATCTTAGTATTAGCAGTTTACCTAGCCTTCCCCAGGTTCTAAAGGGATAGGTTTAAGGAGATGGGGTTTGGGGAGGTGTTGAGGATAGAGTGGATGAGGGCGGACGCCCCTCTAACCCAGGCCCTACGTAGCAGGTGGGACATAGAGGCGACTGCCTTCGTGCTTCCATGGGGACACATGATCCCCAACCTGGAGAATGTAAGCAGGATCACTGGATTGAGAGTCTACGGGCGTCCAGTGAGTGGCTACACCTACCTCTGCTATCGAGAGCTTGCCCATAGGCTCCTAGGTTTGACCGTAGGGTAGAGGTCTTCCCTCGTCTCCAGGGTTGACCTTTAGGAGAGCTTAGGGCTGTTTAAGACTGAGAGGAGGGTAGCCGAGTCCGTAGACGAGCAACTACAGCGGCTGGAGGAGGGTTGCCGAGAGAGTCTAGCTAGTGAGCCAGGGGCTCAAGCAGACATAGACTTGCGTCACTTCCTCACCCTCTTCTTTGGTAGACTTCTGTTTGCCACTAGGGGCGACCCGGTCCACTGTCGGTTCCTGCCACTATTAGAGGACCTAGGTGAGGTAGTGGGCTATGCGTGGGGAGCAGCGTTCCTGGCGCATCAGTTCGAGAGCCTGGGTTCCTCGGACCGGCAGACGGCTATCAGTAGATTCTACCTCTTTCTTCAGGTACACTCTTCTCCTCTTGCCCTTGTTGACTTAAATTGCCCTTTTGATATTATAATTGCGATCTAACTGAGGCTTCATGCTCCTGAAGGTCTGGGCCTACCTCCACCTCCCTGGCCTGAGGAGAAGAATCCTGGAGTGACCGGGCGTCATGCCCCTCGCTCGACACTGGGTGCTGTGTCTTGACACGCACCCCCTAGAGGACCAGCTAGCATCCCTCCAGGACGCCATTGATGTCTACCCTTATCTAGATGTAGGTGATCTAACCCTTCTTTTTAAGTTCAATTTGATTTTAATTGCTTTGATCACTTGGCTACTAACAAGATGTGCTTGATGTGCAGGTGGTGTGGCGGCCATATCTAGAGGAGGGGGATGAGGGACAACCCTGTTGGTGCAGGCCCGCCCCTACTTCGGTAGGTCGGTGTGTGTGCATGCACTCAACCTTGTGCTACCTCTCCTCTTCCACTTGCACCTGTCCCAAAGGTCGCTCGAACCTACGTCAGCACAGTGGAGGTTCCCCAGCCGAGACCGGACCCCTAGGCCTGGTCAGATCTTCAGGGGACTTCACGACACCACAGATTGGCTCGAGCGGGCCAAGGAGCAGATTCAGAACTGGGAGCGCCGGGGCAAGCAAGTCAAGTCCACCACCACATCTGACGACGCGTACCTTCAGGCCTTCGCCTTAAAGTACGGGGCGAGGGTCTATAAGGGCGCGCGACGACAGGTAGATCTCCTCAACCCAGACCTTGTGAATTGCATCTAATAGAATTGAGCTAAAGGTTTAGAAATGAATTGCAGGTGGACGTGGCTAGCGAGATCGCCTCACTTCGTGCCCTTCTCCACTCGGCGGTGCAGGAACGGGAGGTCGCCCAGAGGAAGGCAGAGCAGCTGGTAAGCACTACTTCAGTACTCTATCAATTTCATAGGCTGATTTGGGAAAGTAACGTGTGTTGCATGTGCAGTGGAGGGAGTAGAAACATGTGAGGACAGCAGCGGAGGTTGGTGCTTCCTCCTCCAGAGCAGCGGAGGGCTCCCAGTCGGATCTGGAGGATCGACTGGTAGCCGCGGTGAGGACGGCCGAGGAGGCGTGGGCGGAGTTGGCCGAGAGGGTAAGCAAGACATTGATTTAAATTGAAAATTATTTACATTTGGCACTGACTTGGCATTTCCTACAGGAGATGGAACTGAGGACTGCCACGGACCGAGTGACCCAGCTACAGGGGCAGGTCGACACTGTGACAGGAGAGAGGGATCAGCTGCGCATCCGGGCGGAGACAGCTAAGTCTCAGGTAGCAGAGGCGACGAGGGAGCTGGCGACGCTATGAGTGCAGGGGTCGTCAGTGGACCAGGAGGAGCTAGCCCAGCTGCGCGCTGATCTGCATGCACAATAGACATTAGTGCGGGGACTTCAGGAGGTGATGACGGCCATAGGCCGGTCATGGAGCCGGAGTAAGAGCGGCGCGAGTGGGGCCAGCAGAGCGACTGGTGTCTTCGTTAGGCAGTATTTAGCAGGTTCCTCTAGCCGCCGGAGGAATGAGGATGAGGAGAGGCGCCTCGGTGGTAAGACGAGTGCCAGGAGTGGTCGGGGTGGTGGTGAGATGCCACCACCTCCTGATAAACATGAGGGATCCGGGGAGAGTGGCGGTGGACAGTGAGGAGTTTGTAAGCCACCTCCCCCTTATCTTTGTACATACTGTTTATCTCTTAGTGGATCTTTTACTTTATGTCAATATTTATGGAAAATGAATGAATTTGCAATTGACCGAGTGTGAGATGAGATCCGAATAAGAGAGAGAGGAAGAGAGTACCCTGAGTACATTGTCGCGTGCGATCCAAAAATTTCCTGTCCCTGCACACTTAGGAAAGCAAGTTAGATTTGATCTTTGGCTCAGCCCCTTGCGCTAAGTAAAAGAAAATGACTTTACTTCGAAATTGTCAAGGACTGAGCCTTATTTAATAGACGAAAAGTAAATCAAAATAATACATGCTAGAAGAAAGCGATATGTACACACATTTTTTGGATTTTCGGGATTTTCTAATTTTTTTGGATTTTGAGATTTTCTATTTTTTTTTTTAGATTTTGAAATTTTCTGATTTTTTTTTTTTTGGAATTTTCTGATTTTGTTAGATTTTTTGGGTTTTCTGATTTTTTTTTTATTTTTTGGGGTTTTCTATTTTTTGGATTTTTAGGGTTTCTGATTTTTTTTATTTTGGATTTTTTTATTTTCTAAATTTTTTGGATTTTCTAAATTTTCTGATTTTTTTGGATTTTTTTGGGGGTTTTCTAATGACGACATCCTCTGCATTTGAGTGATTGGCTATGGATCTCAATCCTATCTTATGTTTGTCAAATATCCCCTAAGCACATTGTGCATTTGCTTTTGGCTCCCCAAGGTCACTTGCCCCTAGTTACTAATGTTCTAACGTAGACCAGGTGCGGGGTTCTCCGGTCATTAGTGGGGATAGGAAGACTAAAAGGAGACAAGACTTGGATTTGGTGCTTGGGAGATTGGCTTGCAGGATTTGCAAGGGTGTACCTCACATGGAATCCGTCTGTTGTCCAGAGACTTTGTGGTCATTATTTTATCCGGGGCATGCGTACGACCGGGCTCAAGGGCGTCTTGCGGGGAACTGTACTACCACTCTTTAACATGCCCCTATTTTCAATTTTATGCTTACTTCTCATTTTTATCAAATTTCTCTTTTCCTTTTTTCTTTTTCTTTCTTTTGAACAGACTGTCTCTCTTTGAGACTTCATACATATGAGCTACACCTCCTCTAGTCCACAAGCCAGCGCTCTTTTGCCCCTAGACCTTGTCCGATCAAGAAGAGAATTGACCTTCACAACCCATAGGTCTAGGCAGGAACACCACTAACTAAGGAAAATTAACCCTGGGTTGTCATGTGGTGTGTGACTGAGCATAAGGGTCACTTGACAACAAATGAAAGTGAGTGAGACACATGGATACTAACATTCTTTTGCAAAGTGATGTCGCTATTGAAAAACTTTTATTAAGGGTAGAATCTTTTAAGATACAACAAATTCCACGGGTGAGAGAGGTCCTCACCATCGGCATTCATAAGCATATACGCGTTCCCAGGGTACACTTCCTTAACAACGTACGACCCTTCCCAGTTTGCTTGCAATTTTGACCCAGGACCTCCAGGTTTTATGAAAATTCACTTCAAAACCATGTCTCCTTCTTGGAATTTGCGTTCAATCACTTTCTTTTGAAAAGATCTTGAGAGTCTATTCTGATATGAAAGTACATGATCGGCCGCGGCTAGACGCCGTTCGTCTAGGAGTTCTAGCTGTGTAAGTAACACCTCTCGATGTTCGTCGGGATTAAGTTCTTTATCAAGCTGAACTCTTAGCGAAGGAATGAGGATCTCATGTGGGCATACGGCCTCCATCTCATATGTAAGTGAAAAGGGAGTTTGCCCAGTGGGTGTGCGGACGGATGTACGATAGGCCCACAGAGCTTCAATCAATTTCTCAGGACAATCAACAAACTTATGAGACTCACAAGTTTTCTTTAGAACTTTCAAAAGTGTTTTATTTGAAGCTTTGGCTTGGCCGTTGCCCTGCGGATAGTAAGGAGACGAATGATGCAAGGAAATATTGAATTTCTTACATAGGTCCTGAAGCTCTTGTGAGATGAACTGGGGTTCATTATCGGTGACGAAGCCACTTGGTACTCCAAACTGCGAGATGATGTTCTTCATGATGAATCTACACACGGTCGAGCCTTTGATTTCTGCAAATGCCTCTGCCTCGGCCCACTTGGTGAAGTACTCAGTAGCAGTGAGAATGAAGATTTATGTTTTACCTTGAGCATTAGGATCACCAAGGTCCAATGATATCAAAGGCCCCATGGAGAAAGGCCAAGGAGAAGATAGTGGATGCAAAAAGAGGACGGAGCATGGATTTTATCAGATGGAGTTGGCACTGACACCACCTAATACGTAGAGGGCACAGTCTTCTTCTAAGGTTGGTCAGTAGTAGCCCTGCCTAAGGATCTTCTTAGCCAACCATTTGGCTATCAATGCCCTCCAACTTCACTAGAGTGAGCTCCTTCACTACCTTCCAGGCTTCTTCGTCCGACAAACATCTGAGGAGCATTCCATTTAGAGCGCGTCTATACAACACTTCTCCAACAAATGGTATTCTTAACGCCGCTCTACGATGCTCTCCTATCTTCTGCTTCTGCTTCTTCTGGAAAGGTATCGTCTCTGCAATACAACTCAATCTCGTGGTACCATGGCCTTTCTCTCTTCTATCATGTCTCCTAGCTCTACCAACAACACTTCCTTTGCTTCTCTTCTCTCTGCCTTCAAGATTACAGAGCTCTTAAGGTTATTAAACCAAGGATCCTGAGTGGAGGGAGCTTCTAACCTTTGGACTGTGATTGTCTCAGTGCTGCGGCTGAGAGGGAAAGAGAAAGATGAGGCTAGGGATGCGCGGGCATCGGCCAGAATATTCTGAGAGTGAGGAGTTTGAATGTAGATGAGTTTGCGGAATTGCTTGGCTAGGAGAGTGACCAGATCTTGATAGGGCTTGAGCTTAGGGTCACGAGTGCGATAGGTAGAAAGGAACTGCCGGAGAACAGTTGAGAGTCCCCTATGATCTTGAGTGTCGCGCGCCTAAGAGATAGGCAAGTTTTTAGACCAGCTAGGAAGCCTCATACTCGGAGACATTATTGGTGGCAGGGAATTGGAGTTGATATGCGAGTGGAATGGTGATCCCTTCTGGGGTAAACAAGACAACACCTATGCCCCGTCCCCTAGAATTGAGAGCCCTATCAAAGTGGAGCGACCAGAAGGGGTCACGAGAGATGAGTGACAGGTTTTCATCGGGGAAATCCTCTTGAACCATGTCACTATGGGGAAGAGGGAGGTGAGAAAGGTGCTCAGCAATGGTATACCCTTTTATAGCCTTCTAGACTACAAAGGTGATATCGAATTGAGACAAGAAGTTCTGCCAACGTGCGCCAATCTGGGCGAGGACTGGTTTCTCTAGGAGATCCTAATAGGATCCATTCTGAAATCAAACTCACCTTACGGGATAGGAAGTAGTGCTTCAATTTCTGTACTACTCACTAGAGCGCTGCACATGTTTTCCTCCATTGGGTGAGCTTGAGCTCGGAAGGATTGAAGAGCCTAGATAGGTATAGACTGCCTTGTCCTTTCTTTGCCAGAATCATCATGTTGCGCAAGGACAGCTCCTAGGGAGTCCTCAATGGTCGATAGATATAGGATTAAGGGTTTCCCAGGGACAGGCGCCTGCAGCACGGGCGGATTCATGAGATAACTCTTAAGCTCATCGAAGACTTCTTGGCATTTGGCGTTCCATTCGAATTTGGCTCCTCCTTTCAACAGTTCATAGAAAGGTAGAAAGGCCGACATCTTTGAGAGTGCTGAGATATGAATCTCCTTATGAACTGTAGCCGACCAATCAAACCTCGAAGCTCAGATATGTTCTTAGGAAGAGGCATCTCATTTATTGCCTTGGCCTTATGCGGGTCTATTTGAATCCCCCGTTTGCTGACTATGAATCCTAGCAATTTGCCTGAAGAAACCCCAAACACACACTTCTTCGGATTCATCTTTAATTGATATTCTTATGCACAGCGGAATACCTTGGCAAGCACGGAGGAGTGTTCACTTCGAGTCCGAGACTTCACCACAATATCATCCACGTAAACTTCAACATCAATATGGATCATATCGTGGAAGATAGCTAGCATTGCCCTTTGATAAATGGCGCCGGCATTCTTCAATCCAAACAGCATGACCACATAGCAATAAGTTCCCTAGGGCGTGGTGAAGGAGGTTTTCTCTTGGTCCTCCGGGGCTAGACAGATTTGATTATATCCTGAGTATCCATCCATGAACGATAGAATTTCATACCCAGTGGTGTTATCAATCAAAACATCCAAATGAGGTAAAGGGAAATCGTCCTTTGGACATGCCTTATTCAAGTCCCAGAAGTCTATGCAAATTCGCACTCTTCCATCCTTCTTCATTACTGAGACTATATTAGCCACCCACAATGGATAGAGGACTACACGGATGAACTTAGCTTTGTGTAGTTTATCAATTTCCTCTTTCATCTTCAAAGTAATGTGGGGGAGGAATCGCCTTAACTTATGCTTAACGGCAACTACCCCTGGCTTCAAGATTAACCTATGTTCCACCAATTCAGGGTCGATGCCAGGCATGTCGTCGTACGACCAGGCAAAAGAATCCTTGAAATCTCTTAAAATTTCTATAAGCACCTCCTCTTCCTCAGGAGGGAGACCGGAAGCTATGGTTAGGAGCCTGAGATCTTCTTTACTTCCAACGATTACCTCTTTGGTGGGTTCGTCCACTACCGATGTGGGTTCATCAAATCTTCTCATGCCACTCGCATACATCTCGGCAGCGTCCTCTATCTCACCATCTTCTTCATCCGCTGGGTCTTCCTCAGTTAAGATTTCATATACTCCAAATCCATCGTCTAGCCCTTCCTCTTTGTGTTGAGCTTCTATGTTCAGAACAACTACTTCTTAGGCAAACTCTTCAACAGCTAGAAGAGCGCCACACCTTTGCACCAGATCTAACAAATACCTATGGGGTATGCCACTACCCTTTCTCTTCCTAGACGGGGACGAGGACTTGCTAGATTCTACCCTTGAGTCTAAACTAGGGTTGATATTTATAGGAGCCTCTGGAGAAGTGTCTAGAGGTTTATTCGAAGGGAAAGAAATAGGTGCGGCTATGCCGCGGGAATCCTCCAATGGGTCTAGAGGTGGAGGCGGGCCACCCGAGCTCAGGGTGCCCACATCAGAGTTGGGGTGTAGGGGAACAGAAGGCCCCTTACCCAGATCGCCCAAAATGACCATGGTGGTCAGTGGGCGGAGATCGTGGCTTAAGCAGAAGGAAGGGAAAAGGCGGTGATCACTGCCAAGGAGGATGAGAGAGTGATGGGGATCGCCGTCAAGGAAGCGAAGGAGTGATCGGGTGATTGGGATCGCTGTTGAAAGCAAGGGGGCATCGGGACAGGGATCGCCATCTGAGTGCTGAGAATGGGGGTGACGGGGATCGCCATCAAGCAAAGGGGATTGCAGCAGGAAGTGACAAAGATCGCCGCCAGGAGTTGGGATCGAAGTGGGGAATTGGTGCTTGGAAGGAGAGGAAGGATGGGGATCGCCGTCCGATGAAGGGGGAAGGGGGAAAGACGAGGATCGCCATCCGAAGAAGAGGGAGAGAAGATGGGGATCGTCGTCCGATTGGTGAGGGGATTGAAGGGAGAAAGCACACCCATTTTTATTATTTTATTTTATTTTTATTTGATTTTTTAAACTATGAAAAGAAATAGACAATCCTACATGCGGAGGCATCGGGAAAAGGACTAAACCGAGACATTAAAGAAAATAGTGAAAAGAGACGAAGAAATGGTTAACGCTTTGAGGGCATCAGGGGAGAATTGGAGGATAAGAGGAGGATAAGAAGGGATGAAAGCGAAATTATAAACAAGGATGGAAGATACGAAATGACTAGAAGGCCGAGAATACCCTTGCTAGAACTCCTTTATCGGGTTGATGGGGTTTACGACTTCAAAATCCTCACCAGGTCCAAGCAACTGTCGCTTGGTGGTGGCTGCTGATATTGACTATTCCATTGCTGGAGATTGTAGAATGTTGTCCTCATTGAACAACTGACTGACTGCCAAGATGAGGTCTTCAAAGTCTTGTTCTTCTACCTCTGCTATAGGGGATTGCATGGTGTTGTCCTCCTTGAGCAAAAAACTGACGGCTGAGATTAAGTCTTCCAGATCTGGTTCTTCTGCCTCTATTTCTTCAGGCTTCCTCTTTTTTCTAGGCCGCTGGGCCTCCAGAGCTTGATATGGGGACAACAATGCTTCTGTCATGATAGTATTGTAGCCTGGCTGTATGGGCCCTTTGACAAAATGATCATAGAGTGTCCAGGTGAGAGGGTCTTGGTCTGACTTTGGTGCAAATGAATGTGCCACCCATGGTTTGAGTCCTTCTTGGTATCCAAGCCCCCGCTTTGTAAATTTCTTGGGGTCATTAATAATTTGAGTCCTCCCCTGAAGGTGAGCGCCAAGCCCCTTTCCTGGTTGATACCCAATTCTAACCATAATATTCCAGCCCTTTGTGTTCATCAATGTGCCCTTTTTAACGGCAGCCATTGAAGGAGATACAATCCGATGGCTGCTGGAAAATGTGTAAGCCCATGGAAAATTTACATCAAGCACTGAGATGATGGGCTTGTTAGATGGCCAGACCGATGACATTATCTTCTCGATGGCCTCTACAGTGTGGGTGGTCGCCGCACTATTGAGTTTAACTATCCGCCCTTGGAATGGAAATTTCAAGCATTGATGAGCCGTAGAGGGGACTGCCCCTAACGCCTCAATCCATGGGCGACCCAGGATGGCTTTTAAAATAGGATCAATATCAAGCACATAAAAATCTATAGTCATGACAAGTGGGCCCAATTCAGCTTGTAAAGAAATGATGCCATGGCAGGCCCACCAGGAATTGTCATAGGCCGCTATAGTTGTAGGAGTGGGCTGCAAGCGGCGCTCGGAGATGTTGCAGGACCTTAAAGTACTCAGCAAGCATACATTTATAGAAGCTCTAGTATCGACCAATGCTGCATCCCAACCACTTTGTTTATGGTAAGGGTGACACATAAAGGCATTCTCCTGGCCTCTGGGGAAGCTAACTCACTGTCTGAAAAAGTAATTGTTGGCCCTTTGTTGACAATGGAAAGAACAGATGGTAGATTATCCGGGTTCATATCTTCATTTACCATGACCCTTTGCAGAAAGGCTCTCAGGGCATCTTGGCGAGTTGGTAACCTTTTGATCAACTCTAGGATTGATATTTTTGTTGGAGTTTGATCCAAATGCTTCAAAATATCGTATTGGGTCCCTGGGACTGGATTGATCTCCTCAATGTCTTGTTGCTGCTGTTGGTTGTTGGAAGGTTGGGTCGGCTGACCCGGCATAGACACGTATGCATTTGGATACATCCGGTAGAACATCCGCCCACTCCGTAGGGCGAGGTTGTGGTGAAGGGGAGATGAATTGGTGTCAATAATGGAGGGGGTGGCTAATAAGGGTGCTGATGTAGGGGAGAACGGGATGTTGAGAGGTGACGAGATAACAAGTAGTATGACGGGGTTGTTGTAGAATGGTAAGGTAAGAGTGGCAACGGTGGGCGTGGTAGGTGTGGATGTGGTGGTGGTAGTAGGCGTGGTGGAAGTAGGTGTGGCGTGGGAAATAACCAAAAGCTGGCCTACTTCATGCTCGTTGTCGTAGGCCCACGTGGTTGCTGGTGGTGGATGGTGGACAATGGGGTTAACTTGAGCGGGTGGAGGAGGTGGTGGAGCAGGCTGAGGGTTCGGAGCGGGCTGATGCTGCGGCATAGGGTTACGAATTATGCCGAGGTCATTGGCTGGCTGTTGTGGTTGCTGCGGTTGCTGCTGTTGCTAGTACTGTTGCTGGAATTGATGTTGCTGAAATGGTTGCTGTTGTTGCTGGAATTGCTGTTGTTGTTGCTGAGGCTACTGTCGCGTTTGCTGCTGCTGCTACTGTCTTTAGCCCTGTTGGTCCCTCAGTGTCTAAATCACCCTTTTCATCTCGGCCCAATCAATTTGATTCTGCTCATGAAGATCATATATAATGTTTCGAAATTGGAAGCAATCTGACACATTGTGGCCCGGATGGCGATGATACACACAGTACTTTGTTTGGTCTGCTGCCATGTTCCAATTTGGTTTCTTGGGAGGGTGCCTAAAAGCATTTAAGAACATGAGGGCCACAAATATATCAGCTAAACTTTTAGGGAGAGGAGGGTATTACGCCCTCTTGGGCCCATTGGGTTTTCGGGGAGCATAGCCATTTTGGGGCAGAGGTACCTGGTTGTATTGACGTTGATCTTGCTGAGGGTTTTGGCCCTGAGGAGGTGGCTGCCTATTATTCTAAGGTTGCTGATTAAGGGGTGTCCTACCTACCGGGCCTTGGGGGTTGTTCACTGCACTTACCTGCTCATTGGTTTGGATTCCCTCAGTAACAGGTCCCTGGGGCTTCTTGGGATAGCGAGATTTAGGGGCCTCAAACATAGAGTGGATGGGTGAATCCTTGAGCTGGGTATGGATGAAACGGGCTTGGTTGTACAAATGGTGCATGGAGGTGATGTCGTTCATAGCTAGGATGGCACGGTAGGTGGGTGTGGCATTGGAAATCAGCAATTTAACTTTCTCTTCCTTCGGCATGGGCACCGGACCTTAGCAGCTAGGGCACGCCATCTGTTGGCGTAAATAGCAAACTCCTCATCAGGCTTCATTTTCTCAGCCTCTAGATCAACAAAAGAATATTCGGGTCCAACCCGATCCTGAAACTACTGTAAGAACCTTTCTTGAACAATGCAAAAATCTTCGGCCTCCTCGGGGGGCAAAGAGTTGAACCACTCAAGGGCCACTCCATCCAATGACTTTTGAAACAAGTACGCCATGAGATGGTGGTCGTACTTGTGCGGTGCAACCTCATACACAAAATCTTTCAAATGCACATAAGGGTCTCCTACCCTAGAATAACGCCGGAACACATTAAGTTCTGACTGAGGTGGGACCCGGAGGTGTTGAAAAGATGGAAGAGGAATGTCCACGGCCTTCTACGGGTCCAATTGTCTCCTTAGGTCATGGAGCTCCTACTTTATTGACGTCAACTCTGCAAGTATGTCGGAGGGGGGCGTGGTGTGGTGAGTGGGAATGAGAGAGCGAGAACGCTCCACGGAGTAGAACTTTTCGCGGGGAAGGGGAGCCAAATCGGCTTGATAGAAAGAGGACATCAGAGGGGACTTGGGCCGAACCTCCCATGCCGGAAGGTAGCTAAGCTCGGAAAAGTGAATAGCCCGCAGACAGAGAGGTGTAGGATCTGCTACAGTGGAGGGTACATGTGGCGCTGAATCAACATGAGCGGAGGAAGCTGCCTATTGGGCAGAACTATGAGTGGGAGGAGATAAGGGTCGCTTGCCTTTAGCAGCGGATGGGAATTCACGGACTTGGTCCGGACTTAGATGAGGGAGAAACTGACTAAATTGAGAATGTGGGTCATCCGCCCTAGGAGGAGAAGGAGGGCGGGATTGACCACCAGTGGCAAGAGTGGGCTCGATGTGCCCGGAGACTACAACCCTAGAGGGTTGGGCTACATCCTCCAGAAGCCCAATGGGCAGAGAATCATCGTCAAGGACGTGGAAATGGTCTATGTCGAACAGGGGATTATTTTATAGAACCATAGAGGGAGGGGACTGACTCGATCTACCTTAAACAATGATGCATGCACCGCCCCTAAGCAATTAGGGGAGATGACACTAACACCCAAACAAATCCTAGCCTCTATCACAAACAAGAAGGGACTGTGAGATAAGAAGGGATGCACCGAATAAGCACTCAAGTTATCATGATTAGCGCCCAAATTTTAGAGTTTGTACTTAACCTTTAAATGGATTGATTAATGGAATATCACTTGGTCAAGCGGGACCCTAATAGGTATGAACTCAAGTCCTCCGGTGTAACTAGGGGAGACACACAACTCACGTGCGGGGATGGCTCAAACTAAGGGTACAACGGGTACAACCAGCCCGGTGAACCGCAATGTGCGTATGGTCACGGGGATTTACGGAGGCCCTCAGAAGGTGGTCATAGTCAGCCCACGAGTGCTCATAGGCGAGAGGACCCACTCAACAAAGGAGGATAACCTAAACATTATGGATCAGTAGTGTATGCACGGGCCTAAGTACCCCAAAAAATGTATGGAATATCTAACTAATAGCAAGACAGGGTGACTAACAAGCCTCAGGAGAAGTCGCAGTGGCCAGATATGCCGTGACCCTATTGCGACCGGGAACCTAGCCGCGATATCAGCAGAATGTTGAAACCTTTAGTCACACGCAAACAAAGAGCACACGGACTAACCTAAAGTATAATACAAGCATGGAATAACTAAAATAACACAGCAAGGCTCATGGATCACACAGAAACTGGCACATGGATCGAAGCACTAACAACATATGTGTACCTGAAGACGCGTCCTCCAAGCACATCGTGGCACAATCGCGGCCCTCGACCCATCGCGACAAGATCCAAAAAATAGACAGCAAAAGAAAAGGAAAATCTGAACCCTAGCAGGATTCTAACAATCAGAAACACAGACACACATAGCAGAATAGCATGGAAGGGACATGGATGAGTCCTCAGAACAGAAACAGAGTGGACAGAGGAGGAGAAGGCGTACCTCTTGTCACATCGGTCACTGCCGATGCTACTAGATCGCGGCGACGCGATACGCCGCGTTCCCAACAAAGGACAGGAACATCAAAACAATACAAAAAATATACCTAACAGGGTTCTATGAGAGCATTTAAATAACAAAACATGGTAGGCAAACATGCTAAACTCACGAGGCTAGCACTGAAGGTCCCACCGTGATCGCCAAAAGGTGTAATCACAGGGAATGTGCGACCCCCAAAACACGCAATAGGATATTAAAACTAATAGCATGGAAATAAGGATGTGATTGCCACCTAGATAGTTGCCATATAAGAAAATGAAAAGGGGCTAACTAAGTTAGGAAAAGGAAGAGAGAATGGGAGACTAACATAAGATCACGGCGAGGGACCCCGTTGCGATGGGCTTGGTGTCGCGACGCCCTTGTAGGGTGCGTCTCTGTGTCGCGTCGCCCTCGTTCGTCGCGTCCTATGCAGTGCGGGAGAAATGTGAGGGGACCTTATTCTTGCTCTCTAGCTGGCCAGAGAACAAGAGCTGCTCGTCAGCCTTCGCTTGGGTGCCTGCCAAAACAACGAAAACAAGAAAGAAACCATGTTAGAACAAATTTAAGTGTAGAATCTATCCGTAAATGAAAAAGTAAAATGAGAGCATGGTGGGAACGAACCTGGGGGGTGGTTTTTAAACCCCTAGGGTGTATGGAAAACGCAGGAAGGAAAGGAAATGCAGCCTATCTAGAAAATAGAATAACATGCATGGGAAAAGGAAATGAGAAAAGAGGGAAGAAAGAGCCCCATATGGGGCAACTCCCTGGCATTTATATGTGTCCTTGGCTTGTGTTGAAACCTCAGGAGTGGGGGCCACCCTCCTCAAGCTCCAAGCTTTGTAGATGAAGAAATGGACATGGCTTGGTGAAGGGAATATGAGGAAAATGAGAGGAATGGAAGAGCTATGAGCTAAGTGTTGGTCACAGGAAATTTTGGCAGCCCTTCGGGGTGAAAAATGGGGCTCTCCTCTTCCTGAAAGAGAGGCCTTGCTTTTATAGAGAAATGAGAGAGAATAGTCCCATTTTAGATGATAATGACCCAAATAAAGGATAAAATCCATTAAATCTCATGGGTGAGAGTCCAAAGGGGTGCCCAAGGAGTCCCACAAACCCAAGATGCGCTCAGGAGGTTAAGGGGTTGCTTGGGGATAAATGCAAAGGCCATAAGAGGATAAATAGGAGGTGGTTGCAGAGGCCAGCACATGCGGCTGTTGTCGAGAGGGGTCGTAGGGGCGCGACAAGGACTAACGCGACGGCCAGAAGGGGCACGATAGCAAGGCCACGTGCATGGATATGCATGGGCTGTCGCGATGGCCATAGGGGGTGTGACAAGGATTAACGCGGCGCCCCGACCCGTCGCATAAAGGAAAATCGATTATTCTTGAATTATTAACCAATCAAATGGGAGAATAATGGGCATTTAAGGTTCAAGGACTCTTTTAAGAGATAATGGACAGGATATCATAAAAATTGGGCTGTTAATGGGCTCAAAGTAAGGCTAATGGTGGGCTCAAGGTGAATGGCCAACTTGGGGCTTACTAAGATAACAAGAAATGTGGTTCGACTTGTAGGCCAGAATCGGATGTCTACAACATCTTTTCACAAAAAGATTTGAATTTGAGGCAACGCAGATGGATAGAGTATTTAAAAGATTATGATTTCAGTTTAGCATATCATCCAGGCAAGGCAAATGTGGTCGTAGATGCTTTGAGTAGGAAAGCAGTTATGAGCCATATGATGATGAGAGAATGGAAGCTGTATGAAGATGTGGCAGAAAATTCCTTGATTGTTCCAAGTAGTCAACGAAGAGCAGTGTTAGCCAGTAGCACAGTGGAGCCATCTTTGTATTGGCAGATAGTAGAAGCACAAAAGGTAGATGAGAACTTGATGGATATTGTAAAGATGGAAAATGTCACCATAGATGATGATTATGTGGTCCGGTTTAGGCACAGGTTATATGTTCCAAGTGAAGCTAGTGTGAAGCAGAAAGTGTTAGAGGAAGCACATCGGTCCAGGTACACTACACACCTGGGAAGCACAAAGATGTATCAAGACTTGAAGAAATATTTCTGGTGGCCGAGCATGAAGAAAGAGAGAGCAGAATTCTTAGCAAGGTGTCTAGTGTGCCAACAGGTTAAGGCAGAGCATCAAAGACTAGGTGGTCTATTGCAACCATTACCTATACTGTAGTGGAAGTGGGATGACATGGCAATGGACTTTGTTGTAGGTTTACCCAGGATGGCTTCAGGTCACAATGGTATTTGGGTCTTTATTGACAGGTTGACAAAAGTATGCAGGTTGCTAGCAGTAAGCATGTCATGGGCAGTGGATAGATTGGCAAGGTTGTATGTGGATAGAATTGTGTCGTTGCATGGAATTCCAGTCACTATTGCTTCATATAGGGATCCTAGGTTTACTTGCATTTTTTGGAGGAGCTTGCAGAGGGTTGTTGGTACACAGTTGAGGTAGAGTTCAACATACCATCCCCAAACCGATGGACAAACAGAGAGAACAATTTAGACTATTGAAGATATGCTACGAGCTTGTTGTTTAGTTTGGGAAGGCGGATGGGAGCAGCATTTAGGTATGGTTGAATTTGCCTACAAGAATAGTTATCACACCAGTATCGACATGGCACCATATGAAGCACTTTATGGAAGACATTGCAGAACACCGGTGAATTGGCATGAAGTGGGAGAAAGGCAAGTAATGGGACCGAAATTGGTGTAGCAATGTGCAGAAATGGTCAAGTTCATCAAAGAGAAGCTTCAAACTGTACAAAGTAGGCAAAAGAGTTATGTGGATACATGGCGTAGGCCCCTACAGTTTGAAGTCGGCAACTATGTGCTCTTGAGGGTTTCTCCAACCAAGGGTGTTTTGAGTCTCAGCAAGAAGGGCAAGTTGAGTCCCAGGTACGTGGGTCCGTTCCAGATTTTGGAAAGGATTGGTGAAATAGCGTACAGATTGGAGCTTCCAACTGACTTTACCGATGCTTACGATGTGTTCCATGTCTCAATGCTCAGAAGGTATATTCGAGATCCCTCCTAGATAGTCAACTATCAACGACATGATTTAAAACCGAATATATCCATGCCAAAGTATCCAGTGATGATTACAGGTCGCCGTACACAAAAGTTAAGGAATAAAGACATTAAACCGGTAAGGATTAGAGGGGAAAATAGGCAGGGTGGAGAAGACACTTGGGAGTTGGTTGATGAGATGTACACAACGTATCCATAATGGTTTGAGTAAGCATTAAATTCTTTTAGGTGATAGTCATATATGTGTTGCCTTGTTAATTGTGGTTACTTCTTTAATTTCGAGGACGAAATTCTTTTTAGGTGATAGTAATGTAATATCTGGTATGCTCGGATCGTAGTTTACTAGGTTTAGGGGTTAGTGTGTGGCCCATTGGTTGAGTGAATGTGTTTATACATGTTTTCACAGGTTGGTGTGGCAGGTTGGGAGGCTAAAGCAGTAGCGACGCCTTCAGATGGCGCGACAAGAACGTGACACCCACCCCCGTCGCGACCCTGTCGTGATGGCTAGGCGCACCGCGTCCCGAAGCCTGTTGCGATGGGCTCCCCTGGCACGACCATGTCATGAACAAGGTGTCTGTCATGACCCAGAGGACAGAGCCAAGGACCCAAAGGGCGGGGTCTTACAATTTCCCTCATGGCTACATCTTCCTGAAGTCATTGGCATTGACTCCTTAAACATTGTTACACGTGAGATTTTGAGTACCTATGTACCATACTTGAATGTTTAACAAAAATGATTTGTGATGACAACTTTGGGTCTTTGGACTCAATTGAAATAAATGCCTGTGCAAGTGGGGCTGATCCAGTCCCGGGAGGAGCACCCGAATTTGTTTACTGGCCATACGGAACGATAATGAATCTACTAGATGTTTGGCATTGCATCATACTTGCTTGATTGGTCATCATCTTATTCTATCATGAGTTGATTATGTGTTCTTTACTTGAACCAGAATGTGATTACTATCTTGATTTCTTTTTTGTGCAAGCTTAATTCAATACTCTTTTTCTACAATTGTTCTTTATTGATATGAGTATATAGTCACCCTTGATATGCATCACTGCTATCAGTCAAGTTTCTTGCCTAACTCTTTAGTTATCTTAATCTTGTTGATAAGGAGGGTGAATTCTACTGGGCACCATTGCTCATTAAATCCTACTCTTTCAGGTGAACAGGAAGAGCCTAGCTATTAAGGGGGTGTGCAGAGCTGGATAATCAATCTCTGGAATCCAATAGATTATCGTTCTAGTACTGTAGTTAGAAATGTTATTTTATTTTCTTTTTCTCACTCCTTCTGTGGACTGTAATGAGGAGTGTTATGTTGAGCAACTACCCCTAAGAATATAATTTAAGATTATTATAACTTTGTGTTTTTGCTATGGCAAAACCTTTAAAAGACTTTATACAAATTAAATATACATATCACAGAAAAATAGTTTGGACAAACTCTATCTCAAAAAATTTTCTAAGTCCACAGACATCAATCGACTGTGGACTCTGACTCCTTTAGAATTGAAAAGTTCTGCCCAAAATCATCTCTAAAATTTTCTAAGTCCAGTCTATCCGACTATCAACTCCGACTTCATATAGTCGAATACTTCAGAATCTAACTCCTCTGAATCCGACTGTATACAGTCGAATACTTCATTCTGGACTTCAACTCTCAGAAGTCGAATTCTTCTATATCCGACTTCTAAAGTCGAATTCTCTGTCTTGTTTCTGTCAATCTCCATAGAAGTCGAAATCATTCTATCCGACTCCTAAAGTCGAATTATATCTTTCTAATGCATTTCTATCTAACTTTCAAAGTCGAATGATGTAATCTCTGATGAAGTCGAATCAGTCTATTCTCATGTTTCTGTCTTCGACTCCTAGAGTTGAATTGCACTCTCTTCTGAATCTGACTTTACTGACAAGTCCTATACTTGAACTTTTTCTGTGAAGAAACTATCTTATGAAATATTAATTGCATATCTTTTTATATTCCTTGATATGATTTCTGTTAGAACCAACATTGACTGAATATTTCTTCTTAGTCTATCAGATTATTATTTTAATATTTTTTGACAAGATGAGACATATTATACTTAAAGTATTCATCTAAATTTGTTTATATCTGCATCTGAAACTTTTATTTAAAATGGTCTCTTGCTTCATGACAGAAGTTCTGATTTTCCTCAATACAGAAGACATGTTGCATTTATTGTTTTTCAGGCGCATGGCATCTGATAGGGGCTCACCTACCACTGTCAGAACCTGTACATACCTTTTGTTGCAAACTGTCTGTCCATCTTTTATTTGTCTAAAAAGCTATCTGTCCGAGGTTTCCATACTTTGTATTTTTCTATGACTCACCTACCTATAAAAGTATGGAGGTACCCTGCCTTTTTGTCTTGTCTCCACTACAGGTCATTTATTGAAGCACGTTTTTAGCATGGAGCTTTCACAGTCCATCTAATTGGAAGTTGACCCCTTAGCTATGAAGCTTCAAGACTCATTCAAAACAGATTGGAAAGAACCAAAGGCAGAAGGACCTATGGATAACAAACTCAACAAGCATCCAAAGGATCCAAGACCTCTCCTTAAATGGCCAGATCTCCAACGACCATTTTCAAATGGCTACATTCCTCTGAAGATTATAAAAGAAGCCGAAGTTTGAAAGGAGAAGATAACCATCAGTGAGCTGAACACTTAGAATTTTTCAGAAGCCAGCTAGTGAGCAAGAGATCTCCACAAGCCTTCTTCCAAGTTGCAAGATTAGAGAGCTCCACAGTCAGAAAACTCTCCAAGCTCTCCCATTCTCACAGAAGTCTTGTTTTGGGTGGCAATTGTAATTAGAAATCTTTCAGTCCACCCTGCTTGTTCAGAAAGGATTGTAGTTGGAAATTCTATCTTTTTATCCTTTCTGAATTAGGTGTGTTTGCTCATTCTTAAGACAAACACACAAGTGTTTTTTACATCTCTTTCTGTGTAATCCCTGCAGGAGGATTAATTTCCCCTCTTGTGTAGGGAAGACCTTGTTGAAGGTAGTACTTTGTACCCCTGCTAAGGGAAGACTTGCTTGGGAGCAAATGGACTTGTAATTCCTCTCAAGGGTGAGAGAAGGTCAAATTTATTGGCAGTTAGTGAAATCTCAAGTGGTGGCTTGAGGACTGGATGTAGGACTTCCATGTGGGAAGGGTCGAACCAGAATAAATCTCCTTGTGCATTTGTGTGATTGTTTTTGCCAATTTACACTTGAATCACACACTACACTAAATTCTAACAGATTTATTTAGTGTTGTTTAATTTCTGATAAAGTTTTTAAAAGCATAAGAAGTCCTATCCACCCCCCTCTAGGACATCATTAGTGTCATTTCGATCCAACAAGTGGTATCCGAACGAGGTCTTCTCAGAAGAATCTAAAGATTTGAGAAGAAATGGCAGCTGAAGCTCACAACTATGAAGGCTAGTCTATTACAAGGCCACCATTCTTTGATGGTGAAGATTATCAATATTGGAAGATGCAAATGGAGTGCTTCATCAGAGGTACATATTTTTTATCTGTGGCAGGTAATAGAACAAGATGATTTCCAAATCCTTGGTGATTCCTCTTCTGGTCTTTCAATAGCTGATAAGAGAAATATGTCATTAAACTATAAGGCTAAAAATTATCTTTGTTGTGCCCTTTTTAAAAGAGAGTTTAATAGATTATCAGCTTATAGAACTACAAAAGAAATATGGGACAAACTGCAAGTCACATATGAAGGTACTGATAGGGTTAAACAAACTAGAATAGATATTCTAGTATCCCAATATGAACAATTTAAAATGCTTCTTAATGAAAACATTACTCAGATGTACAATCATTTTTCAAACATAATAGTAGGACTAAGTTCTCTAGGAAAAGTTCTTACTAATGAAGAAATAGTAAGAAAAATCCTAAGATCCTTAACTAATGTTTGGACCCCTAAGGCCACTGCCATTGAGGAAGCACATGATTTAACTCAACTATCTATTGATAAGCTAATTGGATCCCTCATGGCCAATGAAATTAACATGGAAAGATTTTCTGAAAATTCTTCGAAAAAGAAAATGCCAAATGATTTGAAGGTTGCAGATTCCTCTTCATTTGAAGATTCCAAGGAGAAATCAGATGACAGTGATGATGAGGCAATGCTATCAAGAAAATTGCAAAGAATCCTTGCAAAGAAGAAGAAGTTCAGCTCCAAAAGATTTTTCAAGAAAGATAAGAAGAAGGAGCCAACCTACTATAAATGCAATCAACCAGGACATTACAAATCTGAATGTCCTAAGCTGAAGAAGAAGGATCAAGCAGAAAGATCTGACAAGAAGAAAGGCAAAGAATAAAGAAAGTTTAGAAAATACAAGAAAAAGGCAATGGCAGCAGCATGGGATAGTGAAGAGGCCACCAATTCAGACTCCTCAAGCTAAGAATTTGAAGAAAAAGAAAAGGCAAATCTAGCCCTCATGGCAGGACTAGATCAGGTAAATTTAGAAACTTCATTTACTTCCTGTTCTAAATCCGATTCTGATAGTCTTGAAGATGCCTTCAATAAGCTATATGAAAAATATAAAACAATAGTTAAGCAAATGAAAATAGTTAAATTAAATTTGATAAACTAAGAAAAGACTAACACATTTCTAAAAAATGAAGCAGAAAGGTTAGGACAAAGTCTAAATGGAACCAAAAGAGCAAATGAATTATTATATGAAGACATAAAAAATAAAAATAGTAAAATCATGGAAATAGAGTTAATTTAAAGAACTTAAGGATGAAGAAAATTTACAAGAAGAAAATAACTACTTAAAAGCTACCATAGAGAAAATATCTAACTGTAAGACATTCTTGTTTGTTAGATTAAAAGGCTCTAGGACAGGAAAGAAAAAGTATGGAGTAGGGTACACACCTCTAATTAATGAAGAAGACATTGTTCATCCTAAAGTTTATCCAACTCCTAAATTTGTATTAGAAAAAGAAATTAAAAACTCCAAAAAGGTCAATCAGCATGTTTATAAACAAAAACAAAAGTTTAACAACACTACACACATTAAGAATGCTTTTGATTTATGTTGTAGTCACTCCAATCAATTAGGACACACTGTCAGCACATGCACTACTAGGCATTTGCGCTGGATTTCTAAGACTAACCATCAAGGACCCAAGAAAATTTGGGTACCAAAAGTTACAACTTAACTTTATTTGCAGGGTCGACTGAGAGCATCCAAATGGTATTTGGATAGTGGGTGCTCAAGGCATATGATAGGTGATAGGAAATTGTTTATAAGCTTTAGAGATGAAAGTGGGCAAGTCACTTATGGGGATAATGGTAAAGGAAAAGTCTTAGGATGTGGAACAGTGGGAACTAAAGAAAAGAATTTGATAGAAGATGTCATGTATGTAGAAGGATTGAAGCACAACCTCATAAGCATCAGTCAATTATGTGATAAGGGTCATTTAGTGAGATTTCATAATGACAAGTGCATTATTCAAAAAGATGGAAAAACTATATTCGAAGCTCAAACAGTGAAGAATCTGTACACATTACAGTTGGCAGAATCAAAAGAAATAAATTATGTCTTGCTACAACAAAGAGTGAAGAACCTGATTTGTGGCATAGAAGATTGGGGCATGTAAGCACTTCAGTGATCAAGAAATTGATTAAGCATGACCTAGTTGAAGGTCTTCCAAAGATGAAAATGAAGAAATCCGGAATATGTTCAGCTTGTGCAAAAGGGAAGCAAACCAAGACTTCATTTCAGTCCAAAATAATTGTCACAACTTCCAAGCCTTTGGAGTTAATTCATATGGATTTATTTGAACCTATAAGAACAGTCATTCTTAGAGGAAAGGTATATGGCTATATGATAGTGAATGACTACTCAAGATATACTTGGGTGTCTTCCTAGAAGCCAAGTCAGAAACATTTTCAGCTTTTCTGAAGTTCAGCAGAATAGTTCAAAAGAATCAAAAATTTCATATTGTCAGTATCAGATCTGATCATGGTGGAGAATTCAAGAATGAAGAGTTCATGAAGTTCTGTGAAGAGAATGGAATTGAACATAATTTTTCTGCACCAAGAACATCTCAACAAAATGGAGTAGCAGAAAAGAAAAATAGGACATTGCTAGACATGGCCAGAACTATGCTTACTGAGTATAATTTACTAAGATATTTCTGGGCAGAAGCAGTCAACACAGCATGCTACATTATCAACATGTGCATGATCATACCAATTCTAAAGAAGACCCCATATGAGCTTTACAAAGAAAAGAAGCCCAACATCAATCATCTTCGACCATTGGCTATAAGTGTTTTATTTTGAATAATTGTAAGATAACTTAGGAAAGTTAGATGCTAAAAGTGATGAAGGATTTTTGTTAGGATATATTTCAAAACCTAAGGGATATAAAGTTTTTAATAGAAGAGCTTTAACCATAGAACAAACTGTGCATATATTATTTGATGAAACTAACCCTTCTATTAAAAGAATAGAAGAAGAAGAAGATTGTGTTGAAGATTTATGCAGGGATCTGGAGAAAACATCTCTTGAAGATGAAGAAAAAGAAGAAGAAAAGGAAGATCCTCTACTAGAAGAATTTCAACAGCAAGAAGAACAACAAGAAGGACTGCCTAGAGAATTGAGGTATCAAAGAGATCATCCTAGAGAAAACATAATTAGTAATCTTCAAGATAGGGTAAGAACAAGAGGTATGCATACTCCTTGTGATTTTTCTACTTTAGTTTCTCAAATTGAGCCTAGGACAATCGATGATGCACTGGCTGATGAATCTTGGATCCTTGCTATGCAAGAGGAACTTAATCAGTTCCAACGGAGCCAGGTTTGGACTCTTGTCCCTAGACCTTCTGACCATCCAATTATTGGGACCAGATGGGTCTTCAGAAACAAAATGGATGAATCAGGAGTAATCACCAGGAACAAGGCCAAACTTGTAGCATAAGGGTATTCCCAAGAGGAATACATTAATTTTGATGAAACTTATGCCCCAGTAGCTAGATTAGAGGCAACCAGAATTTGTTAGCATAAACATGCTCTCTAAACATCAATTTATTTCAAATAGATGTTAAAAGTGATTTTCTGAATGGTTTCATAAAAGAAGAAGTTTATGTTGAGCAACCACCTGGTTTTGAAGATATTAAATATCCAAATCATGTTTTCCGTTTAAAGAAAGCACTATATGGTCTGAAACAAGCTCCAAGAGCTTGGTATGAAAGATTAAGTACTTATCTTATATCACATAATTTTATAAGAGGTAAAGTTGATAGCATACTATTTATTAAGAATTTTTCAGAAGGAATCTTAATTGTGCAAATATATGTTGATGACATTATTTTTGGTTCTACTAATGAATCACTTTGTAAATTCTTTGAAAAGCTTATGCAAAATGAGTTTGAAATGAGCATGATGGGTGAGCTTAATTATTTTCTTGGGTTGCAAATCAAGCAGACCAAGGAAGGTACTCACATTTGTCAAACCAAATACATTTCAGATTTACTTTGTAAGTATGGTTTTGACAAGTGTAAGCCCTTAGGAACACCCATGAGCTCAGGAATTAAGTTAGATAGTGATCCACTTGGTAAGAAAATAGATCAAAAGATCTATAGAGATATGATAGGATCACTACTCTATCTTACTGCTAGCAGACCAGATATAATATTCAGTGTATGTTTGTGTGCAAGATTTCAAGCTGATCCAAAAGAATCTCATGTTCATGTTGTTAAAAGAATTTTTAGATATCTTATATAAATTAGGATTATGGTATCCCAGATGTTCAGATTTCAAATTAATTGGATATAGTGATGCTGACTATGCTGGATGCAAAATAGATAGAAAAAGCACCAGTGGTATTTGTTAATTACTTGCAGGTTGCTTGATATCTTGGTCTTCCAAAAAGTAAAATTCAGTGGCATTATCCACAACAGAAGTTGAATACATTGCGGCTGGAAGTTGCTGTACTCAACTGCTGTGGATTAAGCACCAATTGGAATACGATGGTCACATACTTCAAGAAATTCCAATGCTATGTGACAATACAAGGGCAATCAATTTGACTAAAAATCCTATCCAGCACTCAAGAACAAAACATATTGAGGTTAGATATCACTTCATCAAGGACCACGTAAGGAATGGTGACATTTTACTTGATTTTGTTTCTACAGAAAATCAACTTGTGATATTTTTACCAAACCTCTTTCCGAAGATAGATTTACATCTATTATAAGAGAAATAGATATGTGTAATCTTGATTAAAGTAATGTGAAAAATTTCGTGTCTAAATTGTATAATAAGCTTTATCTGTGAAAATTTTTCTAAGTCCCAGAACTGCGACTCCTGCAGTCGTAGACATAATCTGACTCATGTTAAAATAATCTATTCGACTCTTGCAGTCGGAGACACAATCCGACTTCCTAGAGTCGAAGTTTGAAAAGGTGCGTATTAATTTAAAATAATAAATGAAATTAAGACACATTTATTACGCAACGGTTCAATCAATCAATCGTGTCCGTTCACTCTGAAATATCTGGTCAGTTACTTTTCAACCTCTTATTAGGACAATCCCTTTCTATCCAAAGACACCCTTTCAAATTTTCTCTCCAACTCTCTAGTCGTCTTCCTCCTCTTCCCTCGCACACTGTTCATCTCCGGAACCTTCTTCAAAGCTTCTGGGGATTTTTTCATATCCTCTGAAGAAAGGTAGGCTCTTTGTTCTCTAAACTACATTCCTTTCACTCCTTTGACAGTTCTCTGAATCCTCTCTATCTCTTTTCTGTCTAGATGGCATCCTCCAAGGCCCCAGAAGGAACCATGCTCACCCCTGAGCAGTTCCAGCGCCTTTCCCATGCAAAGTTTTCCATATGTCCAAGGAAGGTCGTAGACTTTTCTCAGTTGCATGGTAGCCTAGAGTGGGTAGCAGAAACCCTAGAGGAGATGGGCTGGGCTAGTCTGTGCAGGATCTCTGAACCCTCCTTCGAAGGTGCCCTTAAGGCATTTTTTGTCACCCTTCAAGTCTCCTCAGAGAGTTCAGTCGCTGCTTATGTAAACAGAACCAAGGTTACTATTTTTGAAGAATTGTTGGTGGAAATTTTGGGTTGTTCCAACTCCGGGCACAAGCTTAGTGAGATTGTCCCCTTGGATAAGGAAAAATGAAAATTATTGGAAGTTTGGGGACTGTGAGCAAGAAAGGACTCTTAGTCAATGAGTTGTCTACAGAGAAGAGACTCATCCATTCAGTGATCACCAATATTGTCACGCCCAGGGCTGGTACCCACTCATCCATTACAGCTAGATATGGTAGTTTATTGTTTTGGGCCATTCAAAGGCATAAGGTTAACCTACTAGCAGTTATCTGGAGAAAATGATAGCATTAAAGAATTTGCAGGAGTCCCTCCCATATGGACCACTGCTATATTTGATTTTTAAAAGATTTTTAGTGGACTTGAGTGAGGATATTCCAACTGGCGTGAAAGAGAAAATTGGCTTGTCTACATTAAGGAGAAGGCATTACATCTTGGAAGACAAGGCCCAGAATTTATGGGTTAAGGAATCTGTACCTCAGTGCACCCATGCAGTATTTCCTGATGAAGCATTGGGTCTATCATCTGTTCCATCAAGGCAACAAGAAGAAGAAGCCAGAGAAGAAGAAGAGATAATGGAAGCAAATGTTCAAGAAGAAGAGCCATTTCAGCAAAGTCAAGTTCCTGTCTCGCCTCCAGAACCAGATGCTCCAGAAGAAACAATCAATCAAGTTCTAAGAGATCTAAGAGGAAAGGGAGTAGCACAAGATCAAGATGATATTCCCAGATCTACTCCATCAGTTAAAGAATTTGAAGAAAGACAGCACCATTCCTCCCCTTCTTAGTTTGAAACCCGACCTAGGTCTCAGGGGGAGAGTAGCAACAGTATGAATGCCATATTAGATTTACTGACCAAGCAACAAGAGAGCTTGTCAGTTCTTCAATTGCAAGTGGAATTTGTTGATGCAAAGTTTGATGGTTTGGCTGATGAGGTCAAGCAAATGAAGGACCTCTTACTTCAGTTAGTGTGCCAACAGGGCACTTATCAGCTACCTGCTCCTTCATCCTCCCATCAAGAAGAGCAGCAACCAGCACAACAACACCAAGAAGCCCCTAATCAGCAACAAATTGTGCAACAAGAGCAAGAGCCAAAGGAAGATCTGCCCCCAATGGAAATTGTGGAAGTTCATAAGGATCAGCAGCAGCAGCAATTAGTGCCAGAGCAGTCCCTAGCAGTAGAAGAAGAAATTCAGCAGCAGCAGATTTCAGTTATGGTTGAGCCTGATATTCAGCAGCAGAAGTCTAGGCCTAAAAGACTTCTAAAGTCTCAAGAGTCTGATGTTGATGTCAGGGCCAAGGTCAAGACCCTTAGGAGGAAGGTGAAGAGAAAACTTCATAAAAATGGTAAACCTGTGTCCTCTTCTCCTCCTTCCCCTCCTCTTGAACCAACTCCTTCTGCTCATACCTCTACCACTGATCCTGCTCCTCCTGAACTAGAATAACCCCCTACTTCCTCATCTCTTCCTACTACACCCACTGCTCCCACTCCTTCCATTATTGCACAAACTCCACCTCCTACATCATCTGATCCTCCTCCCTCTTCATTTATTCTAGAGGATCAGCCAATTGCCTCTGACAATATAAATATCAAAATTTATCCTTTGAAATACCAATTCAAGCAATCCAAGGCAACCATTCCTCCTCTCCACACACAACCTCCCAATTTCTTTTCCTCTCTTCCTACTACCTCCACATCTTTAGCAAGCAGATCCACCCTTTCCCTTTCAGAAATACTTCCTAGTATTCAACTTTCATCCAAAGGTGGGCGCATGCTAAAAGACAACCCTGCCAAACTTCATCCTCCATTTTGGTATGCCTTCATATACCACTCGGAACACCATATGAACATGTTCAGGGAATTTTTGTACATCAGGGCATTCCTTGAAGTTCATGAAATGCCAGGTCTCATGTTTGAAGACTGGCTTCCTACTCTTATTCATTCTACCCAAATCGTGTTATCTGATCTCCAGCTTATTTCTCAGAAATGCCATACTCTTAAATCCAAAGAGTTTCTTGAACTCTATCCTGGTGAAGCCACCAGGTACCAGCAAACCTTGTCCAAGAACCAATTTATGGATGTTAGTCTCCACCTGCATCTTAGGTTCTATGACATGTTTGGAACTTTCATTAGAGACTCTCAGGCTAAATACTCAAGGATGAAAGAATTCAATTTTGCTAGATTTAAATTGGGGCTGTCTGATGTCACTAAAGGCTAATGGGAACATCTTATCTGAGGTCAGAGAGAAATCACCCCTCCATGACAGTTGGATTACCATCTGGTTTGTATCCATCCTTGGTTGGTGCCATTTCATCAAGAAATGACTTTGCTCAGTTAATCTTTAACAAGCACATTTGGATAGCCTCCAGATTCAGAATCAAGTACAAATTAAAACTGTCTTTCCATAGGTTTGTGCTTATGAAAGCTCCGAAGAATTCCCAACATATGATGGATTTCCAGCTTTGTTTTGTTGAATCGGAGCGGTTCACAGAAGATCAATAGGCAGCAACCTATCTTGAGAATCATGCAGATTGTGAGAAGCTGAAGATTTTTGTCAATGAGTATCTCTGCAAAGCATATAATGACCTTTGGAAGTCTCTTGCTCATAGGCAGGCGCAGAGGTACTTGGTGTACTATCAGGCTAAGGAAACAGCTATCTCCCAAGGCTTGCACTGGAATATTACAGTGCATGACTTTCTCCATTTAGCAGCCTCTAGGAAATTTGTTCCCCTCAAAAATCTTCTGCGTCGAAGTCACTATTATACCAAGCATGATTGGTACCACAAGCGTCATATCAAATCTCATAGGAAACTTCCTTTCATAGGTCCCACCTAGCTATAAAATTGATGCTAGTCTGTTTGAGAACTTCTTCCCTAACAATGAGAAGAAGTTGTGGGACCTTCTCCAGCCTTATCTAGATCAGATCCCCCATTCCTTGTATTTACCAAGCTCTTTATCTAGGTCTTAGATACTATTTTTGTACCTGCATCTTTAAGTTTCTGAATACAATCTATGTTAGTTTCTCTCTTTCTGAATGCAATCTATTTTTCTTTCTTTCGCTATCTTATCTTTTATGTTAATGCCACAAAGGGGGAGAAAGCACTAAGAAAATAGAAAACAAATCACTAAATTTTTTTTTTATTTTCAGGAGATTATGTGATAATTTGTTTTCACTATCTATTTAAAGATTTTTGTCATTAACAAAAAGGGGGAGAATTGTTGGATCGAAATGGCAGACACACAGTCCTAGAGGGGGGGGGGGGGGTGAATAGGACTTTCTATCTTTTAAAATTTCTTCTGAAAAACACAACACTAAATATATATGTTAGTACTAAGTGTGATGTGTGTGATTCAAGTGTAAGCTTGGCGGAAACAATCACACAAATAACTGCACAAGGAATTTATCCTGGTTCGGCCCTTCCCACATGGAAGTCTTACATCTAGTCCTCAAGCCAACCACTTGAGATTTCACTAAACTACCAACAACTTGGCCTTCTCTCACCCTTGAGAGGAATTACAAAACCCACTTGCTCCTAAGCAAGTCTTCCCTAAACAGGGGTACAAACACTACCTTTCACAAGGCCTTTCCTTCACAAGAGGGGTAAAGCAGAACAGAACTTCTGCAAGAATTACAACAGAAATAGAGAATTAAACACTTGTGTGTTTGCCTCAAGACTAAGCACAAAACACACACTAACTCCAACAGGATTGAAAGATCAAGAAGTTGAGCAAAATCCTAATTGAAGCAACTTGGGTGAACTTGAAGACAGTAGTAAATTACAACTGCCACCCAAAACATAGAACTTCAGAAGAAGACTTTCTGAAGTGAGGCTCTCAGACTGAAGCTTATCAGAAAGGCTTGAGAGAGAGCTTGAAGAATTCGAATGAAGCTTTTCAAGAGAATTGGCTTGAATGTATGTGGTCTCTATATGTCTTCTTCTGTTGTTCTCTCTTCTTCTTTTTTTATAATCTTCAAAAAGTATAGCCGTTTGAAGGAGATAGCCGTTGGAGCTTGGTGACTGTTTTCAAATTAGCCGTTGGAAGAGGGTTTCTGGGATCCTTTGGATCTTGAAGGCTTTGTCCAGAAGGTCTTGAAATTTGCATCTTTCCAAGGTCTTCAGAATAGAAGCAGTTGTCACAGCTAGAAGATAAGCTCTTGTAGACTGAGCTGGGAACAACCCATGCTAACCATGTGCTTCAATTAATGCCTGTTGCAAAGACAAGACAAAGACAAGCATATCTCCATACCTTTGTGGTAGGCGGGTCAGTTTGAGTACAGCAGATAGTATGGAACCTAGTATTCTCAACCTTTTCAGAAAATAGAGCAGACAGACAAAAAGTTAAAGTATGGGTCTGTCAGTGGTAGGTGAGATGGTCAGATGCCATGCGTATGAGATTTTCATAAATGCTTTGTGTCTCATGAAGGATATAAACTGAAGTAAGGACATCAAGATTGTAAGACACAAAAAGATATTTCAAAGAAATATTTTACAGAGATGAATAATTTGAATATGCTATGTTTTGTTAGAGAAATATATTAAAATAATAATCTTCTGAGATTTTAGTAAGATGTGTTTAGGCAATAGGCAAATTTTTAATAAATTATGTCTAAGATGTTTAAAACAGGATTTGATAAACTTAAAGATATATATATTCCAAGACAGATAGAACTGACAAGGTAAAAAGTACAAGTACAAAACTGACAGTGAAGTCGAATGCAATAGAATAGGCAATTCGACAGAAGAAATAGGCATGATTCGATTTCAAGATGAATAAGGTAATTCGACTATAGTAGTAAAGACATCAATCGAATGTAGTGTAAGGCAACATTCGGCTGTATGAGTCGAAGTCGTGAGTCAAATAAAGTGAAAAGGACATTCGACTGTGTGAGTCGAATGCTATGAATCGAATACAGTGTAAAAAGACATTCGACTGTGTGAGTCGAAGTCATGAATCGAATACAGTGTAAAGGACATTCGACTGTGTGAATCGAATGTTATGTAAATTTGTGGACTTGGAAAAATTTGCAAGACTTGTGACTGAGTTTGTGAAGGAGTCGGATTTTGTAGTCGAATATATCAGTCGGATACAGTAGGCTATAGAGATAGTTCTATGGTCAGAGATTTTGAGTATTCAGGATATTGTATCTTTAGAGAATTTTGTGACATATTTTGGAAAACACATATTTAAAGATTTGTCATAGCAAAAACATTATTCATAAGTATTAAAAAGAAACTTTTGATTTCTTAGGGGCGGTTGCTCAACAAGAATTGTTGAGTAACTATCCCTAAGAATATAATTTAAGATTATTATAATTTCGTATTTTTGCTATGACAAAACCTTTAAAAAACTTTCTACAAATTAAATATACATATCACAGAAAAATAGTTTGGACAAACTCTATCTCGAAAAATTTTCTAAGTCCACAGACATCAATCTGACTGTGGACTCTGACTCCTTTAGAATCGAAAAGTTCTGCACAAAATCATCTCTAAAATTTTCTAAGTCTAGTCTATCTGACTGTCAACTCCGACTTCATACAGTCGAATACTTCAGAATCTAACTCCTCTGAATCCGACTGTATACAGTTGAATACTTCATTCTAGACTTCAACTCTCAGAAGTCGAATTCTTCTATATCCGACTTCTAAAGTCGAATTCTCTGTCTTGTTTCTGTCAATCTCCATAGAAGCCGAAATCATTCTATCCAACTCCTAAAGTCGAATTATATCTTTCTAATGCATTTCTATCCGACTTTCAAAGTCGAATGATGTAATCTCTGATGAAGTCGAATCAGTCTATTCTCATGTTTCTGTCTTCGATTCCTAGAGTCGAATTGCACTCTCTTCTGAATCCGACGTTACTGACAAGTCCTGTACTTAAACTTTTTCTGTGAAGATACTATCTTATGAAATATTAATTGCATCTCCTTTTATCTTCCTTGATATGATTTCTGTTAGAACCAACATTGACTGAATATTTCTTCTTAGTATATCAGATTATTATTTTAATATTTTTTGACAAGATGAGACATATTATACTTAAAGTATTCATCTAAATTTATTTATATCTACATCTGAAACTTTTATTTAAAATGGTCTGTTGCTTCATGACAGAAGTCCTAATTTTCCTCAATACAGAAGATATGCTGCATTTATTGTTTTTCAAGCGCATGGCATCTGACAGAGGCTCACCTACCATTGTCAGAACCTGTCCATACCTTTTGTTGCAAACTGTCTGTCCATCTTTTATCGGTATGAAAAGCTATCTGTCTGAGGTTTCCATACTTTGTATTTTTCTATGACTCACCTACCTACAAAAGTATGTAGGTACCCTGCCTTTTTGTCTTGTCTCCACTATAGGTCATTTATTGAAGCACGTTTTCAGCATGGAGCTTTCACAGTCCATCTAATTGGAAGTTGACCCCTTAGCTGTAAGGCTGCAAGCCTCGTTCAAAAGACATTGGAAAGAAGCAAAGGCAGAAGGACCTATGGATAACAAACTCAGCAAGCATCCAAAGGATCCAAGACCTCTCCTCAAACGGCCAGATCTCCAACGGCCATTTTCAAACGGCTACATTCCTCTGAAGATTATAAAAGAAGCCGAAGTTTGAAAGGAGAAGATAACCATCAGTGACCTGAACACTTAAAATTTTTCAGAAGCCAAGTAGTGAGCAAGAGATCTCCACAAGCCTTCTTCCAAGCTGCAAGATTAGAGAACTCCACAGTCAGAAAACTCTCCAAGCTCTCCCATTCTCACAGAAGTCTTGTTTTGGGTGGCAATTGTAATTAGAAATCTTTCAGTCCACCCTGCTTGTTCAGAAAGGATTGTAGTTGCAAATTCTATTTTTTTTATCCTTTTTGAATTAGGTGTGTTTGCTCATTGTTGAGACAAACACACAAGTGTTTCTTACATCTCTTTCTGTGTAATCCCTGCAGGAGGATTGTTCATGCATTTCCCCTCTTGTGTAAGGAAGACCTTGTTGAAGGTAGTACTTTGTACCCCTGTTAAGGGAAGACTTGCTTGGGAGCAAGTGGGCTTGTAATTCCTCTCAAGGGTGAGAGAAGGCCAAATTTATTGGCAGTTAGTGAAATCTCAAGTGGTTGGCTTGAGGACTGGATGTAGGACATCTATGTGAGAAGGGCCGAACTAGGATAAATCTCCTTGTGCATTTGTGTGATTGTTTCCACCAATTTACACTTGAATCACACACTACACTAAGCTCTAACAGATTTATTTAGTGGTGTTTAATTTCTGATAAAATTTTTAAAAGCATAAGAAGTCCTATTCACCCCCCCCCCTTTAGGACATCATTAGTGCCATTTTGATCCAACATGTTATGTATGTAAAGTTTCCGCTATAATGATGACAGATGTATACAATCTAAGTTCTATTTCTTAAATCTATTTTCTATCATTTTCCAATATATAGTGAATTATTAGGATGTGACATTGACTTACCTCCTGGTTCTACAACTATTGGGTGCAAATGGATTTTTAAGAAGAAACTAAAACCTGATGGAAGTATTGACAAGTATAAAGTCAGACTAGTTGCCAAGGGGTTCAAACAAAAGGAAGGAATAGATTTCTTTGATACCTATTCTCCTGTTACTAGGATGACCATAATTAGAGTGCTTTTAGTATTGGCCTCTGTGTATGATCTCATTATCTATCAGATGGATGTTAAGATTGTCTTTCTAAATGGTGATCTTGAAGAAGAGATATACATGGATCAGGCTAAAGAATTTGTGGCATCTGGTAATGAAGAGAAAGTTTGTAAACTTGTTAAGTTCCTTTATGGACTGAAACAAGCCCCAAAACAATGGCATGAGAAATTTGACAAGACTATCTTGTCTTTTGGCTTTAGTGTCAATGAGTTTGATAAGTGTGTTTATGTCAAGGTTAAAGGTGATGCTTGTATCATTCTATGCCTGTATGTAGATGATATTCTATTGTTTGGAACTTCTATTGGGATTGTGAATGAGACTAAGTCCTTCTTAAGTAGAATGTTTGAGATGAAAGATATAAGAGTTGTTAATGTGATTTTGGGCCTTAAACTGATTCGATCAGTTGAAGGGATAATAATTTCTCAATCTCATTATATTGAGAAAGTCTTGGAGAAATTTGACTATCAAAATTGTAAATCTGTAAGCACTCCATATGATTCATCTAGAGCATACTACAAGAACAAGAGTGGTGTTCCTGTGTCTCAACTCAAGTATTCCCAAATTATAGGAAGCTTAATGTATCTTGCAAATTGTACTAGGCCTGACATATCATATGTAGTGACTAGATTCAATAGATACACTAGCTGTCATGATTGTACTCATTGGGAGGGCTTGGATAGGATACTAAGGTACTTTAAGGGAACTATTTCCTTAGGCTTGCATTATGGGAAATACCCTGTTGTGTTAGAAGGGTATAGTGATGCAAGCTGAATAGCCCAAAACTTAGGGAGTAACGGTGTTTCAGGGTATGTCTTTACCCTGGGAGGTGGCGCTGTTGTCTAGAGGTCTGCTAAATAGACCATTTTGTCTCGGTCTACTTTTGAGGCTGAGTTGCGTACTTTGGACACTACTGGAATAGAGGCTGAATGGATTAGGGGGGCTTCAGTCTAAACTCCCTCTGATGGGAAAGCCCATTCCTGCGATCTCAGTGCATTGTGATAGCATGACCACAATTGCAAAGATCAGAAGTTCAAAGTATAACAAAAAACAAAGGAGACATGTCCAAGTCAGATTGAAATCTATAAGGGCACTTGTGTCTCAAGGTGTGATTGCTGTTGATTTTGTTGGTACCCAAGATAATACAGCAGATCCACTGACAAAGAGACTTGATAGAAATCAAGTTCAAAAATCCAGATTGGGGATGGGACTGAAACCCATTAAGAATTCTTCTATGGCAGCAACCCAACCTAACTGAGTGGAGATCCAACAAGGTAGGTTCAATGTGGTAACAACAAGTCATAGGGAGAATTAAATGGCACTTTGCATTATATTGGTGCTTATGTACCTGTGTGTCTCTCCCCTGATAATCTGCTTAAAGTGCATGTACTGCAAGTAAAGGAAGAGTTTTGTGAAACTCTAAATGGGTTCAAGCCTATCATGGCAGGATGTTAGCAGTGCATCCTTGGAGAAGCCCACCTATGTTAGTGTGATTGTGAGGCCGCAGTTAAGGGAAGTGGGTTCTTCCTTAATAGCACTCATGAATCAGGATTTGGGCGCATGGCCATAAGGCGCCAACCATGAAGATTTCAACCAGAACTTGTATCTTGTTGTTCCTAATAGAAACTCTCATATAAAGAACCAAGTTCAAGACTTAGTTCACTTCGGTTCTGTAAGGGTTGAAGTTAGAAACTCAGGTGATGGTTCAAACCCGAAAGATACCCTCACTGAAAGCAAGATATGTTTTTCTTTTGTCAATCTTTGTTTCTTCCACAAAAATATTTTGGATTTGTGGGGGAATGCTGGATAATTTGTGGTGTTTAAAGTTTCTTTTATTAAATCCAAACCTTTTGTAGGTTTATTTGAAAGAGGAGAGGTCACCCGTGGTTCTTTAACACAAAGGGTTTTGTGTTTTCCTTTTAATGTGGGAAAAAACAACAAAACATAAGCATGCGTGTTTGGGGAAAGAAGGGAGGCGGCGGTTTTTGCTTTTGCAAAAAGGAGAAAAAATGACAGGACGCCTAGAGAGAGGAGGCGTGGCTATGAGAGGCCGGCGGCTGTACTGGGTGAAGAAGAACGGTTGCTTTCACTCTCTCTCGCTGGCGCGTTCTCTTGAGCTCTCTCTCTCTCTCTCGATCGGGTGTCTCTAATCTCGTTCGTTGGGATTGCTACAATCTCTCCGAGAAAATTCTGCATCATATTTGTTCCATTAATCGACGAAGGGAGAACATGTTCTTGAGGTTGTCGTCGAGAAGGGATCGTCTTCGTGCAGAGGCACATCCCTGTAGCCGTTCTATTCTGGGGGAAGATCGTAGACTCTGCCGCACTGGTATGACGGGGGTGATAACTTCTCTAAGGGGAGTCCTTACGGGCTGCACGACTAAGTTTTCTAACTCTATTCTATTTCTTTTAATTCGTTGCACTCATATGTATGTGTTTTCGTTTTGGATTGGTATCAGATCTTGCCTATACCTGTGGGACAATATGTATATGATGTTTATGCCATCATGCTTTATGTATGTTCATGTAATTATTTATTTCATGTTCATTATTTTTCCAACAACATCAGTACAAGCACCATCAGGAGATCAAGGCACAACGGAGAGGGACCCTTCCTCATCAGATGCAAAGAAAGAAAAGCTCACAGCTCGGGCTGCTATAGAAGCTGCTGTTGTGGTCGATGCAATCGAGGAACTCAACCTACATGACTACAAGAAAAAACAATAATAGGGACCGATTTTAGGAACGGAATTTTTCCGTCCCAAATCATTCCCAAATTAAGGACGGGTTTGGGACAGAAATGAACTCTATCCAAAATATTTATATATTTTTTATACAAAATATTAGGGGTGGAATTGAATTTTGTCCCAAATATGTCCCTAATTTGGGATAGATTTGGGACGAATTTTAATTCTATCCCTAAGATAATTAGAGATAATTCATTTTTAATACATATCGAAATTGTTTAGGGATGGAACACATTTTCGTCCCAACTCTATCTCAAATGTGGGATGAATTTGGGACGGACTTCAATTCTGTCCCTAAGTTAATTGGAGAGAATTCTATTTTAATAAATATCAAAAACAGTTTAGGGATAGAATTAATTTATTTCTATCTCAAATTCGTCCCTAACTAGCGACAGATTTAGGTCGAATATTAGTTCAATCCCTAATCTAAACAGAGATAATTCTTTTTTTTATAAATATCACAAATGTTTAGGGATGAAATTTGTATCCGTCCCAAATCCGTCCCACATTTGGGACAGATTGGGGATAGATGTGAAATTTGTCCCTAAGCTAATTAAAGAAGATTTTCTTTCAACAAATATAAAAAAATACTTAGGGACGGAAACACATTTCCGTGCCACATCCATCCTAAATTAGGGATGGATTTGGGACAAATTTTAGTTATGTCCCTAATTTAATTAAAGATATTTATTTTTAATAAATAAAAAAGTTGAGGGACAGACTTCTTTTCCGTCACAAATCTGCCCCAAAATTGGGATGTATTTAGGACATATTACAATTCCGTCCCTAAGAGAATTACATATAATTCTTTTTCAACTATCATATCCTGATCAGATATAGATCGAAAGCAAATCTAACTATCGGATCTTGATCAAACTTAAATCTAATGGTTAAAATTTAAATCCAAAGGAAATTCAATGGACGGATCTTGATTAGATTGTTTTAGATTGGGAGCAAATCCAACTGTCAGATGTACATAGATCAACAGTAAATCCAACGCTTGGATTTTAGGTCGAGATCCAATCCAACAATTGGATTTTGATTATTAGTGGATTCAACGGTCGGATCATGATTAGATGTAGATCGAGAGCGAATCCAATCGTTTGGCTAATATCAAACGTAAAGCCAATAGTTAGTGTTACGGGGAGTTCCTAGCAGGTTAGTTGAGTTCTGGTGCTCAGCCGACCCCGTTGAGGGCATAGGCCGACGTCCTTTCTCAAGCGAAACATTAATGATATACGATATGACGAGTCAGGTCGGAAGAATCAATCTACTTTACACCTCAGACCCTTCCTCAGCTCGGTTGGGGACATCTCTCGGCTGGGACAGAGCCGACTTGGAGCCCAGCATGCTCTCGGGTGCCCCGAAACATTGCTCACGTGACTGACGAGGAAAATAAGGTAAGATCCGAGGATTACGGGACCGATAACTGCGGCTATTAAGACTATGGTCACGATGACCTGGTAGGCCTGTGGCAACTTCAATTCGGCATCAATCACAGAGCCCCCCAGCAAGATTGGCAGGGTCGTCCAGCTATTGCCCAGGTGTCCTAACACTATATGTGATACCCCTAAATTTCATTCATTTTATATTATGCATGTGTTATTTACCTGCTTATGTATATAGTGTATGTATTAAAATGTGCATATTATACTACTTATTCCATGGATATTGTGTGTAAATATACGATGTACATATGTATATATGTATGTTATCTTATGCATGTGATTTCTATCTAAATAATTTTATATACATTAAGTTGTCCATAGTATATATATGGTACTTAAATAATATTGAGCATATGATAGGTAAGTATTGCCATTTACCTTGTAAGTACATGTGAGTTATTTTTCGTATATGTATATCTTTAAGTGTGCATGCATTATCTTACTATCGATGTACGTGTTATATTATTTAGAAACATGCATGTTGGATGTAATTACATTGAGTACATGTATGCATACATATGTTTAACTTGGTACATATGATATCTACTTGTTTCAATACCCATTAAATGGGGTATGATGTGATTGTGTAACTATTTTGATGTATATGTTTGTTTGGGCCGAAGTGCACAGTTGGCGGCAGGATACTGTGCCTGACTTCCAGGCCAGGGTTGGCGTCCAGATCGACAGACGCCAAGTACCCCTACTGGCGGCACAAAAGGTGGATGCCAAGTTCTCCGTGTGCAGGCCGGTTCAGATTTGGTAACGTTTGCGTTTGGTCCGGTTTCAGTTTAGGAAAGTCTTGTGTAACGGTAGGAGACCTGCCATAGTGCGTACCCAACCTGCCCAACCCTATAAAAACACCCTTTTCTGGCCGCACCAAGTCTTTTGGTCTTTGGGGAGAGCTAGGGTTTTTGTGTGCGAACCTTGATCTTGAAGGAGCTGGATCCGGCGACTGGAAGAGTTTCCTGGCAACCTGCACCGACTAGAGGATAGTCTATACATAGGAGAAGCACTCCCAACTCCGAGGATCAACCCACATCAACAGAAGAATCGGATTCGAAGAGTTTCTGAGCACCTTCTTGGCAGGGCCGAGGAGGGCTTCATCGACAAAGTTTGATCTTCTAGGATTTATTTAGAGGCAAGTAACCCATTGATGTCAACCCTACACATGCCCCCTTAAGTCCTAGTATTTTTCCAGATTTTTCCTCGTGTCTTGGAACCTCCAAATTCCCCTTTGCATTGTATGCTGTCTGCATGGTCTGCTGGCAGGAGGTTGGCGGCCACATCCTATGCCGCCAAGATCCTGTGCTGGCGGCACCAGATTGTGTCGTTTACTGTAGGCGACCACATCCTGTGTAGTTAAGTTCTTCAGAGTTTTAGAAGTGCATTGTTTGATCTTTAAACTGTATTATTTGGACTTTTGGATGAATATGCATGCTGTAAAAATTGTCTAAGGTCAAGGTTAGTCAATAGGTCATATCATGAGGTTGTACTAAATTTTCACGATTTGTGTTAATTATTAAAATTCTGGAAATTGGACTATGAGCATAATTTGACCTTGTTTAATCTGTGTAAATAGATCTGTTGTGAGTTATGGTTTCTTAATTTTTTTGTAATCATGTAATTACTGTTTTTAAGTATTAGCACTATTAGGTTTGACTGTTATACTAAAATTCTTGCTTAAGGGAAATTAGTGATGATTACACCTGTAAATTATTTTAATTGTTATAATTATTTTACAACCCCGAAAAATCTGGAAAATTAAACATGTGATATGTTTACTGGTTATATCTTGTGATAAAAATTTGGATCTACTCTGAAGACAGCAAGTGTATTTATTAGTTAAACCATATAAATTAGTCATATTGAGCATGTTAAATGTAATCTTGTGTGATTCAGTAATTAACAGTATGTCTAGGACTGTAATATGAGTTGTTTTATTACTAAAAATAGTAGTATCATATTAGGTTAATTGAGGCATGTACAATTGTTAAATAATGCATGTAAAGTGATTAAATAGTATATGTGAAATATGTAAATAATGTGATAAAATGTGATAAAGGAAAAATATAAAATTTGGGCCAAGATTGACACTGCTACCCTAGAGGTCTAAGAGCTGTACCATAGAAAAGTCCCTATGGAAGGTTCAACGTTGTAAAAAATATATCCTAAAGGACATTAGGATGAAAACCTGGAGGTGGACAAGTACCACTCGATAGGGTGGAGAGGGCTTCTCCCGATCTGCGCAGTTACCAAGATTCGCTACTAGATTGCCCAGGTGGCAGATATGTGTTATGAGATGTGATGCGATGTGTTATGAGATGTGATGTGCTATGAGATGAGCTATGTGCTATGTGCTATGAGATATGTGAAATGGGTGCATGAGTCCTGTAATCGGTAGTTAGGACTATGTGTCACGGTAATTTAAGCGATAAAATATGAATGAAGTGTAAAGTAATATGTGAATGTGGCACGTGGTGAGTGCAAATGATATGATATGTGATAAGTGAAAGTGCAAGAATAAACAATGTGAAGAATGTGTGAAAAGATATGTAAGGGAGAGTAAATATGAATGAGAATATGATTACATGTGAAACCAATATAATAGTGCATATGTTCATACTTTCATGTATTAATACTTCAAATGCAATATCATATTTAGTATCATGTCATGTAGTTTATTAATCTTCATATAATAGTGTATGTGAGTATACATATGTAGACATGTGAATTATGCAACGTAAAAGATGAACATGTGGAATTGCTAAATGAATAAGATAAAGTGTGAATAAATCTAATTCCATGTAATTGAGTTTAATTCATGGCAAAACAACAAATAAAGTGTGGTTATGAATGTGATAAATACATGAAAGAATGTTTAGGTTCCATACTAGATGTGATGTTTACTTAGTACAAGGTTCCATGCTTTAATTGCTTATTGTTGCCAACCAACTTGAATATGTTTTAAATATTCCATTCATGTTATAAAATGTGAAATCATGTGTAATGAGATTTATTTATATTAAAACAGCAAATAACATGTGTAATTAAATGTGAATAGTGCATGTGAAACATGAATAGATATCATGCTAAGTTACTCTTTACTTTATGCTTAAATCTATGCTCTAGTTGGTAGAATTGTATCATAAAAGGGATAATGATTGGATTGATAAATCTTGTTACATGTTAGGGGTACTAAGCATGTATAGGTGTTTGTTTATGTAAAGTATGATTGACACAAGTTATGGGTTGAATCATGAATTAAATTAAGTGTCATGTATAGGCCATGCGTAGATATATGTTATTATGTCCATGTGCTAGTATAGCTTTTGCTTAATAGAATTTCATGTTAGTATCCATGATCTAGAATGAGTACATGTTAATCTAAAGCATATTTAAGTGGTCTAGATATGTGGATGGTTGTTTAAAGCATGTGTCATGTAATGCCTTTATTGTGAAAAGATAGTATGTGTTTTCTCAATTGTGTAATAGTTAACATGTGTATGATATGTGTAAAGTTGAGTCTTTGGTTTGCTTGCTGAGTCTTTAGACTCATACTTGCTTCGGCGTACAGGTGAGACAGGTATCCCGTACTAGAGGAAGGCATAGCGAGGAGCATCCTCAAGCATGAGGAGTAGTTTGTGAAGCGCTTAGTAGTTGTACTTTTCCCTTTCTTAGTATGAATAATGTTGATTGCATGGACAATGTTATAGACAATGTAATAGACAATGTAGTTTTTTATATTTGTAATAATGTGGACATTGTCTTTTCTTGCTATATAGACTGTGGAATGTGTGATGGTGATGAAATAAAGTTGAGTTATTTATTTTATTTCCACTGTACTCAATTGCTATCCACGTACATATCAACCTATTGTTTAGTGCTGGGTTATTATCCCACTGTAATGATGCCCTTTGTATCGATGGAGATTGGTATAGTCGTACCGGTATAAAGTGGGTCTTTACACTATACAAGAGGCAGACACTCCACAGGCGTAGGTACGCTGTTCTACCCCAATCTAGGCCATTCTGCTCGGCTAGCGACTGACAAGAGCGTCAGAGTGTCTCTCCACCGAGGCCTCTCGGCGGGTTTTGCAGGTCAGGTCGAGAGCTCAGAACCAGCTTCTCATGTCGGCCAAGCGCGCCTCAAATGGGATTCATCGGCTTGATCGTCTTGGCTCACTCTTCGGAAAGAAGCACCTCAGCGGTCACCTCGGTGGATTCATCGGATTGGTCGTCTCGGCTCACACTTACGGTAACATTGGCACTGTCTGTGGGAAATGGCTACTAAAGGTCAATACGGTTTTCCCCATGCCCCTTTAGTTGATCTCGACTAAGTGCGGACATTAAGGATCCCCTGAGGCATCATCCATGATCAACAAGGGGGCCAATGTTATATAAGGTTATTCTGACAAGTATCTTCAAAGAACAGTTTAAAAAAGGGGAAATAATGAGTCGCTTAGAGCATCGTCTTGAGTGAATCCCTTACTCTTTCCCAATAGATATCGTACCTCCGGCTCGGGAGGCCTACTGGTCGGCCATCAGACGCTTTGTCATTGGCGACCTTGCTTTTATGTAATTTAGTCGTATCGAGTACCATGTTTATGTGCACTCTGAGCTGAAGGCTCATATTGTGCGATTGAGGACCTCGGGCGTGAGGCCGACAAGTTACGTGATGGGCAGGTCGGCTCTCACAAGAACCTACGATATTTGTTGTGATTTGTTAGGTGAAGTTGAATTTCTATTGCGCTTGCATGATATAATTACGATTGAATGATTGAACATGAATGTGGACGTCATAATTTGCTGGACGAGGTCGCTTCGGCACTCTCCAGCAAACTGAGAGATGATGTCCGACGTGAATTGAAGGCGTGGTCGCTTCAGCACACGTGATGGACGTGGACGTCATAATTTTCTGGACGAGGTCGCTTCGGCACTCTCTAGAAAACTGAGAGATGACGTCCGACGTGAATTGATGTGTGGTCGCTTCGGCAGATGTGATGGACATGGACGTTGTAATTTGCTGGACGAGGTCACTTCGGCACTCTCCAGAAAATTGAGAGACGATGTCCGGCATGAATTATTGCATGGTCGCTTCGGCACACGTGATGGACATGGACATCGTAGTTTTCTGGACGAGGTCGCTTTGGCACTCTACAATAACTGAGAGACGACGTCCGACGTGAAGTAAAAACGTGGTCACTTCAGAACACGCAATAAACATGACATCGCCGATCACTGGACGAGGTCACCTTGGCACTCTTCAGCAACTGAGATGGCATAGTCGCTCGAACAATCACGATAAACATGGTCATCGTCGTTTGATGGACAAAGTCACTTATGCATTCGTCATGAACAGGGATGATGTCCAACGAGAACTGACGATAGTTTACCATCGTAACTTGTTGACATAATCATTTGATGACAAACTATTTACAAGGGTCTTATCTGACCTCAAGAGTTGCTCTGATGAATATGAGCCTACTGAGTTTGCGAGGGACTATAAAACAATTGATATAGCATAACTAATGCAGAGTAGGACGAGGTCACTTCGGCACTAGTCAAGGATGAAATTCTGAAGAACAGAAGGGTTAAGTGCGTCGGGTTGTAGTAGCGACGGCTTAGGAAACTATGATCTTGGCTATCGAAACTTTTCCAAGATTAAGTTCTCGGATAGTGCCAACGACCTAAACGCACACCAAAAATGTGCAAATTGTTTAAAAAGGAGTTATATTGATATTCAAAAAGATACAAAAGGCCTTGGCGCAGCGCTAAGGGTACATTTGTTTAAGCGTCAGTCTACGACGAAATCATTTCCGGCCGGAGTCTCCTCGTTGTCGGGCACAATAAACTTGTCGGCTACAATGTCTTCGGTGGTGGTCTCTAGGACCTTTTCAACAGCAGTGGCCAGCGCATCGTCGACGACAACAGCAATGCTCTCGTCTCTATCGTCGGCACCTGCCTCCTCGTCCTCTTCCGCATTAAGTACAATCTCGGAGAGGTCAATGCTTGAAAAGTGTTCCCGAACACGTTTGAGGCAGAAGTCATACCCTTGCAGGAAGAGTTTGACGACCTCGACTTTGAGCTCGTCAGACTCGCGGTACTCGGAAACAGCCTTGGCGATCGCCTTTTTATGCTCGTCGGCCACCAACTGAGCATTGCTAGCCTTGGTCTTCTCGTGAGCCAGGAGTTCAGCTTGGTGGGCCTCCTTCTCCACCTGAAGTGACTTCAGAAGTTTGTCGGCTTTAGCCTTGGCCTTCTTTGCTCGCTCTGCCTTCTTGGCTCGAAGGTCTTCCTCGGCCACGAGCTTCCTGGCAGACTTGGCTAGGCGCTCCTCGGTGGAAGCTTTAGAGGTCTCGACCCATTG
Organism: Colocasia esculenta; assembly: GCA_014218235.1. Classification (NCBI taxonomy): domain Eukaryota; kingdom Viridiplantae; phylum Streptophyta; class Magnoliopsida; order Alismatales; family Araceae; genus Colocasia; species Colocasia esculenta. The sequence goes on along the minus strand of CM024755.1, from coordinate 17,819,040 downwards.
AAGAATTGCTTCAAACTGAGCTATCAGACCTTGAACCAACGTGTAGAAGTCTTCAATGATCTGGCTCGACCTCATGCCCGAGGTCGGAACCTTCGCTTCAGCAGGAAGCGATTGTCGACCCCACTCTATGGCGCTAAGCCCTCCCGAACGCCCAGATGACCTCGGCTGAGAGGCGACTGAGGTGGTGACATCGGCCGACATGTCTTTCACTATCCGAGGACATTTGGCTGGTCCTGTTACTCAGGGATGCGCGACTCTTTATGAGATGCCGAGGAGGTCGGGGTGAAGATCGGCACGTCGATCTCGGATGGGCGAGTACGCTTTGCCCCTCGGCTCACTTTCTTTTTCCCCGTGACATGATCTCACGTTCGGTTAGCTCGGAGAGAGAGAAGCTGCTTCTCTCTTTGGCAGAGGGAGCCGACGACTAACCCTTGTCGGCCATTGTTGCAAGAAAGGACGGTCAGTTCTCCTGAGATTATAGCAACATCAAAGGTGAAAATCAACAAAGTTCAGACCTCGGTCGGCCTTAGCTATCAGCTCAAACAGCTTCTCGGAAGGCTCGAATAGGTCAGGAGGCTCCACCGTATGCAGAGACTCGAACTCCGAGAGCTCAGATTCAACAAGGTTTGGGGAACAGAAGACCTTGTTTCGAATGTTGATTATAGACCATGTGGTCGGAAAGGGCCATCTGATCAAACAGTGAATAAAGACGAAGTTCCTCTCCAGTGTGGACAGAGGATGGTATTCGGCCAAGTATTTCCGACCTGACCGAGCTGCGAAATACAGCCAGTGACCAAAAGCCTTAACCGAGAAGCAATAGAAAAAAATCCATGTGGTCGGAAGGACCTAGGCCAGGGCACAAGTTGCTAGGAAGTCGACAACCGACCTCCAGGAGTTCGGGGTCAACTGCGATAGAGCGGCTCCCAACTTGAGAAGTAGAAAGATGATGAAGGGATGACGGAAGCCTGCTTGGATGACCTCATAATAGAGGCAACTCCGCCCTCCATGGAATAGTGGGCTCGGAGTTGTTTGTTTGAATAGATGGTAGAATGCTCGAGAAGGATAAGACCTGGATGGTTCTTCATCCATTGGAAGGTCTCGGAGTTGATCTCACACCGGGCGTCGATAACATTGTCGACTAGGCGACGAGAGCCCGACGTGTGGGAGGACAGCTTCCTAGGAACATATGACCCAGGATTGACTTCAAGAATGGAAGACTCTTCGACAGGCCCCGACGCCTGAATGTCGGGCCGAGAAGCTTTCGAAACGGTCGTCCTCTCGGAAGGACGAGAGGGCGAGGTCGCTTTGGACGAGGACGAAGCTGAGAAGTTCTCAGAAGAACCTCCAGACGAGGAAGAAGAAGAATTGTATGAGGTAGAGCTCATGGCTTACCTCTGTAGGGAAGAAGTAGAGAACCGGAGACGAATGCTCGGACGTCGGCACAAAGGTCGTCGGCACGTTGGCTAGTCGTCTGAAGGATGCTCGCGCGTGAGAGTAAGGGTGGTCTTTTGGCAGCATACCCCACTATTTATAGTGTCGGGGGGTCGATTAGATCCAACGGTGGAAAATCACCGACAACAACAGCGGTTCAGATCTTGGCACATGGTGCCACTGGATTGGCCACCGAGCGTTGCCTCGGATGCCAATCGGCGTAGCTGGCGTGAAACGGCATGATGGTGCACGGGAGTTGAGGAGGCGATGTGACGTTAGGCATCACTACACAGTAGTCGAGGAGACCTGACAATACAGTGCAGTATAGACCGGCGTTGGCGGCTGCCCGATGTGACTAATGGCAAGCCAGCGCTGGCAGTATGACGATATGACGCGGAGCGGGCCACGTGGGCTGGCACAGTTACGTGGCAAGGCACGTATTATTCTTCGTCAAACAGCTTCACCTCGGCCTAGTTCCCAGTCCGATGTGAACCTAGGGGGCCAACATTACGGGAAGTTCCCAGCAGGTCGGCTGAGTTATGGTGCTCAGCCGACCCTATTGAGGGCATAGGCCGATGTCCTTTGTCAAGCAAAACATTAGAGATACATGATACGACGAGTCAGGTCGGAAGAATGAATCTACTTTACACCTCGGGCCCTTCCTCAACTCAGCTGGGGACGTCTCTCAGCTTGGACAGAGCCAACCTGGAACCCAGCGTGCTCGCGGGTGCCCCGAAACGTTGTCACGTGACTGACGAGGCAAATAAGGTAAGGTCTGAGGATCGCGGGACCGAGAACTGCAGCTATTAAGACCACGGTCACGATGACCTAGCAGGCCGGTGGCAACTTCAATCGACATCAATCACGGAGCCCCCCAACGAGATTGGCGGGGATGTCCAACTATTGTCCAGGTGTCCTAACACTATATAAGAGGCAGACACTCCACAGGCGCAGATACGTTGTTCTACCCCAATCTAGGCCATTATGCTCGGCTAGCGACTGACAAGAGTGTCAGAGTGTCTCCCCGACGAGGCCTCTCGGTGGGCTTTGCAGATCAGGTCGGGAGCTCGAACTAGCGTCTCACGTCGGCCAAGCGTGCCTCAGACGGGATTCATCGGCTTGGTCGTCTTGGCTCACTCTTCGACGAGAAGCACCTCAGCGGTCACCTCGGCCTGAGCCAACCTATGTTACACTTACGCCAACAGTTAGTATTTGGTTCCGGAGCAAATCCAACAGGCGGATCTTGATGAGATTGTTTTTTATTGAGAGGAAACCCAAATAAGATAACTATGTCTGAAGTCAATCTAATGGTCGGATTTTTTTATCGGAATCATATCCAATGATTAAATTCCAATTGATAATAGATTCAATGGTCGGCTCTAGATCTGATCTATATAGGGAGCAAATTCAATTGTCAAATCTTGATCAAACATAAATTCAAATGGTTTGATTTAGATCCAGAGCAAATCCAACAGATGGATTTTGATCAGATTGTTTTAGATTGAGAGAAAATCTAACTAATTAAATGTATATAGATTGACAGCAAATCCAACAATTGGATTTTAAATCACAATTAAATCCAACGATTGGATTTTGATTGTTAGTAGATTTAATAGTCGGATCTTGATCATATGTAGATCAAGAGCTAATCCTACCGTCAGATCTTGATCAAACATAAATCCAAAGGTTAATATTTAGATCCAAAGCAAATCTAATGGACAAATCTTGATCAGATTGTTTTAGATTTAGAACAAATTCAATGATCAAATATATACGGATTGACAGCAAATCAATCATCTGATTTTAAATTGGGTGAAATCCAACAATTGGATTTCGATTATTAATAGATTTAATGGTCGGATCTTGGTCAAATATTGATCAAGAGTAAAGCTAATTGTCAAATCTTGATCAAATGTAAATCCAACATTTAACATTTAGATCCAGAGCAAACCCAATCGGCGAATCTTGATGATATTATTTTTTATTGTTAACAAACCCAACATATCAAATGTATATAGATCGGGAGTCAATCTAATGGTCGGATTTTTTATCAGGATCAAATCCAACAACTGGATTCTAATTGATAGTATGTTCAATGGTCGAATCTTGATCAGATGTAGATCAAGAGCAAATCCAACCGTTGGATCTTAATCAAATGTAAATCTAATGGTTAACATTTAGATTCGAAGTAAATCCAATGGGCAGATCTTGATCAAAGCAGTTTCGATTGAGAGCGAATCCAACTGATCAAATGTACAACATTGAAAGTGAATCCAATAGTCGGATTTTAAATCGAGATCAAATCCAATGATTGGATTTCGATCGGTAATAGATTCAATGGTCGGATCTTGATCATAGATTGAGAGCGAATCTAACCTTCAGATTTGATCAAACGTAAATCCAATAGTTAACATTTGGATCCCAGAGTAAATCCAATAAGCAGGTTTTGATGAGATTATCTTTAATTGTTAGCAAATCCAACAGATCAGATGTACATAGATTAGGAGTCAATCCAACGGTTAGATTTTTTATCGAGATCAAATTCAACGATTAGATTCTGATTAATAATAGATTCAACGATCGGATCTCGATTATGATCAAATTCAACGACTGGGTTTCGATTATTACTGAATTCAATGGTCGGATCTTGATTAAATATAGATCGTGAGTGATTCCATTGATCAAATGTCAGATTGAGAGAGAATCCAATGATCGAAAAATGATATACAAATGTGTAAATTGTAGAAAAATGACATTTTTTCTATGTTATAAATAATATATATTAAATAATTATTATTTTTTGATAATTTTAAATATGAAATACAATTTTTAAAATTAAAATTTGGACATTACTATTTAATTGATAAAATTGAGAGAGAGAGAGAGAGAGAGAGAGAGAGATTGCGATCAATTCGTAGGAATTACGTACCTTTGGATTGATAAAATTGAAGTAGAAGGAGATCAAACGGTTTCAAACTTTGAAAGACATGATAATCCAGAAGTCGAAGAAAATTTCTCATAACTACAGCATAATGCAAATACTAGTTTGAAGACCATGACGACTACTTGCAAAAAATTCTCATAAGTACTACAGCTAGCATATAATGCAAATACTAGTTTGAAGACCATGACGACTACTTGCACCATCACCAGATAAATGAGCCACAAAACTTCTCCAGATCGACCAAGTCGCAAGTACTTTTGGCAAGGAAAGACACTGGGTGTTCAGTTTTTTGCCTATACTATATACCGTTGGATCGATCACAGCTGCTCGTAGTTCATGTTGTACCCGAACTGCTGGATTAATGCAGGTGATGAAGCAGCCATGTATGGATTATCGCCAAGTAGAGACATCTGAAGCTGCCCAAGATAGCCGATCCTCCCATCATAGAACAGGTTGTTGAAATATCCAAAAGGGTTTTGGAAGTGCGACATGGAAGCAAGATCATGGATGCTTGCGCGGCGCCTGTCGTGAAAGTTCAGCTTGCGGTTGAAGAACTTCTGGGCATGACTAGCAATCTGGCTTGGCGTCCTTGACAACACAAAGTACTTTGAGATGGACTTCCAGTCCCCTTTGCCATGCAAATCCATGCCCAACAAGAACAACCTGCATAAAACAAATTAACGCAAACGTTGTGAGACTATCAAAAGGTCGACAATTGAATAATCTTATAGTGAGGAAATTAAATATGTACTTGTCGTTAATCTATATATGTCGTTCCATTAATACTTCAACTAATTGTGGCCCGATTTAAACTAGAAATATGAGTGTTTGTCGTCGTTGGGTTTTCCTTAGAACTTTTATATGTCATTTAATATATATGCCAAGAATCTGTAAATAGTATCAAGTTTTGTCAAATTATTAACACTTCTAAACATGCTCCCCGTTTTATCTTTTTGCTAAAATTTCCCTTTAATTAATAAGATCTATAGGGAAAGGAAAACATATATACTTCTTATATGCATGGGTGCTTTCTTAATTATAACAGCATGATCTGCTAGAATGCACAGCATTTTGCTAATTCTAAAGCATATCAGCATAAGAAAAGAAAAACATACCCATAGAAGTGGGTATTAATTGATTCATATAGTTTGAATAAGATTTACTATAAATGTTTAGGTACAAATGAATGAATCAAAAGATGTTTACATACATAATGAATCTATCATTTTATCATTAATTATTTCCCAATACGTACCAACATTGCTACGCAAAAATAGACCAAGAGAGCACCGGATTTCCACCCCACCCCCCCACCCCAATCCACAAAAGATATTGGTTTGAATATGTTTGTTTCATCTATAATTATGATGTCTGCCATAAATATGTATATATGTTTCTTCATACACCATCAGCATCGTAAAAGACGAGTTAAAGCATCATTTCACAGAATATTTCTAACAAATAATTAGGAGGAGGATTATTTAACAGTTCCTTTATTAGAAAATCAATCAGTCAAAACATCAAGTACTCTTGCCTTATTTTATCCAGATTGAAGAAAAACCTTTAATCCTTTTTACCCGTTTGGTTAAAACCCTTCTCCCCCTTAGCTTCCTTGTATATATGATGCCTGGAGTCAGCCTCTGATTGGTTGGAAAACATGTCGAATGATGTTATGTTATGCTATATATATAGATCATCATCCACACATGAGAACATGGAGTCGACCGTCTCTGATTGGTTCCAGAACCCAAACATATATTCGGATCCCCTCAAAACCTAGCTATATATGACCCACTACCAACATATCTCAATAGATGGACTACGAAACTTCACCAACATACAAGTGCATATATACGCTAAATAACCAATCAAAATAAAATGAGCAATTAAAAAAAAAACTCAAGGCAAGCCCACGAAAGAGAGCACAAACAAGGTGAAGAACGAAAAACTTTCACCAGCTGCTGCTTATGAAAGTCCCCAAATATAAAACCAGAGATGATCAAGAATTAAGCATACACCCAGATGAAAAAAGAAATTATAATTAATGGTCACGAAGGCATGCCAACCAACCTGTGCTCTTCATCGGTCCAGGTGGCACCCTTTGTGGTGCTTCGATCTGGGAGTGCTTGCTTCAGCGAGGCTATGAGATTTGCCAGTGAAGGTTGTGCTGGGAGCCCAAGCGTAGGCGCAGCAGCAGGTGCATGTTGAGGAAAGGCCACTGTAGGCTGGCATTGCACTTGGTAGTCCATGTTTTGCTGATCAGTTGGGAGCTGTTGGAGGCCGAGGATGGCGGCACTGTGCTCTGCGAGGACGGCATAGAACTGTTCTTCGAGTTGCTTAGGGGTCGTTCCTGGCATCATGAGAGCCATCTGCTCCCACACAGTGGGATCATCCACTCCGACTTGAAGCTCCTCTTGAAGCCTGTTCTCCAACAAGCTCATCGTCTGACTGCGATCAAACTCTAGGTAAGGAGCAAAGGAAGGAGACATGTTAGTGGCCATTGCGAAACGACGATAAGAGGAGGAAAGAACACGGCCCAGAGTGATCTCTTGCACTCTCTCCCTAGGAACTCCTCCGCCTACAACTATATCTTGCTTTAAGGAGTTGGATATGGTCGGTATTTATAGCATTTATGAGTTGGGAAATTACCGTCAGGGGATTAGGGAGATGGGTAGGTATTGATGGATATCTAGTGCTCATTATTGTGCTTCAAGGCCACGTAGTTGTGCAACAAATTAATTAAGAAGAGGCGAGTATTCAAGTTTTACCTGATATATATGACGAAAATGCCACTCATGTTCTCAAATTCCCTAATATGCAAGGTAACTCCTATTATTGTTATTACTATTACACTATTCATGCTAGGTATACCAACCTTCAATGAAAAATGTTTAGTTAAGGCAATACACACCCTAACAATAATTTCATTCAGACGGAGACTTTCATACATGGGAACACCTTAATTAGTTACTTAGGTTACAAACTTTTACTAAACACTTTTGCTCGACGCGGAAAGTAGTATTTTGTCGTATATCTTACTTGGCGTCACAGTCAAACACAATTAGGTAGGATAAAATGGTCTTGTATTGACCTTTTAGAAGACAAATTGGTGCATTATGATGGTCAACACCGTATGTACAAGGACATAGCTCAAAGAGATGTTCCCTAATTGGAAAACAAATAGTAAACCAATTTCTTCAAGCCATTAAGTATATAGCACCCAAGGAAGCATATACATATGAATGTTGTTGGTTCTCTAGCCACACAACCCATTTGAACACCACGCAAGCGTTCACTGGTCTCTCATATATATCGATCCCCTAGTTCCTCCAAAGAACAATGTTGTGAATAGTAAAAAAAAAAAAAAAAAACTACTTATGGAGGGTAAATGTGAAAGAAATATTATAAAGGGCACCCATGTCCTTTCACCCTTCTCAAAAACCATTGGAAGAACACTGTGGACGGAGATCGGTGGTAAGCAGCGTGGGGATATGATTACGGAGAGCAAGAGCTCGCCCAACAGTGACTACACTTGGACAGGGCAGGAAGGGAGGGGGCGATTCGATGGGAAAGTGGGGATTTGGGCGGCGAGCAGTGGGAATCCAACAACTCCCGCGATCTCTGCGTTTGAGGCGGATTCGCGGGCGGTAGTTGGCCTCTGCGTGTCGGGGGCCGAATCCGGCGGAAGAGATCCGCGAGCGGCGGGGATGCGGCCAAATTGCGCCGGAGGAGGCGGGGGGCGTGGCAAGTGTTGGGGCGGCCGGGGAGTCCCTGAGGGGGGTGCCAAGCGGCGGGGATGTTGCAGGTGGGCGGAGCCAGGAACTGCATGAAGCGTTGGATTCAGCTTCTGCGTGCTCCAAAACTCGCTCTCCCCGTCCTTCACCACTTCGCGCCGTTCCCCCTCTCCGCCACAGCAGCAACATCTCCGCGTCAGCGTTCCTCCGCTCGTGCCGCACCGGAGGCCCGCCTTCCCCCGCCGTCACGTCCCTGTCCTTTCCACGCCGCACAGTGGGAGCAGCTCGATTTCGTCCCCGCCCGCCTTCCCCTGCAGTCGCGTCCTTCCCCTGCCAGAGGGGGAAGTTCCTCCGGTGGCGGATCCAGTTCCTGTAGAGGGGGATCCGGGAGCAGCTCGATTTCGGCCCCTCCAGCGTCTCCTCCATGGTGCATGCGACCGACCTGAAGAACGCCCCTGTGCCATGGAAGTGGGAGCTCCGCCAGGCCCCCAAGGCCCTGGCTCTTCTCCAGGACAACTACCCAGAGTTCGTCGCAACTGAGGTAGAGGATTCATGACACAGACATGGTGATCTCTATAACTGTTCTTGGTTTGATTAGTTCGGAATTTTCTTTTCTGTGAAGAATCTACTCTGCTCTTCGGTCATGGTAGAAGTACTATCGTTTCTTTTGCACAGTATCAAATTAAATTGCCATTTTTTCCTCGGTTTGATGAGAATGTGGACTTCAAACGCATAAAAATGTGATTTTTTTTTCTTGTTTGCGTTGATCTTCTAACACCACACAGTTAGTACGCTTTCTTCTGCTTTGGATTAAACTGGAATCTGATCTGGATTTGTGAGAAAGAAGACTATCGTTTCTTATGCTTTCAATCGAACTAAGCCAAAAGACTGGAATCCTGCTTTGAAAAATGGGGAGGCAAGCATTAAAGCTTATGTGTCTATTAATTTGTCGCTTAGAGGGTAGAAGCTTCCTGCACAGTTTCATGAAATTCCTGTGGAACTACAAATGGCTGAAGCAGAAAGGATTGGATGTATGTTCCTTAAGTGTTCATATACATATTTGCTTGTTTATCATCTCGTGATTTCTGGAATTTTTGTCCAATTTATTGATTCAAATGACTGTTTTTAATATTATTTGTATTAGATCTCTGATTTGTGGTTTATGTAGGGTTCGCTGTTGTCCATCATTGTAGCCTTGTTGCCTATTTTTCTTTCAAATTGTGGTTAAGATCACTGGTTGCTTATGAAACGAACTGCCATGGTTTCTTTGGGGAAGCCAGGAACGCACAAAGGCATTGCTCGGTGTCTTTCTCTATTCTTCAGATTGATTGCATATTTCTTGCTAGATTGTTCTTAACTTCCAATCAAATTGAATATCCATATATTCATAATTTGTTCTTCAATCGGACCTCCTTGACGTTTTTTGGGTTTTGCAGGTCTTCATTCGCACTGGTGACAATTCTTTCTCTCCCTCTCTCATTCGCAGTGGAGGCCCATTTGGCCCACTACCGAACAGAGAAATTGCAACCACATTTTTAGCGTCGTCTGTGGAAACACGACGACTACCGTGGCTCGCGGACAATCCTCGCTCCAGAACCACGGGAGCCGGGCGACGCGATCACGACAGTTACTTGAAGACTCGCGTAACCAAGCCCCTCCTACTGATGACAACGCTGTCCCCGCTAGAGTGACTACCCATGTACCTATGGCCAAAACCCTAGTTTTGGCTCAGGAAGTAGCCGAGCTTCGAGGGCAATTGCAGCAACTGATGGGAGTCTGTCAAGGACTCCAGACCCAGTTGGCCAGGTAACTTGCCCCAACTGCCCGTCCTCAACCGGAGCAACAGGTGGAGTTATCTCGACGACAACCACCAGCTCCATCAGCATGTTAGGCAGGTCGCGAAAAGTCTCCTCAATGTTCGTGATGCGTCGCGTCGATCTGTCGTACATCGAATCGATGGGAGGAGTTGCCCCGCAGGTCGGCTATGGCTCCCCCTCCTCCATGCTCCATCGTTGACGCTAACTCCCAGGGGTCCCGACGCGAGGTCTAGGCGTACTCCGACCAAGAATTGGCTAGGCGCCTTCGTTGCATCGTTGCCTTGGAACGGCGCATAGAGGATTGTGCCCGCCAGATGGACGCGATGGTCCAGAGGGCTGGGGCAAGGCCTCGGCGGACGATGACCTAGACTTCCGCTCCCCATCCGCAGTAGAGATTCTAGAAGCTCAGGTCTCGCCGAAGCTTCCCCTGCCTTCCATCGCTGCCTACGACGGCACCACCGACCCGACGGACCACATCCACAGGTTTGAGTCACACATAGTGTTCCATGGAGCATCAGACGCGGCCAAGTGCCGGGCCTTCTCGGCCACGTTGAAGGAGACCGCGCAAGCGTGGTTTGAAACCCTCCCCGTGGGCTTCATCTCCTCCTTCCACTAGTTGAAGAAGTCCTTTCAAGATAACTTCCTTGGCGGAAGGTCTCAGCCTCGCACAGTAGCCTCCCTTCTATCCATTCGGTAGCAGAGGGGTGAGGCTCTCTAGGACTACGTCAAACGGTTCTAGACCGAGGCGCTGCGCATCCCGCGCCTGGATGTCCCGCTCACTACCAGCGCCCTCATCTAGGGCACGCGCCACGGCTTCCTACAAAGGATGCTCGGGGTACAACAGTCGATCACCCTGGCCAAGCTTGTAACGTCTCAGCGTAGAATATCAGGGCGGTATTACAGTTAAATAAGTAGTATAGAGTGAGACATAACGTCAAATTATTGCACAATTTGGAATAACATTAAATAAAATTCAACTTCATTAATAATTCCTCGAATCAACTATTACATTCACTAATCAGAGCCAAAACAAGGGCCCAGAGAACTTTATTCAAATCTAAACTAACACAAATTGACTAACTAATGACTAACTACTATTAAAAAGTACGGATTGTCGAAAAGCTGGTCACTCTTGAACATCTTCATCCCCTTCTTCGTGAGTGTGGTAGTCTCCATTAAACTCACATGAAACACATGAAATAAATAGTGTAGGATGAGCGATAAATGTCCGATAGGACTTAATATCTCATATAAACAGGCATACTTTAAGTGATTAATGTCTTGTCAAGCAAGATAATTAGAGAGAACGATCAAGTATAGTCAAGAGAGCAATGTCGCATGATAACGAGAGAACAATAACACATTTCATGAGTGTAGCATAACAAGCACGATAACATATTGGTCATATAACGAGATAGCACGTAAAGGTTGCACAATAGTGCACTAGTCACGATAGCATATAAAGTTGAACGTCTTGTCAACATAGTACTTGTATTGATTGTCATAGATTAATCTAGATAGTTTAGCACTTGGATATTATGCCATACATCTTGATCATTAAACTCCTATGAGCACTAGCACTTTCGGGCGCACCTCCTAGGACCAGATCAGACCCTTTAAAATATTGCCTAGCATAGATCATATTTTCTTTTTATCTTAGACAATCAAAGGATGGTCAAATAGAGTACCAAGAATAGATGAGAGTAATTGACGAATAGATGAGAGTCTAGAGAGAATGTGAACAGATGAGAGTGTAAAGAGTATAGATGAGATTTAGGGTCGTAATTGTAAAACAACGATAAACAGGCGATAACAACAGTTGCACAACACATGGTCGTGTGTTGGTAATCAAGTAGTAGTCACAATCGCCCAATAGCCGTGTAATAAACACAGGCCGGAGGTCCGGCGTGATCTCAATGTAAGAGAGAACACACTAAGGTCGTTGGATTATGCTAATCCCTAAGGGTATAATAAGTCCTAGAGTAATGGTATGCTCCCGGCACTGCCGGGCGCATAGCCCCGCTGGAGGGGCCGCGCGCCCTCCTGCGCGTGCCGCGTGGAGGGCGCGGGCCCCTCCAGCATTTAATGTTTTTTTTTTTTTACAATTTGTGCACACAAATACATCATTTGTGTGCACAAATAGTGCACAAAAACTTAAAAAAAAAAAGACAATTAATGATGGGGGGCCCACGCCCTCCACGCGGCGCGCGCAGGAGGGCGCGCGGCCCCTCCAGCAGGGCTATGCTCCCGGCAGTGCCGGGAGAATAGCATTACTCTAAGTCTTAATAGTACAACCCGCTCGTCGGCAATGGATGTCCGCCAAAGTCAAGGAGACTTACGGAGGTCTTGACAAGGAGTTCCTGGTCCAGTCAGGAGTATTCCCAACGGAGAGGTCGTCCAAGTCAAGATAGAAGTGTGTAAAGAACTAAGTTGTCTGTCATACCTCGAGTGCTCGAAGGCAAAGGGACACGATAGCGGTATACAAAATGTGGGAATAAAATGAAGATTAGTTCATTTAAATAATAGAGAAATTATATAAATAATTACACTTAATTATCAGATAGATTATTGAGTAAATTTGGTAAGGTCTCATGACAAACATTTATGTAAAGTGTGTGCATGTGTAAGATAATCATGAGAGCAAGAGATAGTTGTGCACATAGTTTTTATTTAATGGAATCATATGAAGATTACCCATTATTATTAAACAAGTTGTTACTGTTCATAACAGTACATGGCAGGGGTTAAACAGTGATTAAATGACATTATTAACATAGTTTAGATGAGCATTAAGGTTTTGGTTAACACAGTAAGAACGCGACGGGGGTACCTATCACGTTTCAAATCGCGACGGGTAGGTCGGTTGTGTTCATTAGAACAGATTCAGACTAATCGAGGGTTGCACAAAACACGACGGGGTGATCGCTCGCGATTAGGGCAATCGAACCAAGAACGTGACGCCTGGGTCTGTCGCGATCTGGGCAATCAGTACAGGGAGGAAGAACGTGATGCGTCGGGCCGTCGCGTTCATGTCGCGACGGGCCCCTCTGTCGGGACCTTCTGAGAATCACGACGGGTCGGGCCGTCGTGTTCTTAGAGGGTCCGGTTGAGCCTCAAAGGTGAACCAGTTCACCTTGGACTTCGGTCCAGTCTTCCATGGCTTGACACAGGGCCATTCAAAATTCAATATAAAATCGTATATATGTCCAAAAATTTTGAAACCAGTTTTAAACGAAAATAGACATGCAGATGTATCAACAGTAATGAGCAATTAGAAAATAGACATGGGATGGACATGCAGTAATTAGGTTAAATCTCGGTGACCTAAAATCATACTCAGTGATAGAATCCGATTTAATTTGAAGAGGGTACATGATAAAATTAGGAAACATAGTATCAATGGATTTTAGACATCGAATAATATGTACAGTAAAAGTTTCATGATTCAAAATTAAGCATGGATATGGGATTTAGGCAAACAAGTCAAGTCGGATACATGTTCATGACAAAACTTTGTGCATAAAATATTCATTCATGGCACGATAGAATTTGGGAAAAATATGGGCTTTGCAAGAGGGAATCATGGTCTACCTAGGGTCGAAGTTAATTAGGTTTTGCTTGAGATATTGCCTACTTTTTTCACGCTTGAATCCAAGGGTTTGGAGATGTTGAAGATGACGAAATCCCCTTTTGTTCCTAGCTTTTCCTCCTTGTTTTTCTCGTCCAAAGCCTTCTCTCATTCATCCTCCAAGCTCCAAATGTGGTGTAGGGTTGGGTAGGTACGAATTAAGAGAGTATTTGTATCTATTAAGACTCCTACACCCTTAAAACTCTTCATTCTCTATTAGCTACAAAACTGTCAAATGTATCATCTTTGTGCTCCAAGAAAGATACTCAAGTGAATCTGGAGTAATCATCTACTATAACAAATTCAAAATTCTTTCCTCCAAGACTGGTGGTTCTCATTGACTCAAATAAATCCATATGTAAAAGTTCTAAGGGTTTAGAAGTTGTTACCACAGTTTTCGACTTGAAGGATGACTTGGTGTGCTTTTCTTTTGCACATGGTCCGCAGATACTATTCAATTTTGTACTTACTTTGGGTAGGCCTTCCACCAAGCTTCTCTTGATCAATTTTCTCATACCATCAAGACTGTAGTGACCTAGTCTTCGGTGCCACAGTTCTATTGACTGCTCTTTATTTGCTGCCAAACAAATGTCATGATCTTTTAGTTCCTCTAGATAGAGCACGTACATGTTCTTTTATCTGTTGGCTTCAAAGATGATTGTACCATCCTTCATAATGCTGCACTTTGACTCTTGAAATCTGATTTGATGTCTTTTGTCGCACAACTAACTGATACTAATGAAGTTGTGCTTCAGTCCCTTGACGCATAGAACTTCTTCAATGACTGTCTTACCTTTGCTGCCTACTGAACCACTGCCTATCACAATCCCTTTTCCATTATCTCCATAGGTGACTGTACCTTCTTCAGCTTCTAAATGGGAAAATAGCTTCATGTTCTCTGACATGTGCCTTGAGTAACTGCTGTCTAAATACCATTTGGATGCTAGAAGGTTTCCCTGCATTAAAAATATTAAGCTTTAGGTACCCAAGTTCTTTTGAGTCTTGGTTGGTTAGTGTCATCATTTTTCTTTTTGATTACCCATATTTTATGTTTAGTAGGACATGATATTTTAATATGATCTAGCTTATTGTAATGACTACAACAAAACATCTTAGTTACTTTTTCAGTTGGTATGTATTTAAGATTTGCCTTATATGTTGTGTCTTGTTCAGGTACAAATTTAGGTGTAGGATATATTTTAGGATAAACTTTAGTTTCTTTATTATCGGGGGGTGTATAACCTAATCCATGTTTCTTTTTACTTGATCGTTTAACACCTTTCAATATTAATCTAGTTTTACCGTTTGTAAATTTTTTCTAGAGTGCTTGATAATTTTTTATTTTCTGTGGTTAACATGTTGACTTCTTTTTTTAAATTATTTATTGTTTCTTGATTTTATAAATTTACTAATTGTTCATTTTTATTTTTCAAGTCGTCACACAGTAATTCATTTCTCCTTTTTAGTTCATTAATTTATTTTTCTATTTGCTCATTTTCAGATTTTAAATCTGAATTAGTATTTTCTAGACATGCAATATTTTTCTTACTTGCTTTTAGTAATTTAGATACTTCTCTATATTTACAATATAGTTCATTGAAGGCTTCTTCTAAGTTATCTGAATCAGAATCATTACAAGAAGAAAAGGATGAGTCTGAAGTTACATTGTCTTCTGTGTTGGCCATGAAAGCCAAGTTGGCTTCTTCTTTTTCTTCATTGCTTGAGCTCGACTCACTGTCTGAGTCACTACTGTTGTCTCAAGCCGCTGCCATAGCTTTCTTTTTGAATCTTCTTGATTTTCTTGAACTTTTCTTCTTTCTGTATTTAGATTTCTTGAGTTTTAGACACTCTGTCTTGATATGTCTGGGCTTCTTACATTCATAACAAATTGGCTCACCTTTCTTGATGTCCTTTACTTCAGTTTTCTTGAAATCTTTGCCCTTTTTGAAGTAACGTCTTCCAGATTGATATTTTTTCTTCTTGACTAAGATGCGTTGTAGTCTTCTTGATAACAAAGCTTCTTCATCTTCACTGTTTTCACTACTGTCTTCGTTCTCAGATTCTTCCTCAGAGCTATCTTATGCTGTTTTGAGGGCATTCGTGTGCTTCTTTCTACTTGATGATTCTCTCAATCTTTCCATGTTTATCTCATAGGCCATGAGGGACCTAATGAGTTTTTTCAATGACATCCTTTTCAAGTCATTGATTTCTTCTATAGCTGTTACATTGGGAGTCCAAGAAGATGGTAGAGATTTAAGAATTTTTCTTACCATGTCTCACATCTTATAGCTTTTTCCTATTCCTGCTAACCCGTTGGTGATGTCTGTAAATCTGTTGAACATCTGTGTAATGGTTTCTTCTGACTACATCTGGAACATCTCGTACTGTGTCACAAGAATGTCTATTCTGGTTTTCTTTACTTTGTCAGTACATTCGTATGTGATTCTTAACTTCTCCCACATCTCCATCGCTGATTTGCAGGCTGAAACTCAGTTAAATTCTTTCTTGCTAAGTGCACAACATAATATGCTCTTAGCTTTACAGTTGAGAGAAATCTTCTTTCTATCATCTTCTGTCCATTTGTCCTTCTCGTTAGTGACTAGAAGGTCTCCTTCTTTTACAATTGACTAGATTTGGAAGTCGAAACCTTGTCGGAAGTACTCCATTCTTGTTTTCCAATAGGTGTAATCTTCTCCATCGAACAGCAGTGGCCTGTTGACTGACTGACCTTCGGAGTGACCTTGGGCTGTCATTTGATCTTTTCTCTTCAGATCATTGGATCTTCTTCTTTGTCGAAGAGACTAGCTCTGATACCATTTGTTGCCCAGCTAGCAAGCCCAGAGGGGGGTGAATGAGATTCTTAAAATTATTCAGAACCTAAAATCTATTCACAAAACAGTCACACAAAACACACTTCGATAGTTGTTAGTGTTAGTAAAGATAAACAGAAACACACAAAGACAATCACACTACATAAAGATTTATCATGGTTCGGATCCCCTCTCCTTAGGAGTTCTACGTCCAGTTCCTGAGCAATATCTCAGGATTTCACTACCCAAGGGTACAGTCCCCCTTATGGACCTTTACACACCTAGCCACAATTGGTCTTCTCTTCATAATCTGAAGAGGAATTACAACATCCTGGATACCACCAGATCTTCCTTCTACGTGAAGGGAACATATACCTGGAACCCCCAGGTCTTTCTTCAACACAAAGGGAAAGATCACAGGAATGAGGAAATGAAAACAAGTCCCTAGATCAAGCTTATACAATGCTAGATCTGAAGCTAAGACTGAGAAAGAAAGGATCTGCAAAATTGATCTCTCTCAGTACTACAAGCTCTCTCAAGGATCTACACTAATCTCAGAGAGCAAGAGCTAGAACAGATGTGAGTGAAAAACTTGGCTCTTCAGTTTTTTCACAGAAGACTTGAAAATTTGTTGAAAGCGTTGTCTGTCTATCTAAGGTATCTTCTTCTAGAGCTTCAGTCTTCTTTATATATCTTCTGTTTAAAATTTGAACGTTGAAGTGTCCGTTGTCTCTAAGCTTTGTTTATGTTAGACTGCATGTCACTGTAGAGCTTTTTGTTCGACAGTCTTTAGCTTTTCATGCACGCAACAGGAGAAAGGATCTTCTCTGATATCTGTTATCTTTCATGTTGTTTAATGTTGTATTAAGGTGCGCTGTCAGAGACCTGCACGCATTAAATGCTAAAACAATAGACAGCTAGGTTGTCTCTTGTTGTCAGTCAACGTTAAAATGATCTTATATAAAAATAGAAGTTCTATTCTGTTCTTCTAAAAAGATGTTTACAGAATAATCACAAAAATAGGAGATATCGTTGCATGTACTACAGTGATACGTTCAGTCATAATAAATGCATGGTTGTCAAAATATATACGTGAACACTTTGACTTATCAACGAACTCAGAAATGAGTTCAAATATCAAATCGTTATATTCCATGAACTCATTACATGCATGACTTATGAAATCGTTATGTAAATGAGTTGATATCCATGTAAATCGTTGTGCACTTATAAGCAAATCGATGCACATACAAATCATTATAACTCTATAATCTAATCGTTATGAGTAAGTTGTCAGAGACAAAACGATGTGAGTAAATCATTGTTTGTTGTATCGAATCGTTACGGCGACTGAGTCGTTATGTAACTAAGCGAATCGTTACAGTGACAGAGTCGTTGTGTAACTTATCAAATCGTTACAAGGATCAAATCGTTATGACAGTATAGGTAAATCGTTGTTTCACTTAAGAAATCGATGTGAGAGCGAATCGTTGTTCTCACTTAAGAAATCAATGTGAGAGCAAATCGTTGTTCTCACTTAAGAAATCGATGTGAGAGTAAATCGTTGTTCTCACTTAAGAAATCGATGTGAGAGCAAATCGTTGTTCTCACTTAAGAAATCGATGAGAGAGCAAATCGTTATGAACCAAGTCGTTATGCTTTCTTAGCGAATCGTTGTGAAATCGATGCGATCACTTAGTGAATCGTTATGGAAGCAAATCGTTATGTTTTCTTAGCGAATCGTTGTGAGATCGATGCTATCACTTAGCGAATCGTTATGGAAGCAAATCGTTATACTTTCTTAGCGAATCGTTGTGAGATCGATGCGATCACTTAGCGAATCGTTATGCTTTCACGAAATCGACCAGTCACTTATGAAATCGTTATGATGCCCAAAACGATAGAACATACAACGAATCCTTATGTGTATGAAATCGTTATGAAAGAAGAAAATCGTTATGATAGAAGAGGAAGTCGTTACAGCATACAGAAAATCAATGTGTAAAAGTTTCATACTTTGAACTTACATTGCTATAGAGTAAATAATACTTACCCATTTAGCTGGATATTTCTTGTTTTATTTCCTGTACACAATCTCATAGAAAATATGTTAGATTAAATTATACTTTTGTTATCATCAAATAAATATAATCATAATTAATTTAAATTATATGGGATAAACTGATCATCAGCGTCCATCGCCATATTGCAGGCTTGCTGGCGACCTTAACGACCCGCCCCTTGTATGGAAACTTGAGGCATTGATGGACGGTCGATATAACAGCGCCAAGGGCTTGAATAAACGTCCTGCCCAGAATTATACGAAAGCTCAGGTCCATGTCTAAAATGTGAAATCCATATTAGTGACCGACGGACCCAGCCCAATTCTTAAAGTAACGACCCCTTTTGGCAGCCTACTGGTGTTATCGTAAGCCGTGACGGTGATGGCGAGGGTCAGATTGACTGAATTGCTACCCCACAGAACTCTAATGTGTCGAAGGACACATTAATTGACGCCCCGGAGTCCACCAAGCATCGAGACACGCGGATCCCATTAATGTCGACTGTCAAGCATAGGGCATACTGCTGAAACTCGGCTGGTGCTAACTCATCGTCATGAAATTCGATGGCTGGGTGCAAGCTTCTGGGAGTTAAGACTGCGCTGATCTGATTGACTGGCAAGTCTTCATTTACCATGACTTTCTGTAAATACTGCATAAGGGCCTCTTGGTGCACCACCGACCTCTTGATCAGTTCTAAGATAGATATCTTGGTCGGGGTCTTATCCAGATGCTTTAGCAGGTCATATTGAGTGCCTAAGATAGACTCCTCCTGCTGGGCTTCCTCTTCTTGGGGCACTGATGTTTGTTCCTGCTGCTGGGGGAATACCCTGTTAAACATGCGCCCACTCCGGAGCACCATGGTTGCTTCTGAGCTTTCTCCCACTGTTGATGCCACGGCCGACGAAACGGAAGGTGAGGGGGAGGTAGAGGGGTGCATAGTGAACATTTGGTGTGGCAATTGGATAGTTGCCGCACAGGGGAGCGGGGTGGAAGTACAGAGGAAGGGGGCTTGGTGATTAGGGTTAATAAAGGGTGCAGTTGAAGCACACAGAGGAAGGGCGGGTTAGATGGTGGTGGTTGTGGGGCAGTGGCGGTAGAAGATGGGTGGTTTGGTTGTGGTGTTATGTCGGATAGATTGCATAAGAATGGAGCTTATGTGTTGGCGGGTGGCGGCGTTGTGGTGATGGGGGATTGGCGGATGAATGATGGGTTGGTTGGTTGACTGGATGGTGTGAGGTGGTGGGTAAGAAAGGAGGGTAGTGGGTTGTCAGGGGTAGGTGTACGGATGAAAGGGGGTAAGGTGAAGGAGAATTGGGAGGTGGAGGCTACTTCTGTAGGTCGACCGGGTGTTCTTTCGGTGCGAGGAAATGTTCTAAAAGCATTTACTTGTTGGTTTGGAGCTTGGTTCTCTGGGAGGGGGTTTTGGACAATGCCCATGTTGGGCTGCTGTTGGGGTGCCTGGAGTTGTTGTTGTTGCTGCTGTTGCTATTGCTGTTGCCCGGGTGGCCTCCTTGCCTTCATCTCAGCAATATATTTTCTCATTTCTGCCCAATCTATACCTCCATTGTCATTCAAATTGTAGATGTAGTTCTTAAAATGGAAGCATGCCTCCACGGTGTGGCCTGGTCCCCGATGGAACTTACAGTACCGGGAGGTATCAACGTTGGGAGGCCATTGTAGCCTTTCCCTTGGCAAGGTGAGTGCACCGGCGGCCATGAGGGCATTAAAGATATTTGGGAGGGATTCCGGCAAGGGGGATAATGGGTTCTTCTTGGGCCAGGAGGGCATCTGGGTTGCTGAGGCTCATAGGTGCCTGAAGGAGGGACCTGGTTGTATTAGGGAGGTGTAGGAGCATGCTGTTGTTGGTATTGAGGAGGGGCAGGTTGCCGGTATTGTGGCTGTTGAGGTTGGCGATATTGTGGTAGCTGGGGTTGTTGGTAGTATTGGTTGGCAGGAGATTGCTGGTACTGGGGCTGCTGAGGCTGGCGATAGTGTAGGGGCTGTTGGGTCTGCTGAGGTGGTTGTGGCTATTGAGGCTACTGGGATGCCCTAAACATAGGAGGGTTGTTTGGCCTGGGGGCTAGCTGTTGGGGTTGTTGGGTCCTAATATTGGTATTGGGGCGGTAAGTGGAAGGATTAGGATTGCCCATTGCACTCACCTACTCATTATGTATGACCCCTTCAGTCGTAGGACCACCAATAGGGGGAGCACCACTACCCTTCTTGAATGTCCGGGCTTTAGGCTCAAACATGGCCATGATTGGAGAGTCCTTCAACTGGGTCTGAATGTATCGGGCTCTCTCATATAATTCTTCCATCGTGGTTAGCTTGTTCATTGCCAAAATATGTCTGAACTGCGGTGTGGCCTTTGTCGTGATCATCTTTACTTGTTCCAGTTCAGACAACGGATTCAACAACCTCTCAGCCAGGGCTCTCCAGCGATCAGCATAGTGTGTGAATTCTTCATCTGCTTTCATTCTTTCGGCCATCAGATCAGTGATAGACAATGCAGGACCAACCATATCCCTGTACCTTTGCAAGAACTTCTTTCGCACAACTTCAAAATCCTCGGCGTCTGCAGGCTCCAGGGAATAGAACCACTCGAGGGCGGGCCCATTCAGAGACCGGCGGAAGAGGAAGGCAAGGGCACGACTGTCATTTTGCTAGAAAGACGACTCGTACATGAACTCTTTGATGTGCACGAATGGATTACCAGTGTCGTTGTAGCGACGATAGACTGGAAGCTCGGAAGGAGGGAGATGGAAGACCGTCATGGAAGGGAGTGCCAGTTCAAAGGAATCTTTGGGCGCGGACACCCTTTTCAAATCCTGCTCCAAACGACTCACCTTCGTTAGAAGGGCCTGGGTGAGTTGATTGGAAGATGGTTGGTGAGGTGCCCCAACAGGAGGGTGGTCGGGGGCATTCACCTGGGCGAAATAGTAAAGAGGAGGAGCGCCAGTGTGCGTGGGAATATGGGCCAGAGCCCGAGGAAGATAGGTGGGCCTTGTCGCGTCGAGGCTTGGCCGGACATGAGAGGGCCTCCCAACAGGGCTGTGGGGGCGAGAATGAAAGACAGAATGAGCCCGCGAGGGGGCTGGGGAGGCTCGGACCGTCGGGTCGCGAGCAGATTGAATGTGAATTCCCATGTCTGGGTGAGCGGTTTGAATAGGGTCGGGGACGGATTTCCCCTTGAGAGCAGCCTAAACCTCCTGAAGCTGAGGAGCTTGGAGGCTTTGGAGAATGTCCACAAGCTGGGACAGATCGATAGAGGTGGAGGCCTGAGCAGCGTCATGCCTTGGTGAGAGGTGAGGGAGTTGAGTATCCATTGCATTAACATGCGAGGTGGGATCAATGTAGGGTTGGTTATGGAGTTGGGGAAGTTGTTGATTAGCATCATACCCCTCATTATACATGTCATCATAACCCATGTCTTCGTATTCAGCCATTAGGAGGGATCGGCCTGAACGAAGCTGCATGAAAGAGCTTGAAGCACACAATATGATTTAACAAGCAACTAGCAGACAACTACTCAGACAAGTTTGAGGGAAAGAGTTAATGGCTTTTAAATCACACAGTTAAGGATGCTTACGTCCACTAAAATGTTCAATATGATTTAATGTGGATTTTAATTGTAGTGTGTCTCTTCAAGCGGGTATGGGCCCAAATAAGTAAGATGACAACTCCGGGCTCACTAAGCAACTCTCTCTCACGCAATGGGTTATCTAACACGGGTCTCCGGGATGGTATAATCGGCTCAGTCCACCGTGAGAGAATCCATGGGGTACGGAGACTTACGGAGGTCCCGATGAGGATTCTCTAGCCCAATGAGATGGAATGTCCAAAGGGGAGATAGCCCTCACCGAGAAGGTGTGTGGATCCTAGGAAAAGGAGGGAAGGACGTCCCTCAGCCGAGAATATGCCCTGCAAATACATAATGTAAAGATAGCAGAAAAATCGAGCTCTCTGTGACAGGCTGAATCGCGTCTAGCATAGTGGACGCGCTTTAGTAAATCGCATCCGTTCAGTCGGCCGCGGATCTGACAGCTCACAGAAGCTGTAAGAGCCGAGGCAACTCCCTCCAGACTCTGTCACAAATCGCGTCGGCTATACCCGCCGCACAAAGCAAACACAAATCGCGTCCTTTGTATTGGGTGCGAATCAAATAAGCCACCGAGGACAGAAATCAAAGTAGTAATCCATGGAGCATGATATCAAGCAATTTAAATAAAACGAAGTAAGGACCAAATGGAGATACTTTCTTCGAGTAAAGGCAAGTAAATGGGGAAGGGAGCAGGATGGTGATTTTTGATCTTTTTTTTTAATCAAATTTCTTTTGCAAGAAATGTAAAGGAAAATAAACACAACTACAAATTGGTAATGGCGACAGGAATCTCAAATAGCACCGCGTGGGGTGCGGAAGGAGGGGGTTTACCGTGTGGGGTAAAAAGGGAGTGACACACGTGGGTGTCGAAGGAGGGGCACGCGTGGGTGCCGAAGGAAGGTAACCGAGCTAAAAACAAAGATGTCCCACCGTGATCGTCAATTTTGTAGACGTGTTTTCTTTCCCGAAAACATCGTCCCACAAAGGAGGGAATTCAACTTAAAAAGAAAAATATTTTAATATATATTGCATGGCATGGTGGGGGGAATGGCGAGATATGGTGGAAAAGCAAAAAAAAAAAAGGGTAGGAAAGAAGGTGCATGTGTGCACGATGGAGGTGTGATGTGATCGCCAGGTGCACGTGGGCACCGAATGAAACAGGAGAGAGGAAGAATGCGTACTTACCTTTCGCCCGAAGATCGTGGGAGTGTTGTGGGTCCTACCTTCTCCTTCCACCGGTCGGCCGGCAAAGGAGATTAGCTCCGACGGTTACCTTGCAAGAAGAAAAACAACAAGAAACAAGTGACAAAGGGATTAGACTATGAAGGCGTAGTAAAAGCTCACATGGAATGAAATAAAAAGCATTAAGTGGGGATTAACACACCTTGTGGGGTGGTGGTAAACCCCTAAAAAAAGTGGGAATGCAGAAGATGATGTGTATGTGTGTGTGTGGAGTGGTGTGGTGTGACGCATGCACTAATCCAAAAGGAAAGTGAAGGGGGGAGGGACGAGAAATGGCGATGAAGCCCGTTGCTCGCAATGGATGCGGTGGGGATGAAGCTCCTTCCGCCTCACGTCGATTGGATGAAGGGGGGATGAAGATTCCGAATCTTGAGGAGGAAGGTGTGGGGTGACGAGCTTCGCGGTGCTCTTCCTTTGCCTCGGAACACGAGCTTCTGGTCCAGCAGGGCTTTGCCTCAAGGGTTGGGGAATTTTGGGCTCGGAGGTCGAGGCGCCAATTCGGCAAGGCTTCGCCGTCTCTGGGGATTGTTATGCAAATGGCTACCCTCGGGTCTGTATTTATAGGCAAAACACGCCAAAATCGCATTGAGTACAGTGGACGCCTATCTCTAATGAAATGCGTCCGCCCTAAGCGCCGCGATTCAGAAGATCCCTTGATTTTCGCTTGATTTGACATTATGTGATGATCACGGGGTATGGCTACGTTACGAATCGCGTCGGATAAAGCCGCCGCGTTTTCCTAGCCAAATCGATTTCTTTGACAAAATCGATCCTTGATTTGACGGTTCTAAAATGCGGCGACCAAAGCGGATGTGATTCCAAAATAAACCATAATTACCAGCATGGGATCTCTTGTATGCGCAGGCCGTAGGGTTGGTCCTAGGGTTTGACTTTGAATCGCGGCAGGGTTATCGGACGCGGATCAAAATAGACATGTGACAGAAAGCAAGTGTGATTTACGTCGACTATACCAGCCGCAGATCAGGCTCCAAAGAGGCGTCCACTGTACCGGACGTGAATCTATCAAGTTTAACATACCCTCTTCAGCCCTCTTTAGAAAATTGCTAAAAATTCTAGATAAATCCAGAAAAATAAGAAAATAATTGAAGAGAGTCACTTTAAGGCATTACAGGGTACATGAAATTTGTTCAATATGCTGTCAAAACGGCGTGTCTACAGTACTTAGTTCTTGTACTCACTGTACTCTTTACTTTTAGCCAGTGTTCTGCCTCATCGAGATCTGTGGTCCCACTGAAACGAGGCAGGTTCATGCAACGAAATTTTTTGTGTAATTCTTCAGCTCCTCTATTACCACCGCCCTGAGCAGCTTGGACTAAGGCGCGAGTCAGATTCTGCAGAGTTTGATGTATATCACAGAGTTGTGCAGGCTCTGCTGCCATTACTATGGTTTTAGTTTCTTCAAGAGAAAATTTAATGTAAGATATTGAAGTTGTACTAAGTTTGTGCGTGTGTGAGTTTATTTTAACTTATTACCCATGGTTCTAACCATCTCTCAAATAGGTATATAATTAGACTCTTAGTCAAGATAGGTCAAACCTAGATCATCCTATACTTAAGAATAACTTAGGCTCTAATACCACAAAACTGTAATGCTCCGACGCGGAATATCGGAGTGGTATTACAGTTAAATAAATATATAGAGCGAGACATAACGTCAAACCATTGCACAATTTGGAATAATGCCAAATAAAATTCAACTTCATTAATAACTCCTCGAATCGACTATTCATTCTCTAATCAGAGCCAAAACAAGGGCCCAGATAACTTTATTCAAATCCAAACTAATACAAATTGACTAACTAACTACTAAAAATCACGGGTTGTCAAAAAACTGGTCACTCTTGAACATCTTCATCCCCTTCCTCGTGAGTGTGGTAGTCCTCATCAGACTCACCTAAAACATGAAATAAATAACGCAGGATGAGAGATAAACACCCAGTAGGACTTAATATCTCATGTAAATCGGCATGTTTTAAGTGATTAATGTCTTGTCAAGCAGAATAACTAGAGAGAACGATCAAGTATAGTCAAGAGAGCAATGTCGCATGATAACGAGAGAACACTAGCACTTTTCATGAGAGTATAGCACAACAAGCATGATAACGGATTGGCCATATAATGAGATAGCACGTAAAGGTTGCACAACAGTGCACTAGTCACGATAGCATGTAAAGTTGAACTTCTTGTCAACATAGTACTTGTATTGATTGTCATAGATTAATCTAGATAGTCTAGCACTTGAATGTTATGCTATACATCCTGATCATTAAACTCCTATGGGCACTAGCACTTTCGGGCGCACCTCCCAAGACCAGATCAGGCTCTTTAAAATATTGTCTGGCATAGATCATGTTTTTTTTATCTTAGATAATCAAAGGATTGCCAAATAGAGTACCAAGAATAGATGAGAGTAATTGATGAATAGATGAGAGTCTAGAGAGAATGTGAACAGATGAGAGTGTAAGAGCATAGATGAGATTTATGGTCGTAATCGTAAAACAACGATAAACAGATGATAACAACAGTTGCACAACACATGGTCGTGTGTTGGCAATCAAGTAGAAGTCACAACCGCCAATAGCCGTGCAATGAACATAGGCCAGAGGTCCGGCGTGATCTCAAGGTAAGAGAGAACACACTAAGGCCGTTGGATCATGTTGATCCCTAAAGGTATAATAGGTCTTGATGGTACAACCTGCTCGTCGGCAATGGACGTCTGCCAAAGCCAAGGAGACCTATAGAGGCCTTGACAAGGAGTTCCTGGTTCAGTCAGGAGTATTCCCAACAGAGAGGTCGTCCAAGCCAAGATAGAAGTGTGGAAAGAACCAAGTTGTCTTGTCATACCTCGAGTGCTCGAAGGCAGAGGGACGCGATAGCGGTATACAAAACGTGCGAATAAAACGAAGACAAGTTCATTTAAATAATAAGAAAATTATATGCATAATTACACTTAATTACCAGATAGATTATTGAGTAAATTTGGTAAGGTCTCATGGCAAACATTTATGTATAGTGTGTACATGTGTAAGATAATTATGATAGTAAGAGATAGTTGTGCACATGACTTTTATTTAATGGAAACCATATGAAGATTATCCATTATTATTAAACAAGTTGTTACTGTTCATAACAGTACAAGGCAGGGGTTAAATAGTGATTAAATGCATTATTAACACAGTTTACATGAACATTAAGGTTCTGGTTGACACAGTAAGAACGCGACGGGGGTACCTATCGTGTTTCAAATCACGACGGGTAGGTGGGTCACATTCATTAGAATAGATTCAGGCTAATCTAGGGTTGCACAAAATGCGATGGGGTGATCGGTCGTGATTAGGGCAATCGAACTAAGAACGCGACGTCTAGGTCTGTCGCGATCTGGGCAACCAGCACAGGGAGGAAGAACGCGACGTGTCGGGCCGTCGTGTTCATGTCGCGATGGGCCCCTCTATCGTGACCTTCTGAGAATCGTGACAGGTCGGGCCGTCGCGTTCTCAAAGGGTCCAGCCGAGCCCCAAAGGTGAACCAATTCACCTTGGACTTCGGTCCAGTCTTCCATGGCTTGACACAGGGCCATTCAAATTTCAATATAAAATCGTATACATGTCCAAAAATTTTGAAACCAATTTTAAATGAAAATAGACATGCAGATGTATCAATAATAATGAGCAATTAGAAAATAGACATCGGATGGACATGCAGTAATTAGGTTAAATATCGGTGACCGAAAATCATACTCAATGATGGAATCCGATTTAATTCGAAGAGGGTACATGATAAAAATTGAGAAAAATAGTATCAATGGATTTCAGACATCGAATATTATGTACAGTAAAAGTTTCAATAAAATAGGTCCTATCGAAAGTCCATCGATCCCCAGTCTCCAGTGAATCCGAAATTAAGCATGGACATGGGATTTGGGCAAACAAGTCAAGTCAGGTACATGTTCATGACAAAACTTTGTGCATAAATTACTCATCCATAGCACGATAGAATTTGGGGAAAATATGGGGCTTTGCAAGAGGGAATCATGGTCTACCTAGGGTCGAAGTTAATTAGGTTTTGCTTGTGAGATTTCTTACTTTTTTCACGCTTGAATCCTAGGGTTTAGAGATGTTGAAGATGACGAAATCCCCCTTTGTTCCTAGCCTTTCCTCATTGCTTTCCTCGTCCAAAACCTTCTCTCATTCGTCCTCCAAGCTCCAGATGTGGTGTAGGGTTGGGTGGATACGAATTAAGAGAGTATTTGTATCTCTTAAGACTCCTACACCCTTAAAACTCTTTCTTCTCTATTAGCTACGAATTTTCATATTTATCTCCCCCTTTTCTAGCATCTCTCCAACTATTTGACTTGGAAAGAAGTCTAATTTCGTGGCCAAGGGATTAGGGTGAGACTAGGACTCCTTTTTAGGATAAATGTGAGTTAAATAGTAATTATCTTAACTCCTTTCTAATTATTAATATTTTAGGTACGAATTTACACTTAATTATCTCACATCCAACTGTTGGCCCTTTTGGTACGGTAGCAAGCTAACCTAGAGGGGGGTTAATAGGTTTTCTAAAATCTGAAACAGAAACTTAAACACAAAAAATTATCACTTGAAAGTTTGGTTAGTTGTGTGATAGAGAGTAGCAGTGCAGAAGCAAATGAACAATCACAGAAAGAACACAAGGAATTTATCCTGGTTCGGCCCTTCCCACGTGGAAGTCCTACGTCCAGTCCCCAAGTATCTCTTGGGATTTTACTAACCAAGGGTACAGTCCCCCTCAGGACAATACAACACCCAACACCCTAGCTGGTCTTCTTCTCTTTCCCGGGCAAGAAGGCAACCCACTTCTCTTACAGGTCAAGAAGCCAACCTCCTGGTACAAATCCCAGTGCGGTTCTGCTAGACTTAAACCCCCAGCTAGGTTCTACACTGAGTACAGTCCCTCAGCTGGACAGAAAACACCAGTAACTACACTGGCCAACTCTTCACACAGAAAGAGACTCACTGCATACAGTCCTACAGCTGGACAGAAATCTTTCTTAGAAAAGAAAGCACAAAGCTGAGAGTTTTACAAGAATGAAGTCTAATCCAAAAACTCTCAGCAAAGAACTCTCTCCAAGAATTACAATGACCACAGAGAGAGAGTGAAGAGAGGAAGGTTTGAAAGCTTCGAAAACTTCTGCTATGAAAAGCTTCTCTTGATTGGGCTTGAGCTCTTCTCTCTTTCTTTGAGTGTATGTGGAGTTCAGGTTCCTCACAGGATGTACACTCCTTTAAAGATCTTCAGGAAAGCTCTCTCATACTCTTCAGCCTTGCTTCATCTTTTATATGAGCAGTTTTGAATAGATCCATTGAAGAGATCCGTTGGAACTCTTCTAGTCGTTGCTGATCTATCTATTCTTCTTCTTCTGACTATCAGCCACTTGGTGGTCTTCGATGTCTGCAAGCATAGAAGAAAGTGTTTAGATCAAAGAGTGTTTTTGTCAAAAAGACTCATACTTCTGTGTTTCCTGTTGTCACCAGAAGTGGTAGGGAAGCCCTTTTTGTCTGACAGGAGAGAAGAGATCTAAAGAGATAAAAAAGATCTTCTGTCAGAAAGATAGAAGATTACGCAAATGAAATATATTTGACTTTTCACTAGATGCCAAAAATATTTTGAAATATAAAGAAAATCGATGTTTAAGTTGAAATCTATGTTTGAACAGAATCCATATTCTAATGAAATCCATGTTTCAACAAAGTTGATGTTTAAGTTGAAATCTATGTTTGGAAATCCATGTTTTAAACAGAATCGATGTTTAAGTGAAATCGATATTTTCAACAGAATCGATGTTTAAGTGAAATTGATGTTTTCAACAGAATCCATGTTTAAGTGAAATCGATGTTTTCAATAGAATCGATGTTTAAGTGAAATCGATATTTTCAACAGAATCCATGCTTGAGTGAAATCGATGTTTTCAATAGAATCGATGTTTAAGTGAGATCGATGTTTTCAACAGAATCCATGTTTAAGTGAAATCTATGTGGCACTTTGAATTGAAATCGATGTATATTGAATAGATATCAATTTAACTTTTCAGTGCAAATCACACAGCGATAGTGCCAAAAATTTATATTTATTAGGAAAATATAATATTAAATATATTTAATAATATTTAATTAATCATAAGTTTTGTTATCACCAAAATATAAGGGTAAAATATAGGAGTGGTTCAACACCAACTTGGGCTCTTTCCTTTTAGGCCTAATAACTCATGTATGGACCATTTATGTAACCCATTACCTAATTTGGCTTATTGGGTTTTAGTTTAATTCCATTTTATTCTAATTTAAATCTATTTATAAAATTTTAAATTTTTGAGTTGCTACAAAGCTTCTCTCCACTGCCCCTGCATGCGAAGAGAGGCTATCCGCCAGTTGAGCCGAACAAGCCGACTAAGGGGACAAGAAGAGGCCTTTCGACAATGGTTCTAACTGCGAACGAAAGAAAGGTTAGCGCAACAGAGACTCACCGTGCCGACCTCGACCCTTCACCGCCTACACTCCCCTGGTGGCGGCCCCCGAACAGATCCTGGCCGAGATCCAGGACAAGCAATATGTTCGATGTCCGCCTAGGATGCGTTTTGATTCCCCCGACGTGATCAGAACAAGTATTGTCGCTTTCATCGCAACCATGGCCACGATACCTCCGAGTGCCGCCAACTCAAGGATGAGATCAAATCCTTGATCAAACGTGGCTACCTTGGACGGTTTGTGCACCGAAATGAAGACCGTCCGAGATGCCGAGAATGAACCCCCGAGTAGCCCATCAATAATGAACCCAATGGGATGGAGATCAACGTGATCACGGGAGGTCTTGGCACAGGCGGAGAGAGCAGTCAAAGCCGACGCAACTATGCTCGAAGGGTGCATCAGGTCGAGCGGCCCCTGGTGCCTCGGCCAAACCCTTATCCCCTTAGTCCAACACCCGCACAATCCGAGGAGGCCATAACCTTCTCGAACAATTACCTTGTAGGAGTTGCAACTCCACACACCGATGCATTGATCGTCTTGGCCACCGTCAACCATTGTACTGTGCGTCGCATACTAGTGGATAATGGAAGTGCCTCCGACGTGTTAGGTTATGTTTGTTTCCTGTTGATGGGCTTGAAAGCCGACCAGCTCTCCCCAGTAGGATCACCCATGTTTGGCTTTTTGGGGTCTCGGTGCATCCCATGGGACGGATATGTCTCCCTATCACCCTAGGAATAGCCCCGAAAAGCGTGACAAAGATGGACTTTTTGGTGATCCGGAGCATGCCAAGGTACAATGCCATCCTCAGTAGAGGCTTGATTAGCCGCATCAAAGCTATACCCTCATCCCTACACCAGAAGATGAAGTTCCCCACTCCACACGGCGTCGGAGAGGTGCTCGGAAACCAACACGACTCTCGACGTTGTTATGTTCTCTCCCTATGAGACAAACAGCCCGCTGCAGACCCAGTGGCACTGCCTACGCTGACCAGCGAGCCCTCCACTAGCCGAGGAATGCTCGCCGAAGACTTGCTGCCTGTACAGGTGGACGATGACCCTGACCACGTCCTCTACATTGGCACATTACTACCAGAAGCCGAACAGCAACACTACATGACTTTTTTGCTTGCCAATTTGAATATGTTTGCATGGTCGGACGATGAGCTACCTGGTATCCCTTCAGAGGTGATGACTCACCACCTTAATCTAGATCCAAGAGACCACCTGTCCAGCAGAGGCAGTGACCTATCAATAGGGAGCGGCAGATCATGATCTACGATCACGTCGTCAAAAGCTGGGCAGTCGGGCTTCTCCGAGAAGCCCAATACCCCAGGTGGATCTCCAACGTGATCCTCGTCTGCAAAGCTAGTGGCAAATGGCACGTATGCGTGGACTACAAAGACCTCAACAAGGCGATGCCTAAAGACAACTTCCATCTGTCGAGAATAGACTAACTGGTGGACGCAACTTCCGAACACGAGCTCCTCAGGTTCTTGGATGCTTACTCTGGTTATCACCATATCAGTATGCACCCCTCGGACCAAGACGCCACGATGTTCGTCACTGACCTCGGCCTTTACTTCTTCACCAGAATGTCGTTCAGTCTAAAGAACGCAGGTGCAACTTACCAACGACTGGTTAACAAGATGTTCGAGCAGCAGATTGGGCATAATATGAAGGTCTACGTCGATGACATGCTGGTCAAAATGCGCCCAAGTGTTGACCACATTTCTGACCTAGAAGAAACCTTTGCCACTCTGCGGAGGTATAATATGAAGCTCAATCCGACCAAGTGCACGTTCGGAGTACGCTCGAAAAATTTCCTCGGCTTCCTCGTGTCCAACCGAGGAATAGAGGCCAATCCCGAGAAGATCCAAGTAATACTGGAGATGAGCACCCCGAAATTTGTACGCGACGTCCAGCGACTCACTAGACGCCTCGCAGCCCTCAATCGCTTCATGTCCCGAGCAGCCGAAAGGAGTTCTAACTTCTTCAAGTTACTGTGAGTCCCCAAAGGTGCCTCACCGCAAAGGGGGCAAGTACAGTGGACTGAGGAATGTGAAGCAACCTTCACCGAGTTGAAGGCATATCTCGCTGCTCTGCCAATTCTCTCAAAGCCGGTGCTCGGAGAACAACTGTTCGTATATCTCTCAGTCACTGAACACTCCATCAACACGGTATTGATCCGAGAAGAAGTGACAGCATAACACCCTGTCTATTATGTAAGTAGGGTTCTTTAGAAGGCTGAAAGAAGATATCCCCGAGCAGAGAAGCTTGCTCTGGCACTCATCACGGTTGCGCGCAAACTCAGGCCATCAGGACCATCCGATCACGGCACTAACCGACCAGCCATTGAAGCTTATCGTACAGCGCCCAGAGGCTTCCAGAAGGCTCATCAAATGGGCCAACGAGGTTGGAGAGTTTGACATCAACTACTGACCAAGAATGGCTATCAAGGCACAGGCACTAGTAGACTTCGTGGTAGAATGCACCCTTCCGACCAAGAAGGCCTCCCATTGGCAGACAAGCCCCCATGAGAGCTCTACGTCGACGGGTCCTCTTGCATCACAGGAAGCGGCGCAGGGTTGATCCTTACCTTCCCAAAGGAGATGAAATTCCAGTACGCCCTTAGGTTTCGCTTCACCGCCTCCAACAACGCAACTGAATACGAAGTACTTCTGTCCGGCATACGAATGGCAAGGCACCTCGAAGCGCTTCGGCTACGGGCCTTTAGGGACTCCCAACTGGTCGCCAACCAAGTCAATGGACAGTTCGAGGCAAGGGAGCCCCGCATGGTACAATACCTTCAACAAGTCAAGCACCAGGTAGAAGGCCTCCTCTACTTTGAAGTCATACACGTTCCACGAGAGTAGAATGCACAAGCAGATGCACTCACCAGACTGGCGTGTTCGGGCGACATCACCCCTACTCGCTCCGTGTTCATTGAAGAGCTCGCCTCGCCGAGTACCGAGGTAGATGTAGCGGCCATTGGAACCGACCAACCAGCCTTGAGCTGGAAAGATTTTGTCCTTGCCTATCTACTCCGAGGAGAGTTCCCTTCCGACCAAGCTGAAGCTCGCAAGATCAAACTACGCAGCCAAAAGTTCACCATCGTTGAAGGCCAACTATACCGATGTTCCCTCTCGAGACCCCTCTTACGGTGTCTTAGCCCATCCGAAGCAACACCGGCTATTGAGAAGGTACACGAGGGTCTGTGCGGGAGCCACCTGGGTGAAAGAACTTTGGCGCGCAGTATCCTCCGAGAAGGGTTTTGGTGGCCTTCTCTGTAAAAGGACTGCATGTCCTATGCGAAGAAATGCTCTAAGTGCTAGAAGTTCGGGCAGCTCATCCGCCAGCCTTCCGAACAGCTGCACTCTCTCTTCGAGCCACGCCCTTTTGCTCGATGGGAATCGATATCATGGGACCGTTCCCTGAAGCTCAAGGTCAGAAGAAGTTTCTGCTCGTCGCCATCAACTACTTCACAAAGTGGATCGAGGCTGAACCTGTAGCCACCATCACCGACCAGGCAGCATAGAAGTTTGTTTGGAAGAACATTCTCTGCCGATTTGGCATCCCGAAGGTGTTCACCACCGATAATGGGAAGCAGTTCGACAGCACATTCTTCAAACAGAAGTGCTCGGAGCTCGACATCTATAACCACTTCACCTCAGTTGCACATCCTCAGGCTAACGGTTTGGTCAAGAACGCCAACCGGACATTGTTGTACGGGATACGCACAAGAGTGGAAGCTGTAGGAGGATCGTGGATCGAGGAGCTACCCAACGTGCTTTGGTGCCACCGAACAACTACTCGGTGGCCACCAGAGAGACCCCCTTCCACTTGGCCTACGACACAGAAGCCGTCATGCCTCTGAAAATTACTCTCCCAACACTCCGAACAAGCCACTTCGACGAAGCAGCCAACAACCGCGCGCTAAGGGAGAACTTGGACATGCTCGGCGAACGCTAGAGCGACTCCAGCATAAGGCTAGTCTTCTATCAGCAGCGGCTCACATAGTATTACAACTCCAGAGTTCGTGAGTGGCACTTCTTCGAAGGTGGCCTTGTGCTACGTCGTTGCTCTGCTTCGGACCTTCGAAGAGCAACAGGCAAACTCGCCTCAAAATGGGAAGGACCTTATAAGGTCATCTAAGTTCCCGGAAAGGGTTCCTATAGGCTGTCTACCCTTACCAGTGAGACCATACCAAGGACTTGGCATGTATCAAACCTAAAGGCTTATTATTTATAAAGTCCTTCTTGTTCAATATCTTACTTCTCTTTTTTCTGTTCTATCGGTTAGTGGAATGGGTATGCAGTATAATCCCTAATCGGAGCTCTTCAGCTCGGAAGACTAGCGCAGTACCTAAAAACCCCAAAACGCAAGGGCGTTCGATACAAACCCCTGGTTAGAGTTCTTCAGCTTGAGGGA
Organism: Colocasia esculenta; assembly: GCA_014218235.1. Lineage (NCBI taxonomy): Eukaryota > Viridiplantae > Streptophyta > Magnoliopsida > Alismatales > Araceae > Colocasia > Colocasia esculenta. Next base: position 17,784,819 of record CM024755.1, on the reverse strand, counting down.
CCTGTGCGGTACCTACAAGCCTCTAAACACCGACGAATCCCGATTCGAACAGAACACAAGGAAGAAGATAGAAAAATGATAATCTTTCATTCATGGAAGGGAATGTACATAGCCTACTAAGGCCAATTACATATAAAAAAAATAGAGAAAAAATATGTACAAGGTTCAGGCGGCTCGCTCGGAGGGGCCAACATCCTCAGCGTCGAAGGACATCTGCTCAACTCGGAAGCTAGCAAAATGCATCCCGTCGAGGCGAGGATCATGTGTCCACCGATGGCACTCCCGAAGAGCAGCATCGAAGGCCTCCTAAGCATACTCCACCATTGCATGGAGACGCCCTCGCCTATCACCGACCTCGAGGCCAACCCCATAACAAGCGGCCCCATAGTATTCCACATCCCTCTAGAATTCTGGGCCAGACTTGTATGAGGCGACTTCTCGAGCTTCGACCTCATGGAGTACGGAGGTGATGGCTTTCTTTTCGACCTTGGCAATGGCAAGCTTCAACTTCGAAGCCTTTAATGCAGCTCGGAGGTCATCAATCTCCTTCTGCTGCTCGGCCTTGCGACGTCGGTCTTGCTTCTCCCGCTCTGCCAAAGCCGTGACCTCATCGTCCCAGAAGACTTGCTGCATCTGCGTCCGTACCGCCAACTTGCGCATCACTTAGATGGACCACGTTATGTTGCGCGCAAGTTCTTCTGGGTCGACGTCGTCGCTGCCGCTCCCCTCTGAGGAGGGTATCACACTCCCTTCCTCGTCGGCCCCTGCTTCTCCAGGGCCCGCCCCCAGGTATCTTCGGAGTCCCTCCAGCTACTCAACAATAGGGCAGGGGGGCAGAGCTCGGGCCGAGGGTCCACCCAAAGACGTCCTAGGGCTGCCTCCAAGCCGACCTCCGTAAGATGAGCGCGGGTCCTCTCCGAAAGAACCCTCGACAGGGGCACGGGGTCCTCTTCGGACCCCGCTCTCACCTTAGTTGCCCCGACGGCTTGTTCGGGGGCGATGACTGGCCCTTCAGCCATCCGATCGGCGACCTTGCTCGCTGCCGCGACCTCTGGATCTTCAACCGCCCCCACTGGCATCCCTTGTGGGATCGCAGCCTTGTCATGGCCAGCTGACTGCTCGACCACGACGACGAGGGCCTGCCCCACGAAAGGATCCGCTACCGCTGTCTTGGAGGATGGTGCGGGGTTGATCTACTTGGCTACGGGCCCCATCGCCACCGCGGATGTGCTCGGTGCCTCCGCCACTATCAGTTCCTTCCCCGCGGCCGCTTCCTCACGACCGCTGGCGGAATCAGGGGCTCCAACACCCCGATGAGCTCCTCGAAGGAGTCTCCGTCTGAGTGGTCGCCGACGACGACCACGTCTTCAGTGCCAAGTCCCAGCTCCGAGAGCATCCCCTCAACTGTCAGGGGCTTCATCACAGCTGAGGTCCTCGACCTCTCCTGCTCGGCTGCTTTCGCCAGCCTCCTCTTCTTATGAAGTCAGAGTTGGGGGGCAGCGTCTTCTTCCTCCTCGGCCTCTTCCTCGGCCCCCTGCTAAGAGGTCCTCACCAACTGTTTTGAAGCGGTCGTCTCCTTCCTAAGGCTGATCTTCAGGGGCCTCTGCCCGGCAGGCCATCCGCTAACAACAGATTGGATGACCCCGGCCGCGGTGGGGGGCACATCCTCGCCCAGGTATGTCAGGTATGACCTGACGAAGATTTGCTCGGCATACGTGGCCAGGTCCTTCTGGTCACGACCCGCGGCCAGCTCGGCGGCGTCTGCAGCAAAAGATAAAAGAGGAAGACAAATTAGAAATCAGACGGTAGTAAAGCACGGAATGGGGAAAAGGAAGGAAACTGACCCCATGCTCGGCTGAGTTTATGCTTGACAAGTTTGTACTCCATCAAATACAACTCAGCGTTGTTTACGAGCACCAAGGACAGCTTTTGCGAGGCCTTCGCGGCGTCCTGGATCAGGAAGGGCGTGATGTCCTTCTTCATGGGCTCGCATACCCGAGTGGGGAACCCCCAATCTGGGGCTTCGGTGCCCTTCCACTGGCCAACGAAGAACACGCTCCCCATCCATCCCTTGTTGTTCGAGAGGCGCCCAGAAAAGTGGATTTGCATCTTGTTTGTATGGTGCTTCGTGTACATGATCGCGTTCTCAGACTGCGGCGAGGATGTGAGGCTAAAGTGATTCCATAAGAGGTCCGCCGTCTCCTGGACCCCCTTCTTCCGGCACATGATGCAGAAAATGCATATCGTCCTCCACGAGTTGGGCGTCAGTTGAATCGACGCAATCCTCCATGCATTCAGCAAATCCCTCGCCACCTCCAAGAGCGGCAGTCGGTACCCAGCTTCCAGAATGTCCAGAGAAAGTGCAAAGCACCCGGGTCTGTCCATCAAGTACGTCTAGTCTTCACGGGTCAAGATGATATTGTATTCCTCTCTGATACGATATCGCTCGCGGAGGTTCTCGAAACACCGATACTTCGGCCCCTTCATCGCCGCCATCGTTGCTCCGCTCGCTCCAGTTGCGGCGATAGCCTTGCCCTCTCGTTGAGCCATTGTTGCTTGGCGTCGAGGTGGAAGATGAAAAGTGGAGAAGAAGGTGCAGGAGGAAGATGACAGACAACAAGAGCGGGAGAATGCTTCTCTAAATAAGGAAAGCGTAAGGCACTCCCTTCCCCTCTTCCCTTCCTTATAAGGAAGAAGAGGCGCAAAATTCAAAGGCGGATAATGGTGGTTCGCCCCCTCCAACAGCCCGTTCAAATAGGCTGTTCCGGACCCTAGTCGTGTCATATCTACTCTGCCATCATGAAATGGCAGTCTCGAAGAGAGCTCCAATGACGTTGCCGAGTGTCGTACACACCGCAACGGTCGGCATCACATTTAATGCAAGGGAGGCGACATCGATCAGATGTCTCTCTTCTCAAGTGCTCATGCATTCGAGCAAACTTGAGAGGGTGGGGGGCAAGTGTGAGGCTATTTTCAGCCTCCTAGGCCTATAGGCCCATCATAACCCAACAAGGCAGTCAGGCTTGGGCCGTTCGACCACGTGTCCTCAGGTTCAGCCACTGGCTTCCGAACACGTTTCAGCCATCAAGCGCCTAAGGGTCCCAAAGGTGATCTTCGGACACCTTCAAAGCCTGTTCGAGCAGGACCTGGTCTATCGAGTGGACCACAGGATTCCCTGTTCGAACCCTCTGTAGCTATAGCATCAAGCTCCGGGCACCGCACAGCCATGCCAAGCATCGGGCAGCCTCGCTGAGCACCGAGCAGGCCCGTTGGCCCCTGCGTGGCACCCCCGTGGCCAGCGGCTCTGGGCGGCCCTTCACCTACCAACAACAGTTAATTTGACGGCTTGGCACACCACCCCATGACTGGGGACATTAACGGCGTGGAATCCCAATGGACATCTCAAACAGACAACCCCCGCCTAGGAAGTTCAACTGATGCATCTTTTCAGTCATCATTGAAGAAGGTTGTTGTCACGTCCTAGTAAAAGTCTATTTACTGAAAATGACAGATATTAAGCACGAGAATTAACACAAAAGCTTATTTATACACAACTCTCCCTTAGCGGAAGCTTTTTACATGATACTCCTCACCATAGTCTAAATGAGGAGCAGATAGAGGAAAACTATAACATTATTACATACCAACCAACTATAAGAGAAATAAAAAGGAAAAGTAACTATTCGCAGGACGACGGGTAGTCCACTCAGCACACATATCCCCCTTAGACTTCATTCCCAACTTGATCACCTGAAAAAGGTAGGAAGAATGAGCTAACTAGCCCAGTAGAATTCAATTCCTTTAAACAAGAAGGACTCAAGTATATAATCACAGGACAAGAATCTGAATATTGAGTATTACAGAGAGGGACGAATGTGTCCACTGATTAACACATGTAAAAATAGAAATGTAGAACATATCATGCATTCAAGATAACACATAAGTTCTGGTTCAGATACCCATTTACACACACATGTATGATATGATGAACCAATCAAGCATGAAATGATGTATGCCAACATCCATTTGTCCTTATCGTTCCCGCACGGCCACTAACGAATTCGGGTGCTCCTCCCAGGACTGAACCAGCCCTATTTGCCCAGGCATAATTTCTCATTGAGTCTAAAGACCCACAACTTTGTCATCATAACACACTCACTCTTGTAATGGTTTAGTTGGGGTACACAGGTATTCAAGATTGTACATGAAACAAAGATTTAAAGATTAATACCAATGATTCCAAAAGATGGTAGCCATGAAGGAACAAGCAAATTTGGGATATTTAGGAATAATCCATGGCTAAAAGAATGATTCCTCACATTGGTACTTGTTGTACTGAAGACAAGTTGACACTACTGGATAGACAAGTTACTGCTATGTCAACACAAGTCACTGTGGTGTCAACACAGTCCAGGAGTAGTGTCGACACAGTCCAGGGGTGGTGTCAACACTAGTGCAGTTTTCCAGCAAGCAGTCAGAACATTCCAGGAGTGGTGTCGACACAGTCCAGGGGTAGTGTCGACACTAGTACTGTTTCCCAGCAATCAGTCTGAACAGTTCAGGAGTAGTGTCGACACAGTCCAGGGGTAGTGTCGACACTAGTGCTGTTTCCCAGCAAATAGTCTGAACAGTTCAGGAGTAGTGTCGACACAGTCCAGGGGTAGTGTCGACACTAGTGCTGTTTCCCAGCAAACAGTCTGAGCAGTTCAGGAGTAGTGTCGACACAGTCCAGGGGTAGTGTCGACACTAGTGCTGTTTCCCAGCAAACAGTCTGAGCAGTTCAGGAGTAGTGTCGACACAGTCCAGGGGTAGTGTCGACACTAGTGCTGTTCCCAGCAACAGTCAGAAAGAAAGAGAAGAGGAAGAAGAAGAAATTCCTCTACATGGTGGTATGAAAAACTTATAAAAGGAAGATTTAAGTATAAACAACCCTTCTACAAGATTTTTCCTTGCATCTAACAAGAATTTTTCACAAGTATATTTTGGCTAAGACATGAGCATTAGATAAAGTATAGACACAATGGACAGAAAGACATATCTATTAATCATTTTAGAACACAAATCAAGGTGTGGATATAGTATACACTCATACTTGGGAATTCTAACAAAGAAGGAAAGAGAATAGGAAAATCCTAGAATATGGACACTCAATTCCAGGAGTTCTTAAGGATTCAAATCTGTAATTGGAAGATATACACCTTTTAAACAAGGAACAAACTCACTGCACTAAAGATATTTGTGACTTCAAAATAAGACTCCAGAACTAAGGATGGAAGAAGAAGAAAATAGGAGATGGAACCTACATGATAAACACCCAATTTCAGAAGCATTTAAGGAGTCAAATCCAAAGTCTAAGAGAATAAACACTTAAACAGGAAGGAGCACACTATTCTAAAGATCTTTATGGCTCTAAAACAAGATTCTATAGCATGTATAAAAGATAGGAGTGAGAAAGGAGGGAATGAATCCTACATGACTTGAAGGAGATGGAGTCTTTCTTCAAAGAACCCCCAACTATAAGATAGAGACGTAGTCCCAGGTGCTCACAGCAACCACCTACCGTTGCTCCTTGAAGCACCCACACGCACGCAGTGGAGATAGCAGCTCCTGCAGCAGCAGCAACGGCTTCCTCACAGCACTGATAGCCGCACAACACAGCAGCAAAAGAAGAAGTAGCTTCAGCAGTAACACACACAAGCAGGAGTGGAAAGGTGGGTGCGATGGCTGTGGGAGGGTTTTTATAAACCCAGCAGGTTCCTCATGCAAAGGACACATCGGCCTTTGAGGTGTCATGGTAAGATTTTTACCACAACACGTAGCCCATGCAAGTATTCCCATGCTTACACGTTAGTAACAAACGTGTTAATTTCTTACTTAGGTGTGCTGGCCTCTCTAATGCCTCACACGTGGCATAGCAAATAATCCACAAAAATCCATCCCGTAATTGTCCCCTAAATCAGCTGATTCAATAATCCACATGTAAACAGGTTCAAATGGTGTCCATTTGTCTTGAAATTTTAACCATAAGTTAATGTAATGGTTTTACAAATTATGGTGATTTTTATTTAATTTTTAGAATTTATTTTACACTGGGTGAAAAATCACCCGAAAAATAGTTGCGTCGGCTTATCCTTAAGTTCCGTACGCCGAAAAATTCAGACATTTATATTTCTGAGATCTCCACATTTTTCTGGAAATTATGGTGTTCTCGAATTTTTATTTCGTTGTCGTTTTCCGGTGTCGCCCTGTGGAAGCGCGCACCTCTGTGTACGACACTGGGGTAACGTATGTTACCATCAATTAAGCTCACATTCTAATTATTTCAATTTAATGACCATACTAATGTATAATAACCACACTACTTATATTTTCTTAACAAGTAAAATTTTCGGGGCGTTACAACTCTCCCCTACTAAAAAAAAATTGGTCCTCCAAATTTAATAACACCTAAGTATAGGTACTAACCTGTGAACAATTCTGGATATTTGATCTTGATGGTGTCTTCTAGTTCCCATGTTGCCTCTTCTTGTCCTCGCTTATTCCACTGAATCTTTAGTAAGGGAACTTTCTTGTTACGAAGTTGCTTGATTTTTCGATCAAGGATCTGTACTGGTCTTTCTTCGTACGCCATATTTTCTTGTACCTCCAAACCTTGGTATTCAATAATGTGTTCTGGGTCATATACGTACTTTCTCAACATTGACACATGAAAAATATCATGTACATTAGATAGTTGTGGCTGTAGTGCCAATTGATACGTCATTTCCCCAACTCTTTTTAGTATTTCAAATGGTCCAATATACCTTGGACTTAATTTTCCCTTGATTCCAAATCTCTGATTCCTCTTCGGGGTGATACTTTAAGAAACACATCTCTCCTTGTTGAAATTCTAGTTCCCTTCTTCGGCGATCAGCATAGCTTTTCTGTCGTCTTGGGCAGCTTTCATTCTGTCTTGTACTAATTTGATAATTTCTGTGGTTTCTTGGATCATTTCAGGTCCAAGAATATGTGATTCTTTTAGTTCTACCCAACATAGTGGTGATCTACATTGACGACCGTATAAGGCTTCAAATGGTGCCATTTGAATGATAGACTGATAACTATTATTATAGGCAAATTCCATGATTGCTAAATGAGTGTTCCAGTCATTTCCAAATTCCAATATACAAGCACGGCACATATCTTCAATAACTTGGTTTACCCATTCTGTTTGTCCGTCAGTCTGAGGATGAAATGCTGTGCTAAACTTTAATTTAGTCCCCAATGCATCTTGTAGTTCTCTCCAAAAATGTGAGGTGAATCTTGCATCCCGTCAGACTATGTCTTTCGGAATTCCGTGTAGTCGGACAATTTCTTTCATATATAATGCTGTCAGAACACTAACAGACCACCTTGTCTTGATTGCTAAGAAATGAGCTGACTTAGTAAGTCGATCAATGATTACCCATATGGCATCAAATCCACTTCGTGTCCTAGGTAATCCTACAATAAAATCCATACCGATACTATCCCATTTCCACTCTGGTACTTCGAGTGGTTTTAACTTTCCTGCCGATTTCTGATGCTCAGCTTTAACTTTCTGACATGTAAGGCATCTTGCTATGAAGTCCACAATGTCTTTCTTCATATTGCACCACCAGAAATGCTTCTTTAAATCTTGATACATCTTGACAGCTCCAGGATGAATGGTGTAACGTGACCGGTGAGCCTCTTCTAAAATTTGCTTCTTGATTTCAGAGTTATCCGGCACACACAACCTATCTCGGAATCGAAGATTACCATGAATATCCTCATTAAAATCAGGTTTTAAAGTTAACTTCTCTCGGATCTCTGCCAATATAGGATCATTATCCTGTTGTTTTCCAATTTGTTTTATCAAATCTGATTGAACTATCAAGTTATTAATCATAACTTTTCCTTCTTGCGATTCAGCCTTCAAGCTTAATGTGGAGAATTCTTCTAACAATTTTCATTCCTTTACTTGTAATTGACGCACCTTAGCTATAGGATTTCTGCTAAGTGCATCTGCCACTGTATTTCCTTTCCCCGGATGGTATTCAATTTTGAAATCATAATCTTTAATATACTCCATCCACCTTCTTTGTCTCATATTCAATTCTTTTTGTGAAAAAAAATACTTAAGACTCTTATGATCAGAGTACACTATGAATTGATTGTCATATAGATAATGCCTCCATAGCTTGAGTGCAAAAATTACTGCGGCTAATTCCAAATCATGTATTGGATAATTTTTCTCATGGGTCTTCAATTGTCTTGACGCATAGGCAATGACTCTTCTATCTTGCATCAATACACATCCTAGTCCAATACTTGAAGCGTCGGTATAAACCTCAAATAATTTACCCTCTACCGGCAAAGCTAGAATTGGTGCCGATGATAGACATTCCTTTAATAACTGAAATGCTTGCTCGCAACTCTCACTCCATATAAATGCAGTTCCTTTTCTAGTCAATTGTGTGAGAGGCGAGGCAATTCTAGAGAAATTCTGGACAAATCGCCGGTAATAACTAGCCATACCCAGAAAACTTCTAACCTCAGTGAGGTTCTTTGGTTGCTCCCATTTTTGTATGGTCTCAATCTTCGAAGAGTCCACAGACAAACCTTCTTTTGAAATAATGTGTCCCAAAAACATTACTTGCTTCATCCAAAATTCACATTTACTAAACTTTGCATATAGCTTGTGATCTCGTAATAGTTGCAAAGTAATCCGTAAATGTGTCTCATGTTCTTCTATGCTCTTGGAGTAAATCAGTATATCATCAATAAACACAACCACAAATTGATCCAAATAAGTTCGAAACACGTCATTCATCAGTCGCATAAATGCAGCAGGTGCATTAGTTAATCCAAGGGCATCACTACAAATTCATAGTGCCCGTATCTTGTTCGGAAAGCTGTTTTGTGGATATCTTGCTCTTGAATCTTGAGTTGATGATAACCAGATCTTAAATCAATTTTGGAGAAACACTGAGCTCCAGACAATTGATCAAATAGGTCATCAATTCTTGGAAGTGGGTATTTGTTCTTTATGGTCAATTGGTTTAACTGTCGATAATCTATACATAATCGCATAGACCCATCTTTTTTCTTTACAAATAACACTGGAGCACCCCAGGGTGAGGTACTAGGTCTAATAAATCCTTTTTCGATCAATTCCAGCAATTGTCTTTTCAGCTCTTTCAACTCTTCTATTGACATCCGTATGGTGTTCTTGAAATTGGTGTAGCTCCCGGTACCAATTCAATCGAAAAATTTACCTCTCTATTAGGTGGTATACCAGGTAACTCTTCAGGAAAAACATCAAGAAATTCTCTTACCACTGGAATATCTCCCAATCGGTGATATCTTGATTTAATATCGTTACAGAAGCCAAGTACCCTTGACAACCTTTCCGTACTAGCTTACAAGCCTTAACTGCTGAAATTATTGGTATTCTTCTGGTGTGGGGTTTATCAAAAGTTATAGAACAAATTTCCTTTCCTGGGAAAGTAATCTGCCTTAATTGGCAATCTAAATTAGCATGATACTTAGATAACCAATCCATCCCAAGGATCACATCATAATCCCACATTTCCAAACATATCAAATCACCAGATAAGTTATGTCCATTAATTAGGATCTGACTAACAGGGTAATACTCCTTAAGCTTTTTACCCTCACTCAAAGGAGTTGCCACTTCCAATTGTGTAGACAATGGGACTGATTGTATTTCCAAAGTTTTAGCAAAATCATAACTAATAAAGGAGTGCGTAGCTCCTGAATCAAACAATACATGTGCAGGTTTTGAGTTTACTATTAGTGTACCTTCAATCAGTCCGCCTTCTTGCGGGGATTCAGGCTCTACCTCCTGAATAGCTTGTATTCTCCCTTGCTTTGATTGTTTTGCTTGGGGATTTGGTTTGGCTGGCGTATTCTTGATCATCGGACAATCTAAAATTCGATGCTGAGTACTCCCACACTTGAGACATGCACCCAACCTACGCCAACAATTTTCCGCCTTGTGTCCACTAATGTGACAGTGCTTGCACACATCCTTGCTCCCATTGGAGCCTTCCCTGCCTTCTTCCCAGATGGCTGAACTTTCGGGCATTTCCGACTCAAATTTTCTCTTCCGATCTGAAGATCCTTCTCCCGACCTTCCTTTAATTTTATCCACCAAATCATTTGCAGCTTCCAATGCCAAAGCTCTTTTGACCATATCCGAGTACGTAGTGATCAGATGTGAAGTTAACTGCATAATATAGAGAGGACGTAGTCCATTCATGAACCTCTTGGCTTTTAACTTATCCGTAGCTATGAGATGTGGAGCATACTTAGACAATCGCGCGAACTGGGCCTCATACTCAGATACTGACATCCTTAATTGTTTTAGATTAGCAAATTCATTTGCCTTCTTTTCCTGGACAACCTCGGAAAAGTACTGGTCATTAAACAATTCCACAAATTCATCCCAACTAATTTGAGTTGGATCTTCCAATGTGGATGTCACGGTGTCCCACCATGCTCTAGCATCTCGTTCCAACTGAAAAGTCACCAACCGGATCTTCTCTTCCTCGGTGCATTTAATCACTCCGAATATCCTTTCAATGTCCTTTAACCAATTTTCGACTTCATCCGGGTCTGTACTTCCTGCAAATCTTGGAGGATCTAAACTTCGAAAATCCCTGAAAAGACTTGTCCCATTATGACTGTTATTTCTGGCTACAGACCTCATTACTCGGGTCAAGTCATGCATCGAGTTTTCCATTTTCCTCCAGTTAGTGTCACCTCCGTCCATGACAAAATTAAGGAAGTATCTGAAACATTCAATAGGACATACATTAATTTCACAATCCACCCAAACTTGCATTCATCACATACATACATTTCAAATTCATATAACACTCCATTTCCATTCATAAGTCAAATATTTACATTGAAACATACTATCACAAACCAGCAACTAAGTTACTGCAGTCTCCTCCTTTCAACTTTTCCATATTTCAAAACATACTTCATTAACCTCTCACATCCCCTACACATGGGAGTTACATTTGTACAACTAATATTTACACAAAAGGAGAGGTTTACAAAAAGAAGTGAGTTGTCTATCCACAATTTTTAATTTATGGTCAAATCTATAACCGGTTTTACGGGCGGTGGTTGCTATTCTTCTGTCGCCCCATAATGCAGCTCTCTCGCGGCATTGGTCATCTCCTCCCAATACCCCTCGATCTGATGGAGCAGCATCTCTTGCCCCAACTTCAGACCATTCAGATCATTCATAATCTGGTTCATAATATCCAAGGAAACGTGTGGATTTCCCGCCAAGAAAGCGCCTGCCGTCAGATTTAATACTTCCTCTTTGATCTGTACGTGGGTTTCCCTCTGTGCTTGAGCATATAATTCTAGGTCCTGACGTAGCATTTCCATGGCTGCTACCAACCTTTGTTGAGCACTCATATCCATGCTGAAATATTTCACAAGTTAAGCATTTACATGATTACAAAAATCATGCTAACTAATCCCATGTTTCTACCCCAACTCACTGGTTATCCCTAAGTTTATCGTACTAATGCTCTGATACCAATTTTATCTGTCATGTCCTAGTAAAAGTCTATTTACTGAAAATGACAGATATTAAGCACGAGAATTAACACAAAAGCTTATTTATACACAACTCTCTCTTAGCGGAAGCTTTTTACATGATACTCCTCACTATAGTCTAAATGAGGAGCAGATAGAGGTAAACTGTAACATTATTACATTCCAACCAACTATAAGAGAAATAAAAAGGAAAAGTAACTATTCGCAGGACGACGGGTAGTCCACTCAGCACACATATCCCCCTTAGACTTCATTCCCAACTTGATCACCTGAAAAAGGTAGGAAGAATGAGCTAACTAGCCCAGTAGAATTCAATTCCTTTAAACAAGAAGGACTCAAGTATATAATCACAGGACAAGAATCTGAATATTGAGTATTACATAGAGGGACGAATGTGTCCACTGATTAACACATGTAAAACAATGGAAATGTAGAAGCATAATCATGCATTCAAGATAACACATAAGTTCTGGTTCAGATACCCATTTACACACACATGTATGATATGATGACCAATCAAGCATGAAATGATGTATGCCAACATCCATTTGTCCTTATCGTTCCCGCGCGGCCACTAACGAATTCGGGTGCTCCTCCCAGGACTGAACCAGCCCTATTTGCCCAGGCATAATTTCATTGAGTCTAAAGACCCACAACTTTGTCATCATAACACACTCACTCTTGTAATGGTTTAGTTGGGGTACACAGGTATTCAAGATTGTACATGAAACAAAGATTTAAAGATTAATACCAATGATTCCAAAAGGTGGTAGCCATGAAGGAACAAGCAAATTTGGGATATTTAGGAATAATCCATGGCTAAAAGAATGATTCCTCACATTGGTACTTGTTGTACTGAAGACAAGTTGACACTACTGGATAAACAAGTTACTACTATGTCAACACAAGTTACTGTGGTGTCAACACAGTTCACTGTGGTGTTGACACAGTCCAGGAGTAGTGTCGACACAGTCCAGGGGTGGTGTCGACACTAGTGTTGTTTTCCAGCAAGCAGTCAGAACAATCCAGGAGTGGTGTCGACACAGTCCAGGGGTAGTGTCGACACTAGTGCTGTTTTCCATCAAACAGTCTGAACAGTTCAGGAGTAGTGTCGACACAGTCCAGGAGTAGTGTCGACACTAGTGTTGTTTCCCAGCAAACAGTCTGAACAGTTCAGGAGTAGTGTCGACACAGTCCAGGGGTAGTGTCGACATTAGTGCTATTTCCCAGCAAACAGTCTGAGCAGTTCAGGAGTAGTGTCGACACAGTCCAGGGGTAGTGTGACACTAGTGTTGTTTCCCAGCAACAGTCAGAAAGAAAGAAGAAGAGGAAGAAGAAGAAATTCCTCTACATGGGTGGTATGAAAACTTTAAAGGAAGATTTAAGTATAAACAACCCTTCTACAAGATTTTTCCTTGCATCTAACAAGAATTTCTTCACAAGTTATTTTTTGGCTAAGACATGAGCATTAGATAAAGTATAGACACAATGGACAGAAAGACATATCTATTAATCATTTCAGAACACAAATCAAGTGTGGATATAGTATACACTCATACTTGGGAATTCTAACAAAGAAGGAAAGAGAATAGGAAAATCCTAGAATATGGACACTCAATTCCAGGAGTACTTAAGGATTCAAATCTGTAATTGGAAGATATACACCTTTTAAACAAGGAACAAAACTCACTGCACTAAAGATATTTGTGACTTCAAAATAAGACTCCAGAACTAAGGATGGAAGAAGAAGAAAATAGGAGATGGAACCTACATGATAAACACCCAATTTCAAAAGCATTTAAGGAGTCAAATCCAAAGTCTAAGAGAATAAACACTTAAACAGGAAGGAGCACACTATTCTAAAGATCTTTATGGCTCTAAAACAAGATTCTATAGCATGTATAAAAGACAGGAGTGAGAAAGGAGGGAATGAATCCTACATGACTTGAAGGAGATGGAGTCTTTCTTCAGAGAACCCCCAACTATAAGATAGAGACGTAGTCCCAGGTGCTCACAGCAACCACCCACCGTTGCTCCTTGAAGCACCCACACGCACGCAGTGGAGATAGTAGCTCCTGCAGCAGCAGCAACGCCTTCCTCATAGCACTGATAGCCGCACAACACAGCAGCAAAAGAAGAAGTAGCTTCAGCAGTAACACACACACACACACAAGCAGGAGTGGAAAGGTGGGTGCGATGGTTGTGGGAGGGTTTTTATAACCCAGCAGGTTCCTCATGCAAAGGACACATCGGCCTTTGAGGTGTCATGGTAAAAACTATTTGGTTTTTATCACAACACGTAGCCCATGCAAGTATTCCCATGCTTACACGTTAGTCACAAACATGTTAATTTCTTACTTAGGTGTGTTGGCCTCTCTAATGCCTCACACGTGGCATAGCAAATAATCCACAAAAATCCATCCCGTAATTGTCCCCTAAATCAGCTGATTCAATAATTCACATGTAAACAGGTTCAAATGGTGTCCATTTGTCTTGAAATTTTAACTATAAGTTAATGTAATGGTTTTACAAATTATGGTGATTTTTATTTAATTTTTAGAATTTATTTTACATTGGGTGAAAAAACACCCGAAAAATAGTTGCGTCGGCTTATCCTTGAAGTCCGTACGCCGAAAATTCAGACATTTATATTTCTGAGATTTTCATATTTTTCTGGAAATTATGGTGTTCTCGGATTTTTATTTCGTTGTCGTTTTCCGGTGTCGCCCTGTGGAAGTGCGCACCTCTGTGTACGACACTGGGGTAACGTATGTTACCATCAATTAAGCTCACATTCTAATTATTTCAATTTAATGACCATACTAATATATAATAACCACACTACTTATATTTTCTTAACTAGTAAAATTTTCGGGGCGTTACAGCTGTGTCCGAACCCTTCGTGTCCCTCACCTATATAAGGAGCAGGTAATCTTCATGCAAAGGTACGACGAGACATCTCTCCCACACACTTGCCCACTCACGAGCCTACACATTAAGAACCTTCCCTTTCTGCCTTTTTCGCAGGCTGACCTGACTTTTGCATCGGAGGGTTCTCCCGTTCTTCAACCGGGCCTCCTTGACGCTTTTTGGGTTTTGCAGGTCTTCGTCTGCACCGGTGACAGTTCCTTCCCTCTCTCTCTCATTCGCAGTGGAGGCCCGTTCGGCCCACTACCGAACAGGAAATCGCAGCCTCAATATATATATATATATATATTATATATATATATAATTTCTTTTCTAATACAGGATCCTTCCGTGGGTGTGATGGTGGAGACAAGGACCAGGACATCTTTGACATTTATTTATTTTTTATCATATTGTAAAAAAATTATCAATTTTAAATATTATATTTTAGCAATTTTATTGTGAAATGTGATTGATGTTTTATTGGTTTTTGTGATGTATGTACATTGTGTATTTGTTTTTTATTTAATGTGTATTTCTTTATTAAATAAATATTTTAATTTTTATTATTAAAAAATTGAAAATTAGAGATAGAATTAGGGACGAATTTTATTTATGTCCCTACTTTTGAGACGAAATTAGGGATAGATTCCCTTTTCGTCCCAAATTTGGGACGGCATTTAGGACGGATAATAAAATATCCATCCCAATTTTGGGATAAAAAATTTGCGTCCCAATTTTTTATTTTTTTAAATAATTCGACCTTTTGGGATGGAATTTGGGACGAAAAAAATTAAATTTGTCCCAAATGTAGGGACAAATTTTGGGATGGATTAATTTTTTGCCCCAAATTTTTATTTTCATAATTTATGATAAATAAAATAATTCTATATTTTGGGACAGAATTTGGGTCAGAATTAGGGATGGATCTTGGAGGAAAATAATTTTGTCCCCAATTTGGGACCGTCTCAAATTTGAGGCGAGAATTTAAGAATGGCCAGATTTCGTCCCTATTCCATCCCTAAATAGTTTAGGGACGAAATCTAAGTGTCCCTATTTCCACTTTTTCTTTAATGATGGAGTATATATGGAATGCAATGCCGACTCCAGGTGTACTCACATGCGATCGAATAATTAAGAGACTTGCAGTCGAGAACCTTTTAGTGCAATGGAGGATTGGACTTTAGTAATCATCAATAGGTGAGAGTCTTAGTGTCCTATGCTTTTTTTACAAAATAACTTATATCAAAATACAATCATTGGTTATTTAAAATACAAATATTGAAATATAATCATAAACACTTGAATACAATGTTATGCTTACAGTTGTATTCTGGTGAACGGTCACTAGAATACAACTATAGCATCAGAATACACCCATAAATATAACGTTACTAGTTCTATGCACGTGCATTGCACGGAAAATTGTTAGGTGTGAATTAATAAATTTTATAAGTAGTATACATGAGGTTAATATTTTTTATTATTTATGAAAGTAGATTTTGAATAAAGACGTGAGTTTTTAGGAATGGAGAGATGTTTAATGAGAAAGAAAAGAGAGAAATTATATTAACAAGTTTTGATTAGTTTAAGAAGGGTGAGAGTGAGGTTGAGAGTTTTTTGAACGTTTAGATATATTTTGGGAAAGTTTAATAAGAGAGAAAGTTGGAGAAAGAGAGTAGGAAGATAATTATTTAGTTCATTTAAACTACTTGTATTTCTATCTTTAAGGAGTGAGATATTATAGAGAGAATATGATTGTCCTGGTGCAGCCACGTGGCAGCACCAAGATTGAGTTATATTATATTAGTATAGATATTCAAGTGTTTATGATTATATTTTGATGTTTATAATTATATCTAGGGAAAATTAATTGGGGCTCCCTGTCAGAGGGTGGTACTTTTTTCCTCATCCCTGTCAGAATACTGGAAGATGTAGAGTCCTTACTTTTTCGCCTGGTTTAATTTTCAGTCCCTACTTTTGAAACGTCACCATTTACGACCCTCAATTCACGAGTTTCATCTCTTTTGCATCCGTCTCTTTTTCTCATTTCTGTCTTACCCTTCCGTCCTTTCGAATGCCATGAAGTGACATAACTGCCTGTCTATCCGCCTTCGCCATCCATGGAAGTTGGACTTACGTAACGTGTGTATCGCACTTACATAACATGTGTTTCGCACTTACAGCAACTATTGACATCACTTACACATTGTAGGTAAAGAACAATTATAGAAGATTTTAATTCCTTCAGGATTGTGGGGTGGGTTGCTACAAGTTCTTCTGTTGTGACCTATTTGTTTGCACCTTGAACAAATATATGCATGATCTACTCCTCTTGAATGTATTCTCTTCTTTCTCGGTCTTCCTAGCAACCTTTTTGTTGTCGGTGGCTTGATCAGAACATCAGATGGTTGAGGCGGATCCGGTATGTCAAATGTTGAGATAGGTTGAATGTTTATTTCCTATGCAGCCCTGTACACTTCTGTGCTGTAAAATGTTGAAAGATATTGAGAAACGGCCTCCTTGTTACTGCCAATTGCTGCGCATGCATACTTGCAAGGAATCTTGACAAGTTGCTAGTGTCCACAGAAGCATGTCTGTTGATGGAGGTCTACGGCATACGTCTTCATACTTTCAATAACCTCAAATTTGATTCCGTATGAATGACGGATTGCTAAGCTTCTTCTTTCTTGAAGGTTTTTTTTCGATGATTTTTTGTACTTTAGGACAGTATGGAGTATCCCACAAGACTGCATCAATTTTCCTCTTTGCAGCCATTTCCATCATTTGAACTCTAATTTTGTCAACCATCTGTAGTATTAGTAGACTTCGTGCATCATGTATCTAATTGTTGAATGACTCTACCAAATTAGAGTATAACTCGCCAAATTTGTGAGACAATGTAAAGGAAATTAGTTTAACATCATATATCTGTAACACGTCCTCACTACTTACTGTAACCACATTTAACACATTATGTAACGTCATATATCTGTAACTGTAAGATAATGCTTACTGTAATAGCTTATATCTGTTACTATAAGACATGCGAACGCCTAACTGTAAGAACATAAATGGCGGAATGTAATAGAACATATCGCTTGTGTAATTGAAGAGGCGAACTTTTGTCCCGAGAAACGAGCATGGGACCAGTGGTCGACATCATTTTGAAGCACCCATTCTTTGGCATCAGCAGAATTAAGCTCCATTGCAATCATTACATCTTGGTACTCTTGTTCAGTGACAGCATAGGCAATGCGCTGGAGGATTTTTCTAAGTAATTTTTTGAAAAGGGCGGCATATTTTCCTAAACATTGGTCGTTGAAGTTCTACATGATGTGCTGGAAACAGTAGCCGTGATGATCATTTGGAAATATGTCAGGAATCGCTTCCTTCAGATATTTCCCCATGTCTGATAGGAAGGCGATCCTTCTATCAGAGAGTAATGCCCTTTTCAAATTTTGTAGAAATCAGACCCAGTTGTCATATGTTTCCGAATCTGCGATGGAGTACGCTACAGTGAATAACTCATTGTTACCGTTTAAGGCACTTGCTGCAAGTATAACCCCTTGTACTCTATGTTGTTTGATATGAGTTCTGTTCAAAAAGAGCATAGGTCGGAAACCAACTTCGAGCCCATATGCAGATGCCTGGAAGCATATGAAAAAGCGTTTGAAACATTGTGTCTCCGGGTCCACTTCTAGAGACAAAACCGATCCTGGGTTTGACTGTAATGCACGTTCGTTGTACCAGTGCAACATATGATAGCTTGTTCTGAAATCTCCATATAGAGAACTGATAGCAACTTCTTTGCCCCACCATGCCTATTGATATGGTGATACATGGTATGTTAGATGAATTTATACAGTGCTATTTACAGACTATTTACATATTGTTACAGTACTTGTCCTTATACCTTATAGATTATATTGTTGTTGATATAGTGGCCTGCATAGATTGTTACAGTATACTTTGTAATGATTACATTTGTTACAATACGGACCCTTATGGTATATGATTACAGTTGTTACAATACAAGCGCCAGAAACTTATAGTTCTTGTTGTATGCATTACAGTAGAAGTCATGATGTGTTAGAATTAAAATCATGGCATACCTGATGATAAGGGATGGAGATACCGCAATCCCGACATATGTCTCTCATAATTTCACTTGCTCTATAAGTGGGTTTATCAACTAGTTTCCCCTTCACAGCATGTGCAACCCACTTCTTAGATGTCCTAGGATGTCGATCGCTCATAATGTCACACCCACAGCTGTGTATGTTGTTCAGACTCTTGATTGCAAATTCTGGACCTTGACGAATGACGGACGCGTGAAGGCGTCATGGGCAAACATCTACATTGCACCGTATAGTTAATCGTACAGAGTCGTGTTGGCCCTTTTGGTACGACAGCAAGCTAACCTAGAGGGGGGTGAATAGGTTTTTCTGAAATCTGAAATAGAAACTTAAACACAGAAAATTATCACTTGAAAGTTTGGTTAGTTGAGTGTGATAGAGAGTAGCAGTGCGGAAGCAAATAAACAATCACACAAAGGACACAAGGAATTTATCCTGGTTCGGCCCTTCCCACATGGAAGTCCTACGTCCAGTCCCCAAGCAATCTCTTGGGATTTAACTAACCAAGGGTACAGTCCCTCTCAAGGACAATACAACACCCAGCACCCCAGCTGGTCTTCTTCTCTTTCCCGGGCAAGAAGGCAGCCCACTTCTTTTACAGGTCAAGAAGCCAACCTCCTGGTACAAACCACAGTGCGGTTCTGCTAGACTTAAACTCCTAGCTAGGTTCTACACTGTATATAGTCCTACATCTGGACAAAGATCTTTCTTAGAAAAGAAAGAACAAAGCTGAGAGTTGGAACAAATGAAAACCAACTAAAAGAACTCTCAGCGAAATGACTCTCTCCCCCAGATTACAAAGATGCACACAGAGAGAGAGAAGAGAGGAGAATGAGCTTGAAGCTTGAGGGCTTCAGATGCTTGAACACTTCTTCTTAGGCTCGGGCTCTTTCTCTCTTTTCCTTTGAGTGTATTTTCTCTTCTTCTTCAGCCTTGATTTATCTTTTATATGAGCAGCTTTGAACAAATCCGTTGGAGTTCTAGCCGTTGCTCATCTTCTCTTTCTTTTGATATTTTGTGGTCTACGAGGTCTGCAAGCATAGAAGAAAGTGTTTAGTTAAAAGAGTGTTTCTGTCAAAAAGGTTCATACCTCTATGTTTCTTGTTGTCTCCCAGAAGTGGTAAGTAACCCCTTTTTTGTTGGTAGGAAAGAAGAGATCTAGAAAGATAAGCAAAAAGATCTCCTATCAGAAAGATAGAAGATTACGCAAATCAATAATATATGACTTTTTCACTAGATGCCAAAAGATACTTTGAAATATAAAGGGAATCCATGTTTAAGTTATCAAATCTATGTTTTCAAGCAAATCCATATTTTCAAGCGAATCTATATTTCACTTATCATATCATTATGAGAGAAAATCGATGTGAGAGCAAATCCATGTGAAAGTAAATCCATGTTTCACTTATCAAATCCTTATGAGAGCAAATCGATGTGTGGGCAAATCCATGTTTCACTTATCGAATCCTTATGAGAGCAAATCGATGTGTGAGCAAATCCATATTTTACTTGTCAAATCCTTATGAGAGCAAATCGATGTGAGAGCAAATCGATGTTTCACTTACCAAATCGATGTTTGAAGTAAATCGATGTGAGAGACAAATCGATGTGAGAGACAAATCGATGTTTCACTTATCAAATCGATGTGAGAGGTAAATCGATGTTTCACTTATCAAATCGATGTGAGAAGCAAATCCATGTTTCACTTATCAAATCGATATGAGAGGCAAATCCATGTTTTCAAGCAAATCGATGTTGCAGTGAAATCCATGTTTTCAAGCAAATCGATGTGGCACTTTGTGAACTGAAATCGATGTATATTGAATGGACATCGACAATAATTTCTTAAATTTATATTTATTAAGAAAAACATAATATTAAATATATTTAATAATATTTAATTAATCATAAGTTTTGTTATCACTAAAATACCATAAATTTATATTTATTAGGAAAACATGATATTAAATATTTTTAATAATATTTAATTAATCATAAATTTTATTATCACCAAAATATAAGGGTAAAATATAGGAGTGGTTCAACAATCTCCTCCTTTTGGTGATGACAAAATTTACGAGAATTTTCTGACAAAAATAATTAAAGCATAGAAAATACAGAAAATTCATAGATAATTCTCTCCACCTTGTTGTCACTAACCAAAAAGGAAGGATCTTACCATGCATTCTCTCTCTTTTGTGAATTTTCTTACCATTAAGGGGTTCAACAATGATTGACAGTAATGAATAACTCCCCCTTAGTCTGTGCCCCCCCTGAATGAGAGACTCCACCTGAATGAGACTTACAAATAGTTGTTAGTAATACTAAAATTTAAAAATAAATTAATGACTACTCCCTCTTCAGATATGAGTTGGATGAAGAGCTGACAGTCACCAGTGCCTTGAGCATCCTTTGTTCCTGATGCTCTAAGGCTATCCTGTAAACAACTTATTCAGAAGTAGGTACCCAAATCTTTTTGGGTCCTTGATGGTTAGATGCATAAAAATGTCTTTTCGGAATCCATACTAGGTGCCTTGTTGTGCAGGTGTTTACTGTGTCCTAATTTATTGCAATGAGAGCAGCAATGAATATGATTTGTTTTGCAGTTCTTATTGTCTTTGTGATATCTCTTTAGAACACGATGTTTAGAAACCTTTTTTATTTGATAAAGCTTGTTCATTTCAGGAGTCTTTTTCTGAGGCATTTTGGTTTCTTTTACAAATTTTGGCAAATGATATTTACCTGGAATTATGGTTTGTTTTCCTTTTTTGGAGGTATGTAACAAAGCCCTTGTTTGTTATTTCCAGATTTTGATCCTTTAAGCATAGGGTTAGAGATATTTTTTCTTTAGTTAACTTTCTAACTGATTCTTTTAAATAAAGATTTTCTTCAGTTAGAGTTTTTAATTTTTCTTCTAACTCTACTTTTTCATTCCCCTTATTTCTTAAATCTTCATTCAAAAGATAAATATTATCTTTACTATCCTTTAATTATTTTTCTAGTTGCTCCAATTCGGATTTAAGATCAGAATTGGTGTTTTCTAAGCAAATAGTGTTGTTTTTCAGATTCTTTAATTCTCTTACAACATTTTTATGTTTTTCATATAGTTCATTAAATACTTCTTCTAAGTCTTCAGACTCTGACCCTGAATTAGTCCACGAATCAAAAAATGAGTCAGAATGTACCTCATCTAGTCCTACCATGAGGGCTAGACTTACCTGCTCCTTTTCGGAATCTGAGCTTGATGATTCTGAAGTTGTGGCTTCTTCATTTTCCTAAGCAGCAGCCATGGCTTTTCTTCTAAATTTCTTTTGCTGCTGCTTAGATTTTTTTGGTTGACCAGTCTTCTTTAGTTTAGGACAATCTGATCTTAGATGTCCAGGTTTTCTGCATTCATAGCAGACTGGTTCTTTTTCTTTTCTCTCTTTCTTTTGAATCCTTCTCGATCCATTTTTCTTTTTCTTGAGAATCTTCTGAAGTTTGGATAGAACTTCATCTACATCACTGTCTTCAGAACCTGCATCTTTTGAACCAGAAGAAGAGGAAGAGGTGGAAGGAGTAGCTGCAACTTTAAGAGCATTAGTAATTTTTTTCTTAGATGAGCTTTCAGATAGTCACTCCATATTAATTTCATGTGCCATGAGAGAACCTATTAAGTTATCAATAGAAAGTTTGGTTAAGTCATGGGTGTAGACACCCATTTCTGACCCATAAGTCGAGCAAAATCTTTTGTCGTATCATTGATGCCCCACGTTGGCTCATCATCGTCAAGCTGGCTTTCTCCGATCATGACATCATTTCCATTAGTTCATCGCCCTGGAGGACTCTTCCTGGTCAAATCAATCTCTTTCACTATAAACTCTCTGAGTATAAGTCCGATATTTCATCCCGAAGGCTGTGCATGGCTGATTGGATGCATTACATGCCAAAATGCAGAAAAGACCAGAAGGCGACAGGCCCTAGGTCGCCTTCCTAAAAACGACAGCCCCTATGTCGCCATCATAATTCCACATTTTAAATCCTCAGAAAATCGCAAAATGACTCAAGTCAGCCTTCCATATGAGGAAGGCGACATATCGGGCAGTCGTATTCAGAAGGCGACACCTAGGCCGTCGCGTTCAGGGCCTTAAACAGGAAACTCAATCCGAAGCCAATTTGGACCCATGCTATTGATGGTAATTGCTTCATTTGGACGTCCAAATCACGTCCAAATCCTCTCAAATTCGGAGCAGACCTTCCTAACATGTTCCTTTCCGAGTTCCAATAGCCCTTGCACAGCCATACTTACCCAGAGTCGGACTCTTGCCCATTATTCCTCTCAGACCCGAGTTGGGAATAATCACCCATAAGTACCTCGTCTCTGCATCTTTTGGGGCAAGGCCGGATTCTTTAGTTCGCTGAGCAAGAGAGCTTCATCTTCCACGAAGAGAGTTCTCCCTCCAGACGATCAGCAAGAGCCCTCTAGGGCATTTTCCCATCGGCTACACAATTCTTCTTCCCTTCTTCCCTTTATTTCTTTGATTTCATGCATGCATAGCTTCGTTTTCTTTCTAGTTCAGCATTAGATCACGACACACACACCTATTCTTAACACCCACAGGGGTTAAAAGCCCCAATCCTGTGAGTTCCCCCCATAATAGTTCATGTTCATGTGTTTTTCATTGAATAAATCTTCTACACACGAGTTCTAATGGGTGTTTTGTTTGTTTAAATCACTTTGGCAGGTGTTTAAAGGTCAGAGCAAGGTGAGGCTCTTGCCCCTCGGCCGGCTGAGGAGCAGGAAGACGAAGAACCCAAGTCTCCATCCACTGAAGAAGAAGGCGACGACTGCTGCGTCGCGATCAAGAAGGTGTCGTTGCCTACGTCGCGTTAACATCAAAGCATAGCGACGCCTCCTCTGTCGCGTTATCAGGTACGCCTTCTCCTTCATCTTTCCTTTCCAAGGTAGTCAGTCCTCCATCTGAACATCAAGAGGCGACTGCGTTGGTGGCGATCACGGTCAGTTCTTAATCCCTACACCTTCACAATCAATTTCAAAAGGGGATACAAATCCCGTGATTACACCTTTTGGCGATCACGGTGGGACCACTTGTGCCCATCACGCTTGTTCTTCCTTTCCCTGCCGTCCTTACCTTCTAATGGGTGTGTGTGTTCATTGTTTTCTCCTTTAGTTCTCTTCCCTTTGAGTTTTTATAGTGCTCTGCGGTTCTGGGTGAGAAGGCGACAACAAAGGCGTCGCGATCCGAGTAGCGACACGCCGCAGGTCGCAATCAGGTTAGTACAAAGCCTCTGTCTTGTCCGGTTGTGCAGTGTGCTGTGAGAAAGGCGACGTTTTGATCGTCGCGTTAAAGAAAACGACAGCAGCAGCGTCGCCATCAGGTACGCGCTCTACCCATACACTTTTTTTCCATTATTTGAAGTCTGCTGAAGTCTGGGAGGAACGCGACGAGGGTTGTGTCGCGTTCAAGGAGGCGACAGAGGCATCGTCGCGATCAGGTCAGTACTCTGGTTTCATTGTGTTTCCTTGCAAATTCGGGTTTGCTTTCACATACTCCGTTCGAATTTCATCATGCCATGCTCTTTTCCATGCTCTTGAGAGATTGCCACTCTTGTATTTTATAGGGTTGTTTGACTTTTTGTGCATAATTAGGACTTAATTGCCCTCTGTCCACTGTGAGAAGCAACGCGACAGGGTGATTGTCGCTATCTTGGTAGCGACATCTTCCTTGTCGCCTTTCCTCTCTGAGAGCAGTTAGTCCTAATTCTTGTTTTGTTAGTACTAGGTTAGAATTTTGCATGCACTCCGGTGCACATAGGATTTGCATACATCTTTCCATATTCGTGGTATAAGTTTCCTCCTCAGCGACCTCGCTCTCTCGGCCACATATTCCTTGTGTCCGACTAGAGCACTCGCTCGAGGGCCTCCGTAAGTCCCCGCTGACCGTGAATTCCCACACGGTCGCCGGGCTGGTTGTACCCGTCGCCACCTAGGATCGAGTCTAGATTCATTTGGCAAGGTAGAGAGAACCCTAGTCCTACCCGAAGTTGGAAGCCTTCTCCCATTTAGGAAACCCTTCCTCACTTGGAGAGAACTGACTAAAAGTCAAAATCACTAAAAGGCAAATTCGAATCAATTAAAAGTAACCATCATCATTGCCAACTGCTTGCTTTGGGTGAGACGTTTTCTCTTTCCTTTTGTCTGCATAGGATTATTTGTTTAGGAAACTAAGAGTCTGTCTAGGTTAGGTTATCTCCCTCAAGTCTGGAAAGGCTTTCCCCGTCTCTCTCCACCCACTTTCCAAACATGGAGTCTTTCTTGAACCCGATCTACAATAGTGAGAATCCCGACACTGCCCTCCAGAATTCCCGGGATTACGAAGAGTCCCTCCCCCATGATCTCTTTGACGAGGTGACCCGGCCTTGGGTCGCTACCGTCCATACCTCTGAGGGTCGCCATCGTGACGAGGGCAGCCCGTCTCGGAACACCCATCCTCCTCAATCGGACGATCAAGCCGCTCAACTCTTGCACCTAATTCCTCAGCTTGATCAGTCCCAAATCCAGACCCTCATGACGGCCCTCAAAGGAAAGGCCGCTTCCTCACCATCACCCAGAGCGGGCGCGTCACGCCCCACAGCAGCTACATCCGGCCCCCACGTCACCATGGGACGAGCCGACAACACCCCCATCCGACCGCGGACCATCCGGTTTACGCCATTTGAGTCTGAGCACTATATTCCCCGTGAGTCGAGGCCGCGGTCTCCACCATACCAGCCATGTTACTCCCCTCATCGTCCTGAGCCACGCGTCAGGCCTACCTCTCGTGCCTCGTCCATCTACGCTCAGCCATCCGCCGCACCGGACATGATGTCCGAGTGGGCGTCCATCAAGAAGGAGCTCCAAGAGCTCCGTAAGCAAGTCGACCCTAGGCAGCACCACAATGTGCATATGCCAAATTTCAATGGCCTATGGGTCCCCTCTCCATCCGAGCTGCCGAAGTACCGCAAGTACAACGGCTCAGGCAATCCTTACACTCATATCAAGGACTTCATCTATGAGCCCGCTCCCTACCAGCATGACCGCCGTCTCATGGCATATCTCTTCCGCCGGTCGCTGGACGGGCATGCTCTTGATTGGTTCTACTCCCTGCTACCTGAGGACGCTGAGGATTTCGTTGTCGTGAAGGCCAAGTTCCTCGAACAATTCCAAGACAGGGTTGGGCCTGAATATTCCCTCACGGATCTCATAGCTGAAAAGATGAAGCCGGATGAGGATTTCTCAGCATACGCCGATAGGTGGAGGCAAATGGCCACCAGAGTTCCGGGGTACCTTCCAGAGGGGGAGAAGGTGAAGATCATCATCGCCAATGCCACACCTGCCTACCACAACATTTTGGCGATGAACGACATCACCAATATGCATCAGCTCTACAGTCGGGCCCGGTTCATCCAGACCCAGCTCAAAGATTCTCCCATCCATTCCATGTTTGAACCCCAGAAGTCTCGTTTCCAAAGGAAGCCTCAGGGGCCTGTCACCGAAGGCGTCCAAGTGAACGAGCAAGTAAGCGCGTTCAACCCTACCGGCCAGAGCCAAAATCGCCAATACAATGCCCAGGGTCAGAACCTTACCAATCCGCCACAAGGGCAGCAGCAGCGCCAATACAACCAAGTACCACCTCCTGATGGTTCTCAACAAAGGCGTCCCACGGGCCCTAGGAGAGCTCACTACCCACCATTGCCGGAGACACTCTCCGACATATTCTTGGCCTTGCTCTCCACAGACGCTATTAGACTCCCTCCTGAGAGGCCTCTGAACCCAAGTGTGGATCAAACCCGATATTATGTCTTCCACAGGCAGCCTGGTCATACCATCGATCAGTGCTTCACATTCAAGGACTTGGTGTATGACTTGCATGAGCAGAACATGATAGATTGGACAGCCCTCCGGCAGGTGATCAGAGACATCAAAGAAAGGCAGAGACAACAACAGCAGCAAAGGCAGCAGCGCCAACCACCCCCTCCACAACAACAACAGCAGCAACGTCAACAGCCACTGCAGGACCTCGGGATCGTCCACAACCCCTTACCTAACCATCCACCAGCTCCGAACCCACCACCACTACAACAACCTGCCCAGGTAAACCCCATCGTCCACCACCCTCCTCCGCAAGCAAACTGGACGTACGATGATGAATTAGACGTTCAGCAGATGATGGCCATTAACCAATATCCTATCCAATCCCAAACAACACAACCAGCCTACGCGGCTCCCCAATCAGTCCCTCCTATAGTTTCCATGGCCAACGCCGTCATACTGCCTGCCAGTTCAGCATATGCGCCAGTCGCTAGTCCACCCATCATCTTACCTTTCGCTCCACCTGTCTCCATCCCTCTACCCCCTATCATGTCCACTCCCTCACCCATCATCCTACCACCACCTGGGCCGGACCAACCCTCCGCCGCAACATTATCCTCCGCTAGACAGCCACCTACCAACCCGACCACCCTACGGAGCGGGCGAGTCTTTCGCCGCCCGTACCCGCCTATCTCCACCACCACCACTTCCACAAAACCCCAGCAGGTCCTGCAGCCGCCACAGCAACAGCAAG
Organism: Colocasia esculenta; assembly: GCA_014218235.1. Classification (NCBI taxonomy): domain Eukaryota; kingdom Viridiplantae; phylum Streptophyta; class Magnoliopsida; order Alismatales; family Araceae; genus Colocasia; species Colocasia esculenta. The sequence goes on along the minus strand of CM024755.1, from coordinate 17,757,560 downwards.
CTCAGCAACAAGCACAAGATGAGGGGTTGATTGAGCCACTGCCTGGAACCCACTATGACATCCTCAAGCACCTGGACCACGTGCCAGCCAAGATCTCCATTCTGGAGTTGATAAAGAAGTCTAAAGAGCACCAGGAAGCCCTAAGGAATTTTCTGCAGAAGGTGGTAGTGAATGAAGACATGATGGCAGACAAGCTACCTAGTGCTCTGGCCATGGTGACTCGCGGGCCGGCAATCACATTTGCAGAAAGCGAATTAGCACCCCCAGAAGCCAGAAGGCTCCCCCTCTGTGTCACTTTAGTCATCAACCACATAGCAGTGGGAGCGGCACTGGTCGATACGGGGGCATCCATAAATGTCTGCCCGCTGAGTACGCTGAGAGCCTGTGACCTGTCAGAAAGCATGCTGAGGCCGACGCCCACCACCATTGCCGCATACGACAATTCCAGAAGATCCTGCCACGGCATGGTGACTGTGCAAGCCGAACTGGGACCCCTCGCCGTCACAGAGGACTTCTACGTCCTAGATATCAATCCCATGTTCAAGGCTATTTTAGGGCGTCCATGGTTAGAGTCGCTAGGAGCTGTGCCATCTACCGCACACCAGTGCCTGAAATTCCCCTTCCAAGGGCGAATTATCAAGGTCAAAAGCATAGCCACCACCCACTTTGTAGATGCCCTCCACGATACCCACCTCCCCGCTGTGTGGCCAGCCAACAAACCCATCGTCTCGGTGCTAGACATCAACTACCCCTAAAGCTACACGTTCCAGTCCCAGCGAGAGGTCAACCTAGCCCGGGTCAATGCGGTCAAGAGAAAAGAGCCGCTAAGTACAAAGGGGTGGCAAATTATGATGAAGTTGGGGTATGAAGAAGGCAAGGGCCTAGGGGTAGAGCTACAAGTTATAGTCAAACCCATCCCCGACATCGTCACGAAAAGCCGATGGGGCTTAGGGTATAGGGAGAAATCCAAACCATGGTCATCCAGCACATCCACTCTTAAGGCCGACCGAGAGCCACTCACCTGGCCTACCCAACCTGGATACAACACCGTGGTAGTCGAGGCAGAACTCTCACAGCACGAGGTGCATGGCCGGAACTTCTCTCGGCACATGGCCCCATTGCTGACCTATAGAGCCCTAGAAGCCCTCCGTCCGACCAGGAGGAGAAAGACCGGAGACCCAGAGGCTGAGTGGTATAGATGGTTCGACATAGAAGACATCACCATCGCCTTCAGTCGACTGTTCTGGGAGGAGGAGAGAACCTGGCCGCCAGCTGCGGAAGAATTTCTAGATCCACCCGTTGCTATCACATCCAAAAGGCAGCTCATGAGCGATGCCTCAGACGTAGGAGAGCCAGACATCCCCTACGAAGAGGGGAAGACCATTGATGAACTCTGGAGAGGCACCTGCCTAGCCATCCACCCATCCCTCCTGGATTCCCTCCTTCCAGTCTGGTCCCATCCTCTCCTCCTTTGCTGATCCAGCTGACTCCCCAGCTCTTCACGGCGGCGCACAGCCTCCTCACACCCCAGCTCCCACCGGCTGTCCTCTCCACCCTTCAAGCTGATCCAGGTGACCACGAGGTCACCCTCTCCTGTTGCATGCTCTCCTCCGATCTCCAAAAAAAAACGTCCACTTTCAAATGCATGTTGAGGTCGAGGAGCCGGCATACGTCCTGCACTCTGCTGATCAGGGGCACCCCTCGACTAAGGGTCCCCCTCCTGCTCCTTCATTAGGAGCCATTATCTTCGAGGACACCATGTCCTCCCCCAGTCCTGTAGAGTCGTCTAGTTTAGGAGGGTCTAGGGTAGGTGAGTCTAGAGTTAAGATAGATAGGCCTAGGATAGAGAGTTAGGTCAGCCCGCCATCCGCCAATTCCAAGCACCGTCCTAGGAAGCAGCGGGGAAAAGCTATTCCCCGGAGATATCTTCAAGAGCTAGCTCGGCGGTGTCAAGCGCTGCTATTGATAGAGGAGTTCACGAGAGAAGCGCTGGTGTTCGAAGAGGTGTTTGAGCAGGATGGGGTGTTCATAGACGACGGGTTTGGTGTCTACGAAATAATGAATGATGAGGACCCAGTCGACGAAGAGGATAGCGAAGTAGAAGACGCTGCCGAAAAATATGCCAGTGGAGTAAGAAGGTTCGATGAGCCTACAACGGCAGTGGATGAATCTACTAAGGAAGTCAACCTCGGAACAGAAGAAGATCCCAAGATTGTGATTATCTCGGCAAATCTCCCTCCTGATGAAGAAAAGGAACTGGTGCAAATCTTGAGGGAGTACAAGGACACATTCGCCTGGTCTTACGAGGACATGCTCGGTCTAGACCCCTCACTAGTGGAGCACCGACTGGTACTGAAAGAAGGGGCAAAGGCAATCGAGCAGAAACTCCGAAGGTTCCACCTGCTCACAGCCCTGAAGATGAAGGACGAAGTAGATAAACTCCATAAGGCTAGATTCATCAGGGTAGTGCTTTATCCGAACTGGGTGGCCAATATAGTCCCTGTCATGAAGAAAGACGGCAAAGTCAGAATCTGCATCGACTTTAGGGATTTGAATAAGGCATGTCCGAAAGACGACTTCCCGCTTCCTCATCTTGATGTGCTAATCGACAATACTGCTGGGTATGAGACCCTCTCATTCATGGATGGGTATTCAGGATATAACCAAATCCGTCTATCTCCTGAAGATCAAGAGAAAATATCCTTCACCACGCCCTGGGGAACATACTGCTATGTAGTCATGCCGTTTGGGTTAAAGAATGCCGGCGCTACTTATCAGAGGGCGATGATGGCCATCTTCCACGATATGATGCACGTTTATGTAGAGGTATACGTGGATGACATCTTGGTGAAGTCAAGAACTAGGAGAGAACACCCCGAAATCCTAGCCAAGGTGTTGCAGAGGTCTAGAGAGTATCAGCTAAGAATGAATCCAAAAAAATGTGTGTTCGGGGTCTCATCAGGAAAGCTGTTAGGTTTCATAGTTAGTAAGCGAGGCATCGAGATCGATCCGAACAAGGCTAAGGCAATAGCAGAAATGCCTCCTCCAAAGAACATCGCACAATTAAGAGGGCTAATCGGGCGTTTACAATTCATCAGAAGATTTATCTCCCAGCATTCGCAAAGATGTCTCCCATTTTATGATCTCTTGAAAGGAGGGGCAAAATTCGAATGGAATGACAAATGCCAAGCAGCCTTCGATGAGCTGAAAAGTTATCTCATGAATCCCCCAGTCTTACAGCCTCCTGTACCCGGAAAGCCGTTAATCCTATATCTCTCAGTCATTGAGGACTCCCTAGGAGCTGTCTTGGCACAACATGACGAATCTGGGAAAGAAAGGGCAACATACTACCTCTCTAGGCTCTTCAACCCCGCTAAATCCAAGCTCACCACCGCGGACAAAACTTGTGCCGCACTCGCGTGGGTAGTCCAAAAGCTCAAGCACTACTTCCTAGCCCACGAGGTCAAGCTGATCTCAAGGATGGATCCCATTTCTGACCCATAAGTCGAGCAAAATCTCTTGTCGTATCATTGATGCCCTACGTTGGCTCATCATCGTCAAGCTGGCTTTCTCCGATCATGACATTATTTCCATTAGTTCATCGCCCTGGAGGACTCTTCCTGGTCAAATCAATCTCTTTCACTATAAACTCTCTGAGTATAAGTCTGATATTTCATCCCGAATGCTGTGCATGGCTGATTGGACTCATTACATGCCAAAATGCAGAAAAGACCAAAAGGCGACAGGCCCTAGGTCGCCTTCTTGAAAACGACAGCCCCTATGTCGCCATCATAATTCCACATTTTAAATCCTCAGAAAATCGCAAAATGACTCAAGTCAGCCTTCCATATGAGGAAGGCGACATATCGAGCAGTCGCATTCAGAAGGCGACACCTAGGCCGTCGCGTTCAGGGCCTTAAACAGGAAACTCAATCCGAAGCCAATTTGGACCCATGCTATTGATGGTAATTGCTTCATTTGGAAGTCCAAATCACGTCCAAATCCTCTCAAATTCGGAACAGACCTTCCTAACATGTTCCTTTCCGAGTTCCAATAGCCCTTGCACAGCCATACTTACCCAGAGTCGGACTCTTGCCCATTATTCCTCTCAGACCCGAGTTGGGAATAATCACCCATAAGTACCTCGTCTTTGCATCTTTTTGGGCAAGGCCGGATTCTTTAGTTCGCTGAGCAAGAGAGCTTCATCTTCCACGAAGAGAGTTTTCCCTCCAGACGATCAGCAAGAGCCCTCCAGGGCGTTTTCCCATCGGCTACACAATTCTTCTTCCCTTCTTCCCTTTATTTCTTTGATTTCATGCATGTATAGCTTTGTTTTCTTTCTAGTTCAGTATTAGATCACGACACACACACCTATTCTTAACACCCACAGGGGTTAAAAGCCCCAATCCTGTGAGTTCCCCCCATAATAGTTCATGTTCATATGTTTTTCATTGAATAAATCTTCTACACACGAGTTCTAATGGGTGTTTTGTTTGTTTAAATCACTTTGGCAGGTGTTTAAAGGTCAGAGCAAAGTGAGGCTCTTGCCCCTCGGCCGGCTGAGGAGCAGGAAGACGAAGAACCCAAGTCTCCATCCACTGAAGAAGAAGGCGATGACCGCTGCGTCGCGATCAAGAAGGCGTCGTTGCCTACGTCGCGTTAACATCAAAGCATAGCGACGCCTCCTCTGTCGCGTTATCAGGTACGCCTTCTCCTTCATCTTTCCTTTTCAAGGTAGTCAGTCCTCCATCTGAACATCAAGAGGCGACTGCGTTGGTGGCGATCACGGTCAGTTCTTAATCCCTACACCTTCACAATCAATTTCAAAAGGGGATACAAATCCCGTGATTACAATGGGCTTCTTCAATAGCAGTTACTTTAGGTGTCCATGAAAGAGTTAAAGACCTAAGTATCTTTCTAACGATTTCCTCATTAGAAAGAGTTTTACCAAGAGAATTTAAACCTACTACTATGCTTGAAAATCTATTATACATAGTAGTAATGTTTTCGTTTGGAAGTATTTTAAATTGTTTATATTATGATACAAGATATCTATCCTAGTTTGTTTCACTTTATCTGTTCCTTCATAGGTTATCTGCAGATTATCCCACATTTCTTTTGCAGATTTACATGCAGAAACTCTACTAAATTTTTTTTGGATAAAGCACAACATAAATAGTTCTTAGCTTTAAAGTTTAGAGATAACTTATTCTTATCAGCTACTGTAATGGCAGTAGTACCTTCAGCAGGAATAACAACAAAATCATCTACCTCTATTACCTATCACAGATCAAAGTCTGTGTCACGAATGAAGAATTCCATTCTCATTTTTTAGTATTGGTAGTCTTCTCCATTGAAGAGTGGAGGTCTGATGACTAATTGGCCTTCAGCAAATCCGTGTGCTGCCATGGATCTTCTCTAAGATCATTGGATCTTCTTGATTGATCAGAGAGCCTCTCTCTGATACCACTTGTTGGCCCTTTTGGTACTGCAGCAAGCTAACCTAGAGGGGGGGTGAATAGGTTTTTTTGAAATCTGAAATATAAACTTAAACACAGAAATGTATCACTTGAAAGTTTGGTTAGTTGAGTATGATAGAGAGTAGCAGTGCGGAAGCAAATAAACAATCACACAAAGGACACAAGGAATTTATCCTGGTTCGGCCATTCCCACATGGAAGTCCTACGTCCAGTCCCCAAGCAATCTTTAGGGATTTAACTAACCAAGGGTACAGTCCCTCTCAAGGACAATATAACACCCAGCACCACAGCTGGTCTTCTTCTCTTTCCCAGGCAAGAAGGCAGCCCACTTCTTTTACAAGTCAAGAAGTCAACCTCCTGGTACAAACCCCAGTGCGGTTCTGCTAGACTTAAACCCCTAGCTAGGTTCTACAATGTATACAGTCCTACAGTTGGACAAAGATCTTTCTTAGAAAAGAAAGAACAAAGTTAAGAGTTGGAACAAATGAAAACCAACTAAAAGAACTCTCAGCGAAAGGACTCTCTCCCCCAGATTACAAAGATGCACAAAGAGAGAGAGAAGAGAGGAGAAGGAGCTTGAAGCTTGAGGGCTTCAGATGCTTGAACACTTCTTCTTAGGCTCGGGCTCTTTCTCTCTTTTCCTTTGAGTGTATGTGGCGCTTAGGTTCTTTACTAGATGTACACTCTTTGAAAAATATTCAGGAAAGCTCTCTCTTCTTCTTCAGCCTTGCTTTATCTTTTATATGAGCAGCTTTGAACAAATCCGTTGGAGTTCTAGCCGTTGCTCATCTTCTCTTTCTTCTGATATTTTGTGGTCTACGAGGTCTACAAGCATAGAAGAAAGTGTTTAGTTAAAAGAGTGTTTATGTCAAAAAAGTTCATACCTCTATGTTTCCTATTGTCTCCTAGAAGTGGTAAGTAACCCCTTTTTTGTTGGCAGGAAAGAAGAGATCTAGAAAGATAAGTAAAAAGATCTCTTGTCAGAAAGATAGAAGATTACGCAAATCAATAATATATGACTTTTTCACTAGATGCCAAAAGACACTTTGAAATATAAAGGGAATCCATGTTTAAGTGATCAAATCCATGTTTTCAAGCAAATCTATGTTTCACTTATCAAATCCTTATGAGAGCAAATCGATGTGAGAGCAAATCCATGTGAAAGTAAATCCATGTTTCACTTATCAAATTCTTATGGGAGCAAATCGGTGTGTGAGCAAATCCATATTTCACTTATCAAATCCTTATGAGAGCAAATCGATGTTTCACTTACCAAATCGATGTTTGAAGCAAATCGATATTTCACTTATCAAATCGATGTGAGAGACAAATCGATGTTTCACTTATCAAATCGATGTGAGAGGCAAATTGATGTTTCACTTATCAAATCGATATGAGAGGCAAATCCATATTTTCAAGCAAATCAATGTTGCAGTGAAATCTATGTTTTCAAGCAAATCGATGTGGCACTTTGTGAACTGATTCCATAAATTTATATTTATTAAGAAAAATGTAATATTAAATATATTTAATAATATTTAATTAATCATAAGTTTTGTTATCACCAAAATACCATAAATTTATATTTATTAAGAAAAACATGATATTAATTTTTTTTAATAATATTTAATTAATCATAAATTTTGTTATCACCAAAATATAAGGGTAAAATATAGTAATGGTTCAACAAGTCGTTCTTCAAATATTTCCAATTAAATCTTTGTGTGAACGCGTAATTTGTCAATTCCATCTGCAATTGCTCTTTGCTTATGAAGACTTGTCCTACTGAATGTATTCTACCTAGACAATATTGCGTCAAGACTGGTACTTCACCTTCTGCTCCTTTTGTTCGGTCGTCGTATAATTCCAGACTGCTTCCTGGTAAGTGGGACCGTTCTGTGGTTTCCAAAGAAGCGTCATGTGTGTTTAAAGTACTTCTGTAAAAAAATGTACATACATACGTACATGATGCATGGGATAACATGAAGGTTGTTGAAGAATGCATGGGATAACATGGGCTGTTGAAGAATGCATGGGAGTATGTACCTATCAGTAGTTGTACATATGATATAGCCTCTCATTACAAGTTGTGGCGGATCACCTGATTGACGACTAGCATGCGTACTGAGGTAACGAGAGTCCACCACATGAATGTGTAGATTTATGAATGATGTTTCTTGACACTTGTGAAGATCAAACATTGCTTGGACATCCCCATCGTCATGCGACACCTGTTTAACGTGGCCATCAACGGGAAGAAGATACTTCAACATGTTTTCCTGCATGTTTATGAACCTTTCTGAAACCCTGGCATGTATGGATGCCAATTCCATGTCCCTCCCTATGAAAAGAACGAAACTTTGATCTCCAAATGCACATCTTGCAGGGAGCTATTCATCATTGCAGTGCACCGCCATTCTGTCGGACGATTGACATTCGCGGGTCCACCGAACCCATCCCTGCATATATCGCGGCATTTCGGAACTGAATACACCTGCACCGTCATTCCTGCACTAGCCCTCTTCTCTGTTACAGTTTTCCATTCTTTGAGTTACATTTGCAGCCGAAGCGATCTCTCCATCCCCTCTAACGATGGCAAGCTATGGATCTCCTACGAGCGCGGCAATTGGTCGCATTGTGGCGGAAGCAGAGCAACAAGTGTTAATGGCGATGGAAGTGGATGAACCCGCCCTCCAGGTCGTCCGAAGTAGTAATCTTTCTTCTTACCCTATATCCGGTCTTTGTTGACTGAATGTTTCTTTTTTAAAAGTTTTGATCTTCTCTTTACAGACAAGGATCGGAATCAATTTAATACACGATGTTCGCTTTCATGACACTGTAGCGTTATGCAAGACTTGCAGTTTAGGAGCGTGCATCTCAAATTAATGAGAAATTCATCATTCCACACGTATGTCAAATGCGAAGTGGTGACCTACCCTATGTCCCTGATAGTCGATCTGATAACACGTTTCGAAGGAGAAGATCGTTTTAAGATTGGCCCCTGTAGCTTGCCTTTTCGTCCTTCAGACCTGGCAACGGTTATGGGTATACCCAATCATGGTTCACCCATCAATCTAAAGGCGGATGGGGCAAAAGCTAGTTTGCGCCGCATCCTTGGATCCAAACAAACGATGGACAGGCATAATGTCTTGCGAAAGCTTATGGAGTACATTCCACAAGAGGGTGAGCTAGCTATTGAAACTTCGGTGAAGCTTTGGTTTGCGCTTCTATGTTTTTGTTTCTTCTTCCCCACAAGTGGGAGGGCGGGGTTGCTGTCCATTCTGCCATATGTGGATGACCTCCATGACATGAAGAGCGTTAATTGGGCTGCTGCCATCTACGAGTACCTGATATCGACAGTGCAGTAGTGTCACGAGCATGTGAAGACAACCGTAACAGGAGCTCCGTCTACCAAAACCATCTTCCTAACCGGTTGCGTTCTCGCTCTCGGTGTAAGTTTTATCTGCTCTGTTACAGTACACAAAGTAGTATTTTACATACGATAGATCTATCTGTTACAGAACGTAAAGTAGTATTTTACATATGATTCACCTGCCTCTTACAGTACGTGAAGTACTCTTTTACATACAATATAGCTATCTGTTATAGTACCTGAAGTAGTCTTTTACATACGATACACCACTCTGTTATAGTACGCGAAGTACTCTCTTACAGACGATACACCTGCCTGTTATGGTACGCGAAGTACTCTTTTACTGAGAAATGCTATGGTGCGGCGAAGCCTTTTGATACGGCACCCCCGTAGCATAGCACGAACCATTAGATTTCAATCCAACGGTGGAGCGCTACAGTACACTCGTGCTCGGTGTTCGGGTGCTCGGGTGTTCAGAATACTCATTGCTCGGTGCTCGGTCCTGCTCGGTGCTCGATCCTGCTCGGTGAATATAGACAGACCGTTGGATTAAAAATCCAATGGTCTGGACTGATGATACGGCGGGGCCGTACCTAAAGACCTCGTTGTATCATAACATTACTCCTCTTTTACATACGATACACTTGCATGTTACAGTACGCGAAGTACTCTTTTACATAGGATATATCTATCTGTTACAGTACCTGATGTATTTATATGATACGATATATATATCTATCTGTTAATTATGATATAAGCATGGTTCTTGACGCACCTGTTAAAATTGAAACCAGATCATTCCCAAATAGATCCCCTATTTTTTCGTTGGGATTGCCGGGGTAAGGGACAGTCCTTATCCGACCTACTACGGGGATTGCGACGCTCTGATGTAAGTGTGACTTACCCCTAGACCTGTGTTATCTTCGTATATGATATCTTCCTATGACTTTACTTCAGGTATATTTGAAAGTTAATGTGAGGGATGACCGACCTAAGGTCTCGCGACAATTGACGACATCCACGTCCACCACTTCCGAAACTCCTCCATTAGATAAACATGTTGTTGGCATTCTTCAGGAGCTTTTAAGAGTGTCCAAACAACAAAGGGAGGTCATGGAGTTGAAGAGCGACCTCTTATAGCCTACAAAGACTGGAGGAACAATTTGAGTGTCAGCCTCAGTGGCAACATCCACCCGCGGAGCCACAATTTGCATTCTTAGTCCTACCGCCACCGGAGCTCCCTACAGCTTCAGTACCATCACACAACATAGTAAAGATGAGTACCCGATGCCAAGGTAATGTTTTACAATATATATTTTATACATTTATAGTATCATTCATAGTTATTAACAGTATTTGATATATTCAGTTACAGTATATGTTTTATACATTACAATATCATTCATAGTTATTAACAGTAATTCATATATTCAATTACAATATATGTTTTATACATTTACAGTATCATTCATAGACATTTATAGTATTTCATATATTCAGTTACAGGAATGAGAACCCCTTGACAAGGTCGCGGCGATCAATGTCAGAGTGGCAGATGTCGGAGCCAAAGGAAGATAGAAAGAGGGGGCGAAAGGAGGAGGCCGACGAGAATAAGAGAAAGGAGGAGGCGAAGAAGAGGAAGGAAGAGGAGGAGGCTGAGAAGAAGAAGAAAGAGGAGGAGGGGAAGAAGAAGAGGAAGGAGGCGGAGAAGAAGAAGAGGAAGGAGGCGGAGAAGAAGAGAGGGGAGAAGAGTAGAGGACGAAGGAGGCGGAGGAGGCGGAGAAGAAGAGGAAGGAGGAGGAGGAGGAGGAGGCTGAGAAGAAGAGGAAGGAGGCGGAGGAGGCAGAGAAGAAGAAGAGAGAGGAGGAAGGAGGCGAAGAAGAAGAGGAAGGAGGCGGAGGAGGCGAAGAAGAAGAAGAGAGAGGAAGAAGAGAAGAGGAGGAAGGAGGCGGAGAAGAAGAGGAAGGAGGAGGAGGAGCAGCAGAAGAGGAAGGAGGCGGACAAGAAGAGGAAGCAGGTGGAGGAGGAGCACAAGAATAAGAGAGAGAGGAAGAGCAGAAGAGGAAGGAGGCGGAGAAGAGGAGGAAGGAGGAGGAGGAGGAGCACAAGAGGAAGGAGGTGGAGGAGGAGCAGAACAGGAAGAGGGAGGAGGAAGATGAGGAGAAGAGGAAGGAGAAGGAGGAAGAGAAGAAGAGGAAGGAGGTGGAGGAGGCAGAGAAGAGGAATAGGCCTCATATTTCCCCATCCTCATTGTCCAGATGAGTTACAGTTGGGACAAGAAAAATGTGGCAACTGGAGATATATACGGTATAGTTTCCCCTTAACAGTAGAAGATACATAACTTTAATGTTCTGTTACAGTAACCTTAATATTACATAACAGTAACGTTAAGACCCCGTCACAGTAACATTAAAGTCCTCTTACATAAAATTCTTTTATTACTTATTCTATCGCAGCCAGAGGATTATCGGTACCACAAAGCTACGGAAGTCAACATGTCCACTTCCAAACCGATCTTTGTTGACTCTCAAGAGAGTACAGACACACTTCCAACGAGCAAGAAAGAGGAGAGACAAGATTACGTCGCCCGGGAAGTATTAGGAGTGGACGAAAAGTCTTGGATTGAAAGATTTCTGAATGAGTGCATCATTAATGAGTACGTGTTACAGTACATGTATTTCCTTTTTACAGTTCGGAGCTTTTCTGTTACATTATATTAGTTCGTCTATTACTGTATGACATCTCCATTCTTACAGAAGATGTACACCTTTCTTACATGTAGTGATTTGATGTTCGGCGACACTCTCGAAGGATACGATAATTTCCTCACATTTAAGGACATCTGGGAACTATTGTTCGGGGGGCAGAGCGAATCAGTCATAATTGACTGTTATGTCAACACTTACTTGTTTCTCCCCCGTCAAGAGAACTCAAACATTTTTAAGACTTTTGGATATTTGGGAGCCACTTTAAAGGGTTACGTCCAATCGTGCAAAGATGATAAGAGTAAACAACAACATCTCGATTACTCTTTCAAAAGATTGGATCGTGCCCCAACTGAATTAGACCTTCTCTTCTCCCCCATGCACGTTGGGACGAACCATTGGGCTCTTTTGGTCATCAATATTAAAGAAAAAGAGTTCCACGTGTACGATTCATTAAGAAACAAAGATCGTCCTGACATTCCACAATACATAAGTGCCAAGTGTTACATACATGGCTTACATTTGTTAGAGAGCATGCACACTTATGTTACATATGTTACAGTAAATGTACATCAAGTAATTGGAACTCTTTTGTTAATTCTTTCATGCAGGTAGACATACTGAGAACATACATGAAGGGCAGGGACATCGATTCAGCAAATTGGTCGCTATGCTATCCCAACCCATGCCCACAATAAGGATCGGGAGATGACTGTGCCATTTTTACTTACAAATACATGGAGTGTCTGGCACGTAGGGACACTCAAGGTTTCCCCTTCAGTCAGGATGACATGCCAACCGTGCGAGCAAGGTTCACCCTCCACTTCATCAAAGCATACTTCAATGCACAAGAACGTTCAGAGCGTATATAACGCAAGGCAAAGAACCATACTTTCCGCACGTACAATTTCCTACAGCCAGTGTAATGATATTGTACATTTACTTGAGGAAACACTTGTTTATTTATTACAGTGAGGACACTATCTACTAATGTTTTCTATTACAGTATACATAATAACATGTTACAGTATTTACTTATTTTCATTATAGTATAGATAATAGCATGTTACAGTTCGAGCACTACACTTTTACAGTTCTACCTGCACTACGATCACTACACTCTTACAGTTCTACTGGCAGTACAAGCACTACACTATTACAGTATACGTAATAACCTGTTACAGTATTTACTTATTTTGATTATAGTATAGATAATGGCATGTTACAGTATGTTATTGCTAACATGTTGAGTTTGCATGATAGAGAGCACATACAATGGATTTTATATCGGCCACAGAATACTGCATAAAATGAAAATATATTACATAAGCAAGCCCCATTACAATAACTCTTTATACTCCCTAAGCCGACCACTCACGAGAGGTGGGAGGGGAGGAGGAACGAAGAGGGCTGGGGAGGGAGGGGAGGAGGAACAGATGAGTTCTGCCTCAGGGCCGATGTCAGGGCCGATGTTGGTGAGGCCCTTGTTGCTATACAGCCGAGAGGCTTTGGATAAAGCCATCCTCCAGCCAATGTAAAAACCATTCCAGAAGTCGGGACTGAAGGGCGGTGGCGAAGGTGGAGCCGATGGCGCCAGTGGCACTGGTGACACAGGTGCCTTCCCATCCCTGTGGGGAGCACCGTCAAATGAAGACATCTGTAAATAAAGAGGAAGAAGACGAGCAAGAAAGATAGGAAGAAGAAGACTCAGAGAAGCTTGTGAAGGATAAGTATGAGGCCATGGGTTCCTTTTATAGTTGTGAAGAACAGTTCACGGGTCTTCAAAAGGACCTATGTAAGTGATGTCAATAGTTGTTGTAAGTGTGCTCTACACATTATGTAAGAGAACTTCTCATCGATGTGAGTTCACGGCCCTTCGAAAGGATAGAAGCGTAGGTGTCGATTGGGAAAAAGGCATTCGAAAGGACGGAAGGATAAGACGGAAATGGAAAAAAGAGATGGATACAAAAGAGACAGAACTCGTGAATCGAGGGTCATAAATGGTGACGTCTCAAAAGTAGGGACTAGAAATTAAAACAGGCGAAAAAGTAAGGACTCTACGTCTTTCAGTATTCTGACAGAGACGAGAAAAAAAGTATCACATTCTGACAGGGACTCCCAATTAATTTTTCCTTATATCTAAGTGTTTACAGATATATTTTAATTTGAAAGGTTAATTTTCAGATAAAAATATGTTTTTAAAAGGGGACTTGAGACATTTGACTCTAGTAAATTGATAACTGTTAGAGTCCAATCCTTTTCTGTGCTTAGAGGATCTGTACTCAAGAAATATTAGGAGCAAGACAGTTGGAAAAGTCAAATGATGTTAGGAGCAAGAGGAACCTCTTACAGGAGAGAAATATGGAGATCGAAGAAGGTAAATCACTTCTGAAACTTTCATATCCACACACACAAGTTCTTGACTACCGTCTTCCCACCCTGACTACCCACCTTTCTCAAAGTTAGAGCGTCACAAAATTTTTCCTTGAGACTATTTTTTAGACCTCCTCATTGTTTTTGATATTTTATTATCTTAATGATATTTCAGTCCAACAATAAATTCAAAAGTTGTAGGAATGAAACGATCAGAACCATTTGTCAACCTAAAATAAATAAACAAATTTTATGATCATATTTATTCTTTTTTATCACTGATCTTATTTAGACCAATCATACAAAAACAAATATATCTCCTAATTATTTATTGCCACAGGCCCTACTCATTTACAAAAGAACTTCACCTTTCTCGAAGGCAATATGATCACTAGGAACCAAGCTAGTATGAGATTTTAGCAAGTCTTGTTTTACCTAAAAAAAAAGAGATTTTAGCAAGTCTTATGAAAATGTCTAAAGTTTAGGAGGAAATTATTATACCCAACTATGAGCTAAATTAAGCATGAGATGTCAGCGTACGTAGCCTATTCTTTAAGCTCTATGTCGTCTCTTTGTCGGTTACAAAGATTGTCCTCTCCTTTTCGTATAATGTGCAAAAATTTGCAAGAAGCCCACTTTGTCTTGTTACTTTTTTTTGTTTTACGAATATTGCCTTTTCAGCATGGTTTGCTAGGATATGGACGTGATTTTTTATTATCTTGGTACAGTTCTATACAAATAATATTTTATTATTATAATAATAAAATTTTAAATTTTATTAAACCAAACTAGACCAAACCAAACTGATACAATATACCTCACTACCATTTTGTACCAGCAAATATCCTACTATCAATTTCTGTACCAGCAAAATTCGATTTGACTAGATACAATGATTCAACCAATCATGTTTTTCAATAAAAAAATTGAAAGTAGCATCATGAATAATAATTTTCGGAGGATACACATGCATTTGAAATGGAGCAGAAGATGTGTCTTCATCATTCCTTAAATTGTGTTTCTTCAAAAAGGAGAGAGTCAACCTTGATATCGACGAAGGAATAACCTTTCCAAACCAATAAGTTCATTGTTGGGGATGCAATATATGGTTATTAGGGGTGTTTATAATTTGAGAAAGATTTTGTGCACTTCTCAAAGTGTAAAAATGTCATGTCATCTTGCATTTTTCCCTCCCATTGGTGGGAATCAAGGTGCCACATGGATCTCTCTCCTCTTTTTCACCAGTGGGAGGGGAGAAGTGCAAGATGACATGATATTTTTACACTTTGAGAAGTGCATAAAGTTTTTCTCTTATAATTTAGTTTGATTTAATTTACCGAAGATTTTAAAAAAAATAGACTAAATTAAATTTAGATCCGATTTGAACCAAATCAAATCAAAATCTCTTAACACCAAACCATGATTTAACTTGAAAATGAATAGATTTTTAGATTCTCTTAATCTTAAATAAAATTTAAATTATTTATTTTTCTAATAAATCACTGTCAAATCAGATTTAAAATAAAATATTAAATGTTGATGATCATATTACCCTTCATAAATATATTTTTACGTAAATATATTGAATAAACTTGATAGATATATACAAATTAAAAATATTCTTGTAATTTCATTTAATTTGTTTAGTTTATAGAATTTAAAAATCGAATCATACCGAATTTTTTTTATTTGATTTAGAATCAAATTAATTTTTTTTCACAAATCGAATCAAATCAAATCAAATCGATCGATTTGATTTAATTTTTCAATTTAAACCGAATAATGAACACCTCTAATAACCATAGAAAATATGCTACTTGATTCGATTATTAACTATTTCTAATCTAGTCACTTAAATGGTGGCAAAATCATAAAACCTTATGGATATATATGCAGATATAGTTTCACCTCACTCGATCGATACGGTAGTATATATGCATGCAATTAAAATCAACAATCAATAATATATGTACAACTAAAATTTATATAGATATGTAAACATTTTTTATTAATACATTATTGGATCAGAATTGAAAAACTATATTATATAATTCACTTTATTTCAATGCGAAAGCAGGTGATGGATGGAAGAAGTGCACGTACATCCTTCGGCATGCATTAATGTTCGCATTCTTATTAGATATTAGCCATATTCATGGTTGTATAGTGACATTTTTTATACGCATAGTGGCAAATTTCATGTACTCTTTATATGCTTTTGACTATGTTTTTAAAGATCATATGCCGTACAATTTATATTGTAAATTCACATAATTCAGAAACCAATTTACGATCCCCAAAAGGTGGCGTCAGAACATTAATTGCACGTTGTCTTGTTTTATAATATCCCGTGAGAAATGTACTACATATATATACATAGAAGATAGAAAAATCAACGATAAATTAATTAGAAGTTTCTCATTGTAACAAGGAGATCCTTACTCAGTGGGGTCCTAATGGTGCATCCATATAAATTTAGTGGGGCCACCCATGGTGAAATTTTGTATCCCCAATATAATTTTTTTTATCTAGTGGGGTCACAAGTCCCCATTGGATACATACTAGCTCCGCTCCTGCCGGACTTAACGTATACTGTAATAGGTGATAACACTTACTGTAATGAGTTACAGTTCTATTAAAGACTAACAAATAAGTCAAAAATCTGATAAGAACTCTTAATTAATTTACCCAAAAATTAATTACTTTCAAAAACTTAAGTATCGAATATAGAGAAATACTGAGTGTAAGAGCACTCTTGCACTTGAGTTATAAGAGAGCTCTCTCCGTTGATTCACATAAAATAGACAAATAAATTACGACATATTTGACATGTCATTTTATAAGTCTAATTAACTCAAGCATTTATGAACCTAATTTAAATATATTTATGAGTCAACTTAGATTTTTATGAACGCATTTACAACATAAATGTAATTGTGCACTTACACTAAATATTCTTGTTGAGATATATATAATTGTTGTCGAGACTATCGATAATTAGAGTCCCAATACATGACCAAATTTAGTTTTCACATTAAATATTAGTTTCGACGCAATAAAAACTCAATTGGTAAATGCCGAAATCTTCATGGACTCAAGAAATTTTTCTAATGAAGTCACTCCTTTTAAAAAAAATTAACCAAATTAATTTAATGAAAATTTTTAAACTCATTAAGATCACGTAATCCCACTGATTCTTCTCTAGATCCCCGATCTCACTGGTTCTTCTCCATATACACATGAAGAAAATAGAAAACTCAGCAAATTAATAATTAAACTCCGATGTGATCGATGCTCTCCGGCCATCTTAATCGCCACTCAATTAAGATCCACAATCCTAGCCTTAAAATCGTGAATTAATTAACTTGCCATCTCTTAATTGTTCCTGATTCCTTCAGAATTCCCAACCAATGTATATGTAAGCGTAAAAAATCCCATATAAACACTGCCTTCTCATATAGACCTTCCATGAACTTAACTCGACGACGCATAGAAAGAGAACAAGAAGAAGAAATTAAGGAGCACCTATATATATACTTTATTCGCGCGCGGAAAGGTCATGGTAACGGTGGGTGGAAGGGAAGGGGAGGCAAACACAGTAGGAACGTACGGCTGCGCCGAGAGAGATGGAAAGTGGGTGGGAGGAGCTAATTAGCAGGGCCTGGTACAGTAGCACTTGCGCCAGAACCCGCGGCAATGGCCGCCGGGGAAGCCCTCCGAGTGGCACACCAACGCGCAGTTGCGGTCGTTGGTGCAGGTGCCCTTGAACTGGTGGCTCTGCGACTCGCACAGCCTCGCTTCCGCGCGCCACGGCGTCTCTGCATATATGCAGCATCCACACAAACATGCACACACGCAGAGAGCTCAGATTAATCGGAAGCAAGCTAACTCGAGTGACAATATATATACATCAGGTTTCCAAGAGCCACAAACGGAGGAGCTAGAAAGCTAACACGACTTCAAACTCTGTGTGTCAGTGGGTGTGTGTGTGTTTGCGCATGAGAGAGAGAGAGAGAGAGATGTGCCTTCAGCAGGCATCAGCACAAGCGCCATCAGGAGAAGGCACAACGGAGAGGGACCTTTCGTCATCAGATGCAAAGAAAGAAAGGCTCACAGCTCCGGCAGGTACAGAACCTGGAGTTGTGCTCGATGTGATCGAGGAACTCAACCCGCATGAGTATTTATGGAATGCAATGGCGACTCCAGGTGTCGCATTGCGATCGAACAAGAGGCCTGCATGCAGCGGTGCCACGCGCTGCACTCAAAACGGGCTTTCTGTGCCTACGTGCAGGCAGTTGCTAACACCAGTACGCCAGCGAAGAGTCCAGATCTTCATAGAGACACTAGCAGTGACTAACAGATGAGCGCCAAATGTCTCATGTCCTCTTTTCAAAATATATTTATATCACGACTTTTTAAATTAAAATATAATTCTAAATATTTAGATATAATTATAAGTACTAAAATATAATCATAAATTATTTGAAATATAAATATTAAAATATAATTATAAACACCTAATATAACATTATGCTTATAATTGTATTCTGGTGTTATAATTATATTCTAGTATTTATAATTGTAATTTGATGAACGTATTAATTACAAGTATAGCACCAAAATACACTAGTAAACATTCATTGCATTCAAATATTTATGATTATATTTTCATTTTTCGTGTTTATAATTGTATATAATATATTTTAATCTGAAGAGTGGATTTTCAAGTAAAAACATATTTTGAAAAAATGACTGTTGGAATTCAATCCTCCTCTGGAATCAATGTCCAACCACCAAAAATCCATGCAAACGTGGAACCCCGGATAGCAGCTCTCTTCTTCCATATCTATGCCGACACCTGGTTGGCCACAGTAAACATGCCAGGCTTCGAATAATGTTAATAAACTAGATACATAAGTTTGAACATGTGACATGGATGAAGGTTCAAGAAAACTGAGTATTATATTTTATATTTAAATAAAATAATATTTTTTATTATTTGTTGAATGCAGGGATTCAGTTTCAATTTTCATGTAGCCAACAGTTTAATCATGTCCACGTGGAACTATAATTAATCAGCCCATCCCAGATGTTTCTTCTAATGTGGTAGCTAGGAATGCGTTACTGATCATAGTACCACAGTCTCTTCTTCCTGTAGCAACTCCATGCTCACGGTTTGCGCACTGATTCCAAAATGAGATTGTCCCACTCCAGCGGAATGTTAGTATCATCACACTGTAACATAAAGTGTTTAGAAATTTGCAAAAATAACACTTTCATAGAAATGAAATGGTTACGAAATTACTACTCATATATATAATAACTTTGTTTTATAAGCATAATTGCACAAATATCCATGTGATTAACTACTGTCAAAAGAAATACATAGCAGCACATGAATAGAAGGATCTTTTTGTATTCATATTTATGCCATCAAAATATTCTTTCAATTTTAATTTGCATTTGAACTAACAAGTCAATGCATAAGAAACGTTTTCTAACCATAGTTAAAGTTCTAACTGAATTTAATTTTTATTTATTAGACAACGGGGAGGGAAGGGCGATTGTGCAGCATATTTAAGCAGTGAGGTTATAATACATATGTGATGTATACAAAAGTGATGATTCTGCCATTATTTATATAAGAGTTATGTGTAAGCTCCCCAAAAAGTGTTTATGTACTAAAATTACACCAGCAAATTTATTAAATTCAGAATACAGAGCATGGATTCCAGTTTTCCTCCGCTCATATAATTTCTGATGAATCTTCTCTAACGGAAAGTTGAAAGTTAGAATGGGCATATGCTATACACCATCTTACATATACAAAAAGGCTGACATCAGAAACACCGCTCAATTGGAAACCTTTGCTAAATCTTTATTCCTGGCGTCGAATATAAACAATTCCAATTTGATGAGATGAGAATTACGATACTCGGTGAAATTTACATTAAAATGCACGTATAAATGAAAAACATAGACATGTTTAAGTGTTGAGGCAAATTTCTTTTACTGTGGAAATCCAATGGGCAAAAGCTCGAGGTGCCTGAAAGATATTAGGAAAGGTGTTGTATATATATTGCAAGGTACATCTGCTTGCCGTTTGGAAATAATCATACCAAGGGATAAGACGTAAGGACATAAAGTGTTCCCAGGCAGAGCCTTCCCTGTACTCAAGGTGGCCAAACAATATGGGGTTATACGTGTTTGCTAATCGAATGAAGACCACCACTTCGTTCACCAGATACATAATAAGCTTAACCCCTAGTTGCAACTTCACACTATTAGCCCTCCTCCCCAAACTCTTTGGTAAATCTCTCGTGCACGTCCAGATCTGATTTGCTCACAGTTGGCCTTTGTCTAGCAAGCACTTTATCGAAATCTGTTCTCGTAATTGGTGGTGGAAGAATCTGTGGAAGCCATTGTTCGGAAGAAAGCGAGACAGTTAGAAAGGAACAAAGATGAAGCAGATAGCAGAAATGAGATGAAAGCGAGGGTGTGTTCCATCTTGCCGGCACCTTAGAGGCAAGGCCCTTTGCAGCAAGTTCCTGCATTGTCGTCTGGACAGCTCCCGGCTGCTTGGGCCCACATGGTACCCACATGTCATTGTCGGTTCTCACAAAAAACATGGCATCTTGTGTTTTACGCACAGGTTCAAAGAGGACATCTTTAACCTAACAAAAGAGCAATCGGTGAGGCTTAGCAAACGTGGTAAATCCACAGGAGAAGACAAGAAAAATTAAGGGTTAAGCAGAACTGAATTACGCCAGTTAAGTCACTTACACAAACAGCTATATCAGAACCGGAGAAACCATCTGTTCTGCGAGCTAAAATTTCGAAGTCACTTTCTGCTAAGTTGTGAGGAGTATCTCCTAAATGTACCTGTGTAGTTCACCGCAAGTATCATTTATCAACAGAGTTGTTATCATTCTAGGATAGAGCAGGGAACAGAAGAATGGAACTTAAAACAACAGTTCCTTAAAAGAGTTATGGCAATGCTAGTACAAACAGTCAATATTGTTCTATACTCTTAAGCCCTCTTGAGTGACCTAGTATGCCTGAACTAGTCTTATAGTACCAAGAGTAAGACTATAAAGTCCAGTGGGCATAATTTCTGAAGAAAAATATGTGAACTCCACACACCTTGAACATGTGCTGCCGAGCCTTCAAATCAGGAAGGGGTATATAGATTCTTTTGTCAAAACGGCGTCTTATTGCCTGCATGGAACTTACATGAGAAACAAGGAACTTCTTACAATACCAAAGATACTGATAAACAATCAACAAAATACAGACAGAACGGATAGGGTGCATAACTATAAAATATCACCTGATCAAGAGAGTATGGAGTATTTGTAGCTGCAAGCACAAGAACCTTCTGCTCATTATTTCCCACTCCCTGAAAGGTAGAGAAATTATATGCCTCAATATGATAGCATTTAGAAAAATAACCAGATTAATGAGAGCAGCGTTCGGAAGCCTTTTTAAACATAACATTTTCTTCTCAAATTTTTTTGTTTTGTTTTGGCAGTATGCTAATCCTCCTCAAGATGGGGACCCCACTAAATGAAAGCTTTCATGAAATAAGAGTTTCCTCTAAAGGGAAAAAAGTCCTCATAATTTGTTGCCATTAGAAGGTGTGGATTTACCATAGTCACGGATTATCAGGACAGTCGTTAGTCAGAAAATGGGATGGAGGAAATTTTGTACTTACATGTAACATAAACTTCCAGATTCTGGCTTGCTAGAATAGATGAGTTAGCAATTTGGCACAGGAGATGTTCATTATAATGAATATAGCTACCCACCTTTAGCAAAAGAGTGCAGTTTTCCTCCATCCATTGATAACATGGTACTAAGAAAATGGAAGTGAGTCGAAATGGAGTCACATGAGTGTGAATCCACACCGCCATGTGCACCATTAACTAAAAGTTTGATCACTTGAATTTACAAAATTCAAAAGAAATAACGGCCTCCATATATGCCATTTTCAAAGGTGTTTATATGATTTGTTTAACGTGCTGCATCAAAGTGAAAGCGTGCCACTGCTTCTATTGCAGTAACTTCTGAGTTCACGACTATGGAATCTGAGAAAACTTTGTATATTAGATTTTTTTAATACAGAGAATTTAATACAATACACTACGTACCATTATTCTCTCAGCTACTGAAACTAGAAGGCCCACAAACTAGACAAAGAATACCATATCCGTCCACCTACATCTGCTGCATACTACAAAAGTACACACAACACTGTAGACTTCCTTCTTGGAAGAAGAAGAAACTACAAACACGAACTAGCAGATTGTGTGTGCCAATAGTTTCAGAAATATTAAGATTCCTTAATAAATTCACAAATACTTGCGATTAACCCCTTAATTATCCTCATCTTAATGCTTCTTCCAATGACCAAAGAACAAACTGATCTAATCAAGGATTCAAGATTTGGAAGACTTCAATCAACTGGTTACCTTGACTTATATCCAGAATCCCATGAAACCAGTTAGCAAGTAGAAAACTCACACAACCCTGAAGTGTCCCCCAAAACTGTGTATTTTTTTTTTTTTTTTGAAATGTGGATAATACCACAAAGTATATAGAGTAAAGGAAAAATGTACAAGAGTAGAGGTCTAGCAACAAAAAGACCTCCAAAGAAAAGCCCTCTCACCTGCCAGACCACCCAAAATAAACTAACTCACCTCCTGAAGGACAAAAGGAGAGGAGACAGAGGACTCTCTAAGTGACCTAATAATTTAGCCCAACCCACAACATTACTCTTAATCTCTTGTAACACTGATTCTTCAGTCCTGGCTGACCTCCTGAAAATTCTGTTGTTTCTTTCAATCCAAATGGCCCAAATGGTGGCAAGCAAAATGATCCACCATACCACCCTGTCAGCCTTCAACTGAAAATTCATGTTCCAGCCCAAAAGTAAATCCTTCGCTCCAGAAAAAGAAGGGATAACAATCTGAGTACAGAGCTCAATCTCATTCCAAATCATTTTAGAGAAAGATCAGGCTGTTAGAAGATGGTCCAAGCTCTCCTCCTCAACCCCACAAGGCTGCATAAAGTTGGAATATTGGGGAACAACCTGGATCAACCCCCCAAAACTGTGTATTACAAGCGAAAGCAACAAATTTGGCATAGATATGATCTTCTCTGGTGCAACTGTAAAGTTGAATTGAAAGATAATCATTCAATAGATCTTACTAATACTTCAAAAAACATTTAGATCCAGAATGGTGGTTAAAGCGAAACGAAATGTGGCAAAACCCAAAAGTTAATTGCATATTTTCTCCAATAAGCATCAGAAGTCTAAACTTCCTCTCTATCCCCAAATCTCTTCAAGGACTTTGACACTGATTTGCATCAACAACCCACCAACCAGCCAATCACCTATGGAATGAGGAGAAAGGAAGCGGAAGAGAACCCAATCACTTCCATTCCTCTCGTTAGACCATCTGTAGCACTAATGGCTACAACTCTAACTCGATTATTTTCTAATAATTGTTGTACCTAACAAGTAACTTTTATTTGCTGACTGCCGGTTTCTCACCTCTTGCCTACCAAAACATTATAAATTTTTGGCATTTTTCCCAGTGGAAAATCTGTCTTAAGAACTATCACAAAACTCATCTTCAAATCTGCATTCACATCTAGACCACACATACTTTTTTCTATATTGTTAGATGCCTTCAAACCAGTGTAAAAAATTACCATGTCAAGTCACCCGACGCCCAAAAAAGAAACCCCTTACCATAAGAAGGTACTGATCAAAAACTCAATACCGGCAACCATCGACATCAATTATGAGCACCATACAGAAAACAAGGTAGGGATTTCAAGGCATACAGCAAATAACATTAAAGTGTCATGTATTCTTTCCTCTGTTACAGTGAAATGTCATTATTGACTTTGACATTCTCAAGTTATTTAAAGAAATGTGCATAAAATAATAATACAACAGCAAAAAATACAAAACATGACCTCTCTGATCAACGCTGACCTTATCCATCTATTTACAGGTCTAGCATATAAACCTTTCAACTTCATATCTGACCAAACCAGTCATTCCACGCCATTTGTTAGCATCAGGAAAATCTAACCTGATCATGACTCGGCACAACAAATGGAACCGACCAGCCCAGTCTGCAATCCTGGGTAGTGTCTAAACATGTATTCCATTTCATTCTTGACACAACCTATAAGTCTGGTCTGGTCGAGCACCTTCCTTTCTCCCCATTCTTAAGACAACTGAACCTGACACAACAGGCCCATTTCTAGACTCCCTGGATCCATGTGGTTCTGTTATTACTCCAGAACTTCTCAAGAAAGAAATCTTCTAAAGCAATCATCCAATTCACACCAAGAACCTTCACTACTCCCCCTTTTTACAATATGAAGAACTGAAACTACTGATTGGTGAGCATGGGGTCAAGGCAGTCTGCAAAGGTACTGGGAAGAAATGGCAAAAAATCAGGCAGAAATCAGCTGGAACTACTGTTTATTAAAAAGATGAAACTTCCCTAATTTGGACAGAAACAGACAAATAAAATGACCAGGCTGATTAAAGAATGCAGACTGATTTTATCCAACTTCATCTGATTAGAACATTCAAGCTATGGACAACACAGTTCAATTTGAACCACTTTTCTGGAAAACTGCTCATCAGATACAATCAGCTATTGCTGCATGTCCTCAACATCTTCACAGAATTTGCCCAGCAATCCAAAGCATCCCCCGCAATTGTACCCAAGAACTTTACCTTCAACCTACAGCATTTTCCCCTTGAATGTTAAATTAAATCTCTTTAACAGCCATAAAATTGAACCTTCACCAAAGTTTTCAATTAATGTCCAAAGATTTTCTGCAAACTTTCCCGCTAAAGGCTATGCTATTTGGGTGCAGACAAGATCAACTGATGCTCAATTCGAACACATGGAATAATGAAGATTTTATCTAAAGCTAAAAGAAACACCAATAGATTCTCATAGCTCATATCCAAAATCTATGAGAACATAAGATAAACCGGAAATAACAAATGCTCTGACAATCCAATAGAACACTGGAGAATTCTAAAAATCTGAAACTGCAGACAACCTGATATGAAATTCAACCACAGACCAAATTGACATACATGATGCTTCTGCAGATACCTGCATTTGTACAAGTAGTTCTGTCTTGATCCGTCGAGAAGCTTCACTTTCGTTCCCTTCACCACGCTGACCACATAAGGAATCTATCTCATCAATAAAAATGATGGAAGGAGCACTTTCACGAGCCATCTGGAAAAGGTTTGCAACCAGCTTCTCACTCTCACCCATCCATTTTGAAACAAGATCTGAAGAAGAAATACTACATAGACAACAAGTATTTCATTTTTAGTTACTCAGAATTGCACCTAACTACCACAAACCCTGGACATGATGAAATTAAATATTTCATACATATGAAAGTAAAAACTACTGGTGTTATTTAAAGATGCGGACATAAAAGATCCTAGTCCAAAGCTGACTACAGATTCCCGGACTACGGCTTTAAGAAGAAGATAAAGGATGAACTTGTCTTCAACTACAGCTGCACTGGAAAAACAGACTGGACTGCACAGCAAAGGTAGCATACCCCACAGGGTCTTGGAGCCTGAATTTGGCATTTTTCTTCCCTTTCAAGCAAAGGGACCTGTATCCCAATTCACTAAGGCAGTATTTAGAATGCCTGGGGTCTGTATCTCATTGAAATCCCTGACAGTCCAAGAAAAGGATGAAAACTAGGGCTGCAAACAGAATCCAAAAACCCGATGTTCCGATCTGATTCCGATAAGAATTATCGGTTTTGGAATTGAAAAATAAGACCGATAGCTTACCGGAATCGGTATCGGTTATTCCGATAAATTATCCATAAACTCAAAAGACAAAGCCATGGTAAGCACCTTAGCTTATCGGAATTTCGGTTCTGGTAATATAATCGGAATCAGATCGAAATCGGAAATGACTATTCCGATTATATCAGAATCGGAATCGAAAGTTTTAAACAGTTATCGGAATCGGTATCAGAAACTCATGTTTCGGGTACCGAACCCGACCCAGTTGCAGCCCTAGTGAAAACCCATTGGGACTAGAGCCTCTCAGAATCACACTACAAGGGTGCGAGATGCACCCAATTGTTTATCCCTCTTGATTCCCGGCAAAAGCAGGCCTGAGCTGCTTTTGAATGTTACAATCCTGATTTGGGAGGAAAGACAAACTCAACTACTTTTTCAATGTGGACCTTCCTCTACATCCGTATTATGTATTACATCCCAAATGCGAATTGTATTACTGATTGCAGGAAAAAAATCTGAAAGCTAACAGGTAGTTGTCAAAAGGTCTATTTTAACAGAAACACCCTTTTTACCACCATTCCTAAATGTTGCTTCAAAATCAAAAGAAAATAGGACTTGACCAAGATCTTAAACTACCACTAGAAACATTAGAGCTGCCTTACAGGACATTGTCCCACCCAGAAAAGACAACAAAGGAGAAGATACGATTAGTGGCAGAAATTGCTGCTGAAGAGTAAAGAGAAATACTGAAACTGTTCACTAAGGTTTTTTTTTCCCCTGAAAATCACATTTAACAAAACATCTTTCAGATGCATTAGCATTCATGAAATGCCCTGTAAAATGGAACTAAAAAATGCATCAGAAAACTGGACAGGTCATGGTAAATTGCATGTTTTAGTCAAAATTCAATGAACCAATCAACAAAAAAATAACAAGCTTAATACAATGAAAATAAAACATTTATAGAGATGTGCATCTATACAAGTAAACTTTTTTTTTTTGAAAGTGGATGTTACGTATATGAGCAAAATTATTTTTCTTGAGAAATGCTGACAGTGCCAATGACTGTGGACCATTCTGATCTATCAGCATGCCTGACACCTGACCCAGTACAACACAACAAAGAAATAATATCTTTCACAATATGACAGTTGACATAAAATCCGTCTCTGACCCACTTAATTACTAACTAAAGCAAAACCACAACACCATATACAAAAAGTCATGGCTTATGTTTTTCAGCAAGAATAATAATGAACAGTATACCATATTCTAACTCATTTCATTGTTATCTGTTAACACCATCAGTTAGTTCGAGACAAAATTTTCCCTTTAAGATGTGAGTGTAATCAACCCTACTATACAGGCATAAATAGTTAATATACGTGCTCTATGTAGTCAGGGGTGAGAGGGGTCACCTCAAGCCTCAAAGGCCTAGGCAATGGCCAAGGGCATTTAAGGGGACAATATACTAAAAAAATCACATATACATCATGCAAAAATATATGATATTTTATTCACAAAATGACTAAAATAAATGCAAAAAACCTATAAACTGCCTTTATTTGCTCATTTAACCATGACAAGCCTAGTTTTTTGGAGGCTGGGGCAAGTTAGGTGGGCTAAGATGACTGCCTTCGGCAGTCTAGGAAACCACCAAGATCACCTAGGCATTTTTGGCCAAGGTGAGGCACTTTGCTGGTGCATTGCTTCGCCTCATCAGCTAGGCAGTCACCTTGACCGCCTTTGATAAACATAGTATGCACTTTTTTTCAACCATGAGCAAGAGCATCTAACTGTATTAAAAATAATAAAAGCCAAGAATTTACATACACTACATTAAGTGAGAACATGGCCTTGTGGACTAAAGAAGAGAGAAGATATGTCTCCAAATGAATTCCAGCAAATACTTTTATGTTAAGGAGGGAAGTTTCCAAAAATCATATGTTTATGTGACTTTGTTAAATTTCCATGAACAAAAGAGTAAAAACCAACTGTGGTTTTCCTCTATTAACTTGATGGTCATAAAATGATGAAATTCAGAACAGGCAAGTAGCTTAAGATACTTCTTTTCCAACAAGATGATGAAAGTTGATCATGAGAAAACCAACAAATATGCCAGTTAGTTATTCCACAAGGATGGCTATAAGTTTCATAAGTTCATTGAATCTGACAGATTTCTTTTCACATTACAAGTTAACTTGCCAAAACTCCTAATTGTCATCTTAAGAATGTTAAGCATGTCTGTGCCACCAATGTTATTAAAAAAATAAGCAGAGGCGATAAAATGGGATAGGTGAGGAGAGGTTCCTCAACCTCAGAATAGAACCTGAAGAATGTTGAGTCCGCTTCTGTTGCAACGGCCTTGGCCAAATATGACTTTCCAGTGCCGGGAGGGCCATACAAAAGAAATGCTCTCCAGGGACGTCGTTTACCTGCATAAATGCAAAGATGTCCAAAATCAAATGGAGTAATCTGCAAAGATGTGACTAAGAACCAATGGGTTTAGCATGAAATTATTTGTTTATATATATATGAACAAGATATAATCCAAGATTCCAAATGCTCAAAGGAACGGGCATGTTTTAAATTATTCAAAACTATGCGGCTAAACTCCAAATGGCATACAGTTTTAGAGAATGTATTTGGGCCTATACTGCATACAGAGTAGAGCATGCACAAGTTTCTGCTTTCATCCCTTTTCTCTAACTTAACATCCCAGGTCTAGGCAAACTTTGATTTTACTCATCAAAAAAATATGTACTTAAGGAAATAGAAAATATGTGGTGCAACTAGCACCAGCAAGCAACTTTTAAAGATAATCCAGAAAAAAATCATCTGAAGAAACAACTTTCTCACAAAATTATTCATGAAGAGACAATGGCATCTCAAGCATATTGAAGATTGCTTTGGCTACTCGCGTTTGCTGTTTTGCAGTCTCAAAAAACACATGTTTGTTAAAAAAATACATGTTTGTAGTTTGATCAAATTTGGTTGAAAATTGCTAACATCGGTTTCCTATTTTTCAACAAAGGAACGAGGGTTCAGGCTGTAAAAGTTTAGACCTTCATGGCAAGATCTCTGTGGAATGGATCTTGAAGGACTCTTCTACAGTTGCAGAGACAGTTCACAGGAATGTCAGAAAAGCCACTCACCCAGGTTCGCACCTGGGTGGCCCCTCCTAAACCTTCTACCCCATTCCAACTGGGCCACAACCTGTCAGTGATATATATCTGGCATGTTAGAGGTCAATTTATCAAATCAAATGCAACATAGCTAATCTTCAAATAACATAACTCTTACATCCTATATAGAAATCTATCTTATCAAAACTAAAATATTAACTTTTTCAAATAACTTTCCAAAGCTTTCTGCCTCTCTATGCTTCTCCCATTTGCATTGAGTGCAGATAGCGATCTTAGCATATTCTCCGAGTATCCAATATGCAATATAAAGAAAAGCAACATCTGGACCCATTTTATTTGCTTTGATATATCATGCCCACTGCCTAAAGTAAAGATCAATGGGATTCTGCCTTTAGATGCATTTTTAAATTTATCATAATCATTATCATAAAGCCATATGCCACCAATATAAGGTCAGCAAGATTAGCAGGAAGACCAGACTTCAAACATGACTTGGACAATGTTTTACACCACCGAACCAGAAGCCTACCTTCAATTTTCATTCCAAAACTTCATACTTGCCATCGGGCCGAGTGCCAGGGAGTGGTGTGTTGCAGGCAACCATGTTTCCTGAAAGGATGCCATAAATGGTGATGTGGTGGACCCATGAGACATGCAGAAGAAAATGCAGATGGAGAATGGTCTCGCATGCCAGTCCACTCAAGGATTTGTGGAGAGTAAGGTAATAATGGCAGCTTAGGACATGTGGCAAATCACTAAATTGCCCCTTGTAAAGAACTGCCTCCCTGATAAGTAGGTAATATTCAGAACAAACAATTGAGGCTTTCTGGCGATGCTACACGGAGAGAAGCCATATCTCAATTGGCTTCAAAGATTTATGTGGGACTTTACAAGAAAATGCTTAAGAGGAAGAATCATCTTGTGAAGTCCATGTCTATTGCAGACAATTATTCATACAAGATGTTCGACGATGAATGATAAAACAGATGTGATAGATGATTCCACAATGGCATGGTGGTATTCATCACCAAAAGTATTTTTTTTAACCAAAGATCCATCCCTGTCATCGCCACTTCAATTTCCAGAAATTATGAGAGGATACTCTTCATCAGCCAGCCAGATTTCTGGAACTAATTAAGGATAGCAACCAATATTATTTGCAAGTACTAAGTATTGCCTCAGCAGATGTCAGATTCACCTCCCTCTCTCAAAGGTGGATCCACAGATATTCTAGATTCACAAGTATTTCAGCAGTAACCTTCAGCGCAGCCAAGCAATCTGACATGTCTAAGCAGATAACCTAGGTGCCTAGGCTGCCACATCTTAAACAGTGTCATCAACTCACGTTCAGGCTGATGAATAAGTACAACCAAGAACATGAAATGTGTCTTGTGATCACGCATATCAGATCATGTATCAACATGTTACCCATTCAGAGAACATAATCAGGATGGCAATTTGCCAGGACGAAACTGAGACTGAACATCAACCTTCTATGCACATTGATGAGTTTGGGGAGAACGACAGTCTAGTTGGCCATTGAAATTTAACCCCCCGATATAACGCGATATAAGCATTAGTTTCTTTCGTCTCAAAATTATGCATTAAAGAAATTGGCAAGCATTTACTAGATGGAGAAATAATCAAAATTAAGAGACCGTGTCATCTGAACATCAAACAGGACATAAAAGCAAAAGACATTACTAGAACTGCGAGCACTTTGAGGTCAAAGTTAGCAACATCATGACATAAATAACAGCATGAGCTGTAAGAAGAGTTTTAAAGAGAGAGAGAGAGAGAGAGACCGGTGAAGAACTGCGGGAACTTGACAGGGAGGATGACGGCCTCCTGAAGGGCCTGCTTGGCGCTCTCCAGCCCGGCCACATCATTCCACTTCACGTTGGGCTTCTCCCTGATGATAGCCGAGTTGAGCCCCGCCCGAAGCTTCGACTGCTCCTCCCCACCGTCATCCCCGTCCTTGGGTTTCGTCTTGGGGCGCGTGGCGACGGCAGCGCCGCCATTGGAGATCGGCCCAGGTCCGCCCTCGTCGAGGACCGCCCGAATCTCCTCAGCGCGGCGGAGGTACTCGGTGAATTTCTGGGTAATGGCCTCCTTCACCTTGGGGTTCTTCTCGTACTTGAGATGGGTGCGGAAGTACTCCAGTGCGTTCATGTACAGCGGGAAGGCCTTCGCATAGTTGCCGGCGTTGTCCTCCTGCACCGCCTGCTTCACGTACTCGATCGCCTGCTCCTTGAAGTTGCTGTACATCTTCTCCCCACCCCCTTCTCCTCCCCCTCCGCCTCAACCGATCAGGGGAAACTAGCAACCGCGACCACGATCGAAGCCAAAAACCCTATGAAAATCCCCGTTGGAACCCAAGGCGCTAGAAGAGTCTGCCAAAGCAGCTTCTGCTATCGGAGACGAAATAAGAACGATAATTTCGCTTCGGAGATGTCGATTGGAGCTGGAACCCTAGAGATACCCATGATTGGAGGAAATTGGCATGGAGATCTCGATTGGGAACGATCGAGACGGGAAGAAACTGGGAGCTGGGGATCTCTGGTCCTCTGGAGATGGCCCGTTAGGGTTGTTGCGGAGGAGGGGGGGTGGGATAGGGACGAGAGAGAAGAACTGGCCGTAGAAGGGGACGACGACGACGACGAGAGGAAGAGGGTGGGGGGAAGGCTCGTGGGAGGGATGCAGATAGCTTGAGCTTTGATGCGCACTGAATGCGTGCGCTTCGATCAGAAGACGGAAGGACCATTAATGGATATGACGACAAGCTGGTTTTCTCCTTAATACTTGTCTTGCAGATCGTGCGCACATGGCTTTCTGAGAGATTATCTCACCGAACTGTACCTTCCCAGTGTGTAGAGTTGAGTACGCAGGGTGAGGAAACCGTGTTGTGGACCGCGGAGTCGGAGGAGCTCGTCGTCAATGTGGACAGGTGCGATACAAAACGCGGTGCACCGCCATTGAGTGCGCCAAACAGCTTCCGGCTCGTGGCAAGTGTGTTAGTGGGGGGAAATACTTAATAGCCGAACATTGCTCGTTAGTGGGAAGGTGAATTGAAGAAAATAGAAACCATTTAGGGTCGGTTTGTTTGAGGGGAAAAGTTGAGTTAGAAAATACTTTTCAGGAAAATTGTAATTTTTATATCATTTGGTTCCACTGAAAAGTAAAATCTGAAAAATTAATCACACAAATTCCGAATTTTGGCATTTTCCAAATGTTGTTGCGGCGGCTGTAGCAGGTGCTACAGTTACATGGTTGGGCACTATTCAGTAAGTTATATTTTTATTTTTCCCACTCGTTTAAGTAATCTTTGTTAAATTTAATTATTTTTTATTAGTTAATTTAATTTTTATTTTTTTATTAAAATATCTATAGAATGCTATTCATTCAAATTGTGTTTTTATTTTATTTCTCCTACTTTAAATTGTCTTTGTCAAAGTTACTTATTTTTTATTAATTATCTAAAATTTTTTATTTTAAAAAATATTAAAAAATAAAATAAAATAAAATAAAAAATTGATGAATAGTATTAGTACACAATGAGTATATGACTCTCTCTCATTTACGTGGATCATAAGATCTCAAACCCCTCCATACAACTTTATATTTTCCTAACAACCAAATAGACAATTACGTTTTCATTTTCACGTAAAAATTATTTCGTGGAAAACTATTTCCCTCTTAAACTGTTTTACATACAATCAAATGGACCCTTATTAACTTTGTTTTAACTCCAGCCAACAACAAGAACATGCCACATCAGTACTTGTCCGCAGAAATACAATGTTCATTTCATAAAAGATGGATTATTAATATTAAATTTTTTATAGGATGTTTGGTTATAGTTTTTTACTTTTTTTCTCTAAAATTTAATAGAGTATTTGGTTGCAGTTTTTTACCTATTTTTTCTAAATTTTAAAAAAGATAGAAGACAGATATGAAGACATGTTTGACAAGCAGTTTTTTTTTTAGAGCAAAATTTTTTTCCTATGTAAATTTCTCTAAAAAATAACAAGTCTAACCTTGTTTTTATTTTAGAAACATAGTTCCTCCTCCTCTCCCCCCCCCCCCCCAACCTCACTCCCCCTCCCCTCCCCCCCCCCCCCCCCCCCCACACCCCTGCTCCCTCCTCCCCTACCCCCCCCCCACCCCCTGCGCCCCCCCCCCAACCCCACCTCCTCCTCCCCTCCCCCCCCCAACACCCCTGCGCCCCCCCCCAAGCAGCACCCCCCCACACCCCTGCCCACCCCCCCCCCCACACACCCCTGCGCCCTCCCCCCCACCCACCCCACCCAGAAGCCCCCCCCAACCCCACCTCCTCCTCCCCTCCCCCCCCCCAACACCCCTGCGCCCCCCCTACAGACCCAGCGCCCTCCCCCCACCCAGCAGCACCCCCCCCCCCACCCCACCTCCTCCTCCCCTCCCCCCCCCAACCCCCTGCGCCCCCCCTACAGACCCCTGCGCCCTCCCCCCACCCAGCAGCACCCCCCCCCAACCCCCCCTCCTCCTCCCCTCTCCCCCCAACACCCCTGCGCCCCCCCCCAGTAGCACCCCCCCCCCCACACACCCTGCCCACCCCCCTCCCACCCCACAACCCTGCGCCCTCCCCCCCCCCCACCCACCCCACCCACCCCCCCTACCCACCCCCCCGCCCCCACCCTCCCCACACCCCTGCGCCCTCCCCCCCCCACCCACCCCACCCAGCAGCCCCCACACCCCTGGGGCCTCCCCCCCCCCCAACACCTCCTCCTCCCCTCCCCCACCCCACCCCCCCCCCCACACCACTGCGCCCTCCCCATGCCCCCTACCTTATGCACCCCCACCCCCGCGGCTCCCCCTCCCCTGTGCGCCCTCCCCTTGCCCCACTCTGGTGGCTGCCCCTCCTGTCCCAAACACTTCAAAATAAATTTTAAAATTTTTATTATTTTTACCAAACAGATAACATCACATTCTCATAATTTTAAATTTAAAGTTAAAAGAGAACTCAACATTAATTTTTAGATAGAAATAGTTTTTTAAAAAAGTTGCTCCCAAACACCCCATAAAAAAAAGATGCTCACTAACACATGTTTGGTAAGATAATTTTTTTTTTAGGGAAGAACTTTACATGTTTAAAACTCTCTCTAAAAAAAACAACTCTTCACCTGTTTTTTTTTTTCAAAACTCTTGTGCGCACCTCTCCCCCCACACCCGTGCCCTCCCCGCCTCCCTGCGCACCTGGCCGGGCCTCTGCCTCCCCCCCCCCCCCCGCCTCCCTGCGCCCCCCCCCCCCCCACCTCCCTACCTCCCTCGCCCCCCTGCGCCTCCTCCTCCCCCTCCCTCGCCCTTCCCTACGCCCCCCCCCCTTCTCCACAGACCTGTCGCATCCTCTTTCATAATTTTTAAAACAACTCCGGCAAACACCAAAGAACTATTTTTCTTAATTTTAAAATTTGAATTAAAAGAGAACACATTATAATTTTTTAGATAGAAATAGCTTTTTTTAAAAAAATTACTCCCAAACACCATATTAGTGTGTCTAATGTGAAGTGAAAAGAGTTAGTTATATAACTTAGAAAAAAAACATCTTCGAACGGATTGCTATAGGTAGGTGGCAGTAAGTAGGGCTACTAACCAATATGGATTTTATCATAGATCCACTTCAAATCTATATCTAGATCCCCGAATGAATATTCGCTTACAATATTTAATAGATCTTAAATAGATATTCATTTAAAATCCCTTTAACAAATGAAACGATTTTATAGGGTGTTTGGGAACAATTTAAAAAACAGAACTATTTCTACTTAAAAATTTATGTTGTATTTATTTTTAATTTTAAAATTAAAATTGTAAAAATGTGACGTTATCTGTTTGGCAAAATATTCAAAACTTTTTAAATTAATATTGTTGTGTTTGGGGGCGAAGGACGGGAGGGGGCGGGTGTTCCCGCGGGGGGGGGGGGGGGGGGGGGGTGTTTGGTTGGGGTTCTGGGGCGCAGGGCGGAGGCAGGAGGGGGGGCGGCGGTTCCGGGCGCGGGGGGTGCAGGGCGGAGGCAGGAGGGGGGGCGGCGGTTCCAGGGCGCGGGGGGGGCTGGGGGCACAGGGAGGGCGGGTGGGGCTGGGCGAAGGGCTGGGGTGAGGGGGGGGGCTGGGGGGGGGGTGGCTGGGCGGAGGGCTGGGGTGAGGGCGGGGACTGGGGGGGTGGCTGGGAGGGCTGGGGTGAGGGCGGGGGCTGGGGGGGGTGGCTGGGCGGAGGCAGGAGGGGGGGTGTTCCGGGCGGGGGGGCTGGGGGCGCAGGGGAGGGCGGGTGGGGCTGGGCGGGGGAGGGTGGCGGAGGGCGGAGGGGGGGAGACGGGAAGGGGGGGTGACGCCGGTGGGTGGGGGGGGGGATGCCGACAGGTGGGGGGGAGACAGGAAGGGGGGGGGGACGGGAGGGGGGGAGACGGGAAGGGGGGGTGACGCCGGTGTGGGGGGGGGGATGCCGGCGGGTGGGGGGGAGACAGGAAGGGGGGGAGACCGGAAGGGGGGGTGACGCCGGTGGGTGGGGGGGGGGATGCCGACAGGTGGGGGGGAGACAGGAAGGGGGGGGGGACGGGAGGGGGGAGAGAGACAGGAAGGAGGGAAGGAGAGAGCTGTGAGTGTTTTTTTTTAAAAAAAATAGGTTTAGACTTTTTTTTTTTTGAGAGAGATTTGTACAGGGTAGAATTTTCACTTTAAAAAATAAAATTGCTTACCAAACATGTTAAGATGTTTTCTCTTCTTTCTTTTTAAATTTAAGAGAGAAACTGTTAAAAAAGTGCAACCAAACACCCTATTAGAATCACATGATCTACTCCGTTTAAAACTCCGCTTCTTTTAAACAGTTGGATCTTAGATCTAAGGGTTGGATTTGTTTTGATCTTAGGTTAGGGTTAGATAAAGATTCTTTAATGTCTTGATAGTTGATATATACATGCTTTAATAGTGAGTTTTTTTTTTTTACTAGTTTTTATCTCTATATTATACTAAAATATTGTCTAAGTTTATTAGATTATTGTCCTCAAGTATATTTAGATATTATATGTATCCGCTCTGTATTTGAATGATATCTACCTAAAAGATCCTTTCAGTATTCAATTTCTATCTGGAGCAGATACAAATTATCTAGATAATATAATGAACGGACGTAGAATTATCTAATCTGCTTCGTATCTACTCCATTTGCAGCCCTAACAACACGCATTGTGTAGCGACCCTGGATATCTATGCCCAAAAAGACTTCATATCCAGACCCGCCTCCCATGAACAGACCGAAGTCTCGCAAGGAATAGCTCACACACGTGTCCAGTAAGAATATAAAGAACAACCACAAGAGTATAGTATACAAGAAAGTACATATATTCATACTCATTCACAACAAATTACACTATCTCAATACATTATTACATGTCCAAGAGAAAGGTACAGCTACCTGCGGCATACCATGAGGGAGTAAAACTCACATAACAACAAGTAAAACTCAACTGCTTGTGGTACAAGTCTGTCACAACACCACTGTAAGCCAAACACATTGCTAACACCTGAAAGTAACTATAAGAGAGTGAGCCTCAAAAGTCACAGGCTCAGTAGGGACCTCCTAAAAGCAATAACAATAAAAAACACAAAGAACAAATAGAGACCTCAACCACAAAGGGTCTCACTAACAAGTCTAATAGAAGAACCATTAAAGTAAAAGCGTGCTAGCAATAAACATAATTAAACTGTATTTAAACATAAACACTCTAACTAATATAGTTCACTTAAAGTAAAGGGAACAACATAACTACTACAGAAACACTAGCCCACCACAACAACTAAACAACTAGCCACTAACCACACAGGCAACCATCAACGAGAAGTAACAGGACTGGTAGCCAATGGCCAGTCCACCACACACTGTCGTAACAAAACACAATGGAGGACTACTTGTAGATGGGTAAGGACACGACAAGTGGAAGGTCACAACATGACCTCCACAGAACACAGCTCCACAAACAACATTAGAAACCAACACATGATGTGCCACAATAATTAGCTACCCACAAAGGATACGGGTACCTGAAACCAGAAGGTACCACAACAAAACCATCATTGCACAACTATGCAACTAGAAGCCTTATACGACCAACGAGTAAGAAACTATAGTCGGTGAGTCACAACTCATAACCACAATTGCTGGAAACTCAAGTCGAAAGAAACGACGCCACCACGCGGGTAAAGACTACTGGTTCATGGCACCAGTATCCAACCCAGACAACACAACACTAGA
Organism: Colocasia esculenta; assembly: GCA_014218235.1. Taxonomy (NCBI): domain Eukaryota; kingdom Viridiplantae; phylum Streptophyta; class Magnoliopsida; order Alismatales; family Araceae; genus Colocasia; species Colocasia esculenta. Next base: position 17,720,379 of record CM024755.1, on the reverse strand, counting down.
ACCACCTCTTAGTCTCACAGCCATGAACAGAAGGTCCAACTGCGGCTCCACCACAACACTGCGTAAGCTAAAGAGCTGTGGAGACCAACCAACACCACACTGCATGCACACATGCTGCAGGCCCACACCTGACACACCTCTATGGGTTACAAGGCTCGTAGAGTGAGGCAAGTGGAACCACAGAACTAGCTGAAGACCAGTATGTCAACTGGTGTCTGTCCCCCAACCATGAGCGCGTTACAAGCGACTGAACAGAGAACACTCGCACACCACAAGTCGCTACCCCACTGTCGTCTTTCCCTCAACCGGACGAGCTACTCAACAAACCAACAAGTGAGGTGTACAGGAAGACGACATAGTACCGGGACAAACCCCGAGCACAACGTGTGAGTTATGGTTATGTGAATAACCATAATCATTGTGATAATGATATTGATGATGACACAATCAATGTTTATCTTGTTGATATCATAATATCATTGTTTTGTTGATGAACTTAAGTTCTTTCATGTTGCATATCATTTGTTTAATGTTTGCAATTCATAGATTGACTGGCCACATTGAAAACATGTTTATATGAACATCGGATGTTCACTTTTAGTCGTAGTCAGCCGAAGCACAGACATTGGATGTACAATTTTGTACTCTGTCGGTCGAAGTAGAACTTCGTCATATACGAAGCAAGACTTCGGATATGACGAAGTGGAACTTCGTCACATTATACGAAGCTAAGCTTCAGATATGACGAAGTCACTTTGACTGATCATGATAAATTTAATTGTAACTTTAGATGTACTCATTTGTTCTTGGTTAGACGAAGTGGAATTTCGTCATATATGATGAAGTCACTTCGACCGATCTAGACACATTTAACACTGTGACTTTGGATGTACTCATTTGTTCTTTGTCAGATGAAGTGGATTTTCGTCATATACGAAGCTAAGCTTCAGATATGATGAAGTCACTTCGACCGATAAAGACCATTTTAACATTGTGACTTCGGATGTTCACTTTACACTTGGTCTGTCGAAGCAATGGCACTTCGTATATTCACGTTGTATTTCTGCCATCCGAAGTACCTTGACTTCGGATGTCATGATTTACACTTGGCCAGTCGAAGCTCTGAGACTTCATATATTCACGTTGTATTTTTGCCATCCGAAGTACCTGACTTCGGATGTCATGATTTACACTTGGTTAGTCGAAGTGCTGAGACTTTGTATATTCATGATATAATCTTTGATAGTCGATGTTTTGATAGTCGACTTCTTGACAGTTGACTCCTTCACAGTCGATGTTCTATAAGTCGACTCTGACAATCGATGTTATGACAATCAACAGTCGACACTTTGATAATTGATGTTATGACAGTTGACTCATTGACAGTCGACCAAACATCGATTATCTCATGTTTAACATCGATTGTCATAACATGGATTGCCAATAACTTAAACATCAGTTATCTCATGTTTAAGATCGATTGTCATAACATAGATTGCCAATAACTTAAACATCGATTACCTCATGTTTAAGATCTATTGTCATAACATGGATTGCCAATAACTTAAACATCGGTTACCTCATGTTTAAGATCTATTGTTATAACATGGATTGCCAATAACTCAAACATCTATTACCTCATGTTTAAGATCGATTGTCATAACATAGATTGCTTTATTAATCAACTTAAACATGGATTGTCTTTTCTCCTAAATACTTAAAGATGCTATCTGTGCAGGATATCATGTAAAACCCGGCCCTCTCGGGCCCTTAGCCCTGTCCTCTTGGTCGTGACGGACCCCTTGGTCGTGACATTGTCGTGCCAGAGGAGCCGGTCGTGACATGCTTTTGGTCGTGGCACACCTAGCCGTCGCGTTTTGGTCGCGACGGGGGTGGGCGTCGCATTCTCGTCGCGGCGTCTAAAGGCGACGCGACTCTGTTCTGAACGTTCTAACCGCTATTCCTTTTGTCAGAACAGCTTGGTCGGGCCGCGGCCGGCGGGGGGAGGAGGAGGGGGGTCGGGGAGAGAGCCATGTGCGTGTGTTTTTAAATAAAAAATTCCTTTGTACTTGTTTTTTTTGGAGAGATTTACATAAGATAAAATTTCTCCCTAAAATAAAAAACTACTTACCAACATGTCTGTGTGTCTGTCCTTTCTCTTTTTAAAATTTAAGAGAAAAAATGATAAAAAAATTGCTATAGGTGGCAGTAAGTAGGGTTACTAACCGATATGGATTTTATCATAGATCCACTTCGAATCTATATATATATCTAGATCCCCGAATATTTATTCACTTATAGTATTTAATAGATCTTAAATAGATATTCATTTAAAATCCCTTTAACAAATGAAACGATTTTAGAATCACATGATCTACTCCGTTTAAAACTCCGCTTCTTTTAAACAGTTGGATCTTAGATCTAAGGGTTGGATTTGTTTTGATCTTAGGTTAGGGTTAGATAAAGATTCTTTAATGTCTTGATAGTTGATATATACATGCTTTAATAGTGAGTTATTTTATTTTTTTATTTTTTTTATTTTACTAGTTTTATCTCTATATTATACTAAAATATTGTCTAAGTTTATTAGATTATTGTCCTCAAGTATATTTAGATATTTAGATATTATATGTATTCACTCTGTATCTAAAGGATATCTACCTAAAAAAATCCTTTCAGTATTCAATTTCTATCTGAAGCAGATACAAATTATCTAGATAATATGAATGAACGAACACAGAATTGTCTAATCCGCTTCGTATCTACTCCATTTGCAGCCCTAACAACAAGCATTGTGTAGCGACCCTGGATATCTATGCCCAAAAAGACTCCATATCCAGACCCGCCTCCCACGAATAGACCAAAGTCTCGCAAGGGATAGCTCACACACGTATCCAGTAAGAATATAAAGGACAACCACAAGAGTATAGTATACAAGAAAGTACATATATTCATACTCATTCACAACAAATTACACCATCTCAATACATTGTTACATGTCCAAGAGAAAGATACAACAACCTGCGGCATACCCTGAGGGAGCAAAACTCACATAACAACAAGTAAAACTCAACTACTAGTGGTACAAGTCTGTCACAACGCCACTGCAAGCCAAACACATTGCTAACACCTAAAAGTAACTATAAGGGAGTGAGTCTCAAAAGTCACAGGCTCAGTAGGGACCTCCCAATTGTCGTGCTAGAGGAGCCAGTTGTGACATGCTTTTGGTCATGGCACACCTAGCCGTCGCGTTATGGTCGTGACGGGGGTGGGCGTCGCGTTCTCGTCGCGGCATCTGAAGGTGACACGACTCTGTTCTGACCGTTCTGACTACTGTCCCTTCTGTCAGAACGGTCTTGTCGGGTGTCAACGCATACAGTGTTGATGCGACCTGGCAGTCCGTCATGTTAAGGTTTTTCCGGTCTTCGAGGTTTGACCACTTTTGGTGTCGCGCCGGGGTAGGCGGTCGCTACAAGGTCGCGACCTGCAGGGTGGTCTCTACAAGGTTGTTGTCGCGTCGGCCTGACCCATCGCGTCTCTAGGCCCGTCGGTTCAAAACCGAGGCAGGCGACCCTTTCCCCCTCTCTCCTTCCTTTCTTCTTCTTCTTCCTTCTTCTTCCTCCTCTGATCCCCTTTGCTTCTCTGGCGATTCTTGGATGTTCATGGCGAGGAGGTGACGTGTGACGGCCCTGGATATTTATGCCCATTAAGGCTCCATATCCAGATCCGCCTCTTGCAAACGGGCCGAAGTCTCGCAAGGGATAGCTCACACACATGTCTAGTAAGAATATAAAAGACAATAACTATAGTATAAGACACAAGAAAGTACATGTGCTCATATATGTAAACCACATAGTACAACTGTCCCAATACATTATTACATGTCCAATTAAAAAGTGCAACTATCTGGGGCATACCCCGAGGGAGCAGAAGCTCACACAACACGTCTACAACTCAACTGCCGGTGGTACAAGTCTGCCATAACGTCTCCACACGCCACACAAACGGTAAGCCCTGAAAAGAACTGTAGGGGAGTGAGCCTCAACAAGTCACTGGCTTAGTAGGGGACCACCCAAAAACTACAACACAACACTGAAGAACCTCAACCCCAGAGGGTCTCACTGGCAACACTAAAAGCCAAACCATGGCATGCTCACAACATTTATAATAAATAACAGCTTAAACAATAATTCATAAACAAATACATATTCCTCGGAAAGAAAGAGGAACCACATGACTAGTACAGCACTACTAGTCCGCTCAACAACTGAAATGCCTAGGCCACAAGTCTCACAGGCACTTTGCCTCAACAACTGGTCGCCTAAGCTACAAGCCATATGAGCAAACCACTGCCTAGGCTACAAACTTCATAGGTGAACCTGAAACACATGGGTAACAGGACTGCTAACCAAGAGCTAGTCCTTTATATCCCTAAACCACGATATATCGAATGTCACACACAGGGTCGCAAGACTGGCTACAGTGGGCCAATCCATCACACACTTAAAACCATAATCACAACCTTACCCGAGAGAGGGTAAAACACAACGAGTGGAAGGTCTCACCACACGACCTCCACAGAGCACAATTCCACCACAACATCTGAAAAGACTAGTACACAACATACCACGAGAAGCAGGTACCTACAAAGGGTACAGGTACCCCCCACCACGAGGTACCACCACAGAAACCACAACCAAATCAGTGCCACCACAAAGGCACTCCACCACTGGCAAAACCTTAACACAACTGTGCCAATAACGGGGCACACCACAAGAGTCAAACCACAACCAGTGAGTCTTCTCTCACCAACCACAACTACAACCGTGCCAACACCAGGGCACACCTCAATGGGTAAAACTACAACCAACGAGTCACACACAAGCCACCACCAGTGACAAAGCACGAGTCGAAAAGGAACGACGCCATCACATGGGAATGGACTATTGGTTCATGACGCCAGTATCCAACCCGGACAACACAACACAAGAACTACCTCTCAGTCTCACAGATGAAAGGTCCAACTGCAGCTCCACAAGCACAAGCCAAAGAATAGTGGAAACCAACCAACACAACACCTACAGGTCACACACCCTGCAGACCCATGCCTGGCACCTTTATGGACTCCGGCCCGAGCTCCCTAAAGTGAGGCACTGGAAAACAGGACTAGCTGGGGACCAGTGTCGACTACTGGTGTCCGTACCCCCAACTATGAGCGTGCTACAAGCGACCAAACAACAAACTCTCACAAGTCGTTTTCCCACTGCCGTCTTTCCCTCAACCGGACATACAACTCAAACACAGGAGTTAGGGTGTCTAGGACAGACAACACAGACCTCGACGATACAACACAAGTACCGGGACAAACCCCGAGCACAACAAACACACGTGCCTGGCTCACACAAAACCTGGGGTACCTGACTGCAGAGGTATTCCGGAACAGGCGCCGGACCACCAAACTCGGCAAGCTCAAACCATGATACATATGTATATCATATTTATTACAAACCACGGTATACATACGAGGAGTAGCTTGTTTCTGGTCACCATGTGACCTACAAGCTAACCTACACAAACACGTACACGAATTACATTAATTAATAATCATCGGTCATTTCATGACCTCCTTTACCACATTAAACACCATGTACAATAACCATGCACAAACTCTTAATCTTACTCGAGCTATACTAGTTAAACCATCCGAAGTGACCCATAAAAGACATTAAAGATCAAGGCTAGGTTCACGCTGGAACCTCACTGCCCAACCATCACGATCAACATATTAGACCACAATAGAGTATGTGCCATGCACACACCCAAACCACGTAAACTCCATGCATACAACATGAGCAATATGCTAACCACTTAAAAACACGCTCACCTCGTAAGCAACATGCTCTACGAGCGCTACAAGTGCCAACGCGCCTCTAGCCAGTGCCATGCACAACACTTAACAAATAATCGGATAATCGTACCTTGAAAACATGCACAAAAAGACCTCACGGCTGAGGTCGCGACAGGGGGTAACGTCGCCTTCAGATCGCGACACCCCGATATGTCGTGTTCACCACTAGAACACGACACCCTTACATGTCGCGTTCAAAACCAGAACGCGACGGGTCGGCCTGTCGCGACCTTGTCGCGACAAGGGGTTCCGTCACCTTCTCAGGCAAGAACCCTAATCTGGGATCCTCTCCTCGGATTACCCCCACAAACTCTACAAAACATGCTTAATTCTCATTTTTCATGCTTTAATGAATGCCCTAGTATGATATCTATGGTTTATAAGATGAAAAACGCATCAAACACACCACACACATGATCCATGCATCAAAACGAGGTGGGATCTCCCTACCTCCACGAAGAACGCGAAAACCATCCACGGCACGGCGTCTCCCGCGCTCCACGCGACGTCCTCGCGGTGAGAGCACGCTAAACACTCCTCCAAAAGTCTGAATCACCCGAGGGAGCTCCGCACCAGCCCCTCCTAGCCGAGCAGAGCTTGCCACAGCTCTGTCCGGCCAAACTTCTTTAAAAATGCACAGGGGTTGGGAATGCGACGCAGCCTTATGTCGCGACCTGAACACGACGTAGGAGGCCGTCGCCTTCCCACTGTCGACGTCAGCATGCCCTACCCCGCGCACGACATGTGGTGCGCATGCAGACGTCGACCCAAACAACGGCAATGCGAACGCGACCACCAGGGCCGTCGCGTTCAAAACGTGACGCAACCCCTTGTCGCATTCACAGGCACAAGACCTGTGAGCACTTTGGGCCCAACTGCCGGCCCACCAAGCCTCACAACTCGCGCGGACACCTGAAACACAAGCTAATGGGCCACACATTGGCCACCAAACTCGCTAAACAAGAATCCACGAAGATCCGAAGAACGCGCGATGTTACATTTCTATCATCTAAGAAAGAATGTCGTCCTCGACATTCAAAACATAGAGCAAGTAGGATACTCCTCTTCTACCCTTGCCATTCAAATCATTTGCACCGACTGAATCTGCTGATTCACAAGTCTACTCTGCCCTTTCTTTATCTTTCAACTGTAAGCGAGTCTACTTTGCCGATGGCGCTTTATCTCCTTGGACTCGACCTGCTTCCACATTTTTCTGGTTGTGTTTGCAACATTTCTTTCTGGGCCGCTTTTCCCACTCAAAACCTTTCACTTTATTCTACTAGTTCTGGTACTCTGTCGTGCTAAACTTTGCTTACATTCCCGGATTTCTTGGTGCCGTTCCATCATTGATTTCTTACTGCTAGCCGTTACTTTACTGTATCTGTATTCATATTCTCAACTGTCTGACCTGTGGGTTATGGACCCACCACGCTTCCACTGCTCCACTCTTCTCTTATTCTGGTCGAACCACTTACTCAAACTTTAAATTCCAACATATCAATATTAACACACCTTACTTTAAATCGTATTCTCAAGCTGACCTTGTAACTTTAATAACACTGCTTAACTGCCTCTATTCAGATTTTGTCTTCAACTATTACTGTGCCACACTGAATTCTGAATCTTGCCATATTATTTTGACATAATTTGCTCCTTTATACATTTTCCTCATTTCAAACATTATTCTTCGACTAATCCAGCAAACCAAACCTATATTTCTTTACAATTTCCTTTGTCACTACTGTGACACTATATTTCCTTATCAAGAAACAAAACTTGCTAATGATATCTAATTCTGAATTCTTTACTACTAAACTGATCATGCTTTTCCTTATTCTTTCTGTTTTGCTTTGACACACCTTAATCTGCTCATTATTCTTTAATTTTTCTTCTGTGACCTTCATATTAAATTCTGAAAACATTTTTTATAACAATACCCATTCATTCATCTGAATCACTTTACTGCTTGCTATTATACAAATTCCTACTGCACATTCCTTGATCCATCTGACTATCGTTGCTCTATAATCTACCATATTCTTCATCTATTTAATAATACTGAAATTTAATTTTACTACCAACAACATAATTTCATGTCTGCCAAAGCATTTTTCGTAACTATTCTGCTAACTGACTAATCTCACTGTGCCACTTTCACTACAATCTTTCTTATTAAAATACTGCCATAGCCATAAACTGAAAGTATTTCCTTTAAACATAATATCTGAATCTGCCTGACTCCTCTATTCTACATTACTGATCTGCTACTGAATATAAATAATTCCACTATTGCAGCTCACTCATAAATCTCCATTCACAATTTACCTTACCTTAACCTTAATCTACCTCTGACACAAACTTTACTTTCCTGTTCCCACAAATTACACACAAATGCTGGCATTACTGCTCTTATCTTTAACACTGTAATCCTGTATAAATCTTTCTGTGAAATCCTCACCCACTGCCACTTACTAAGTGAACAATGAACATCTTCTTTATGAAATTCTCAGAAAAATTTGATTACATGATGTTCTTTCTTTATTCTTTCTTTACCCCGCTGGTCATCTCTGTACATACTTACACGAATCTCTGTTTTAAACTTTCCATTAGCATTATTATTCATAACAACACTTTTCTGAAACTCTTTAGTGCACCCATCTCTAACCACAAAAACACACTTCATCTAACTGCCACACATTACTGTTCCTCTGTTTGCTAATACCACATCTTAAGCTGAACTACCTCACTTAATCATTTCAAACCTGACACATTACTAATCACACCGCTTCTTAATATCTATCAACACAAATCTCAAATACATTAACCACTTTTGCCAAAGTTCTCAACCGCAATTCATGCATTTAACAATCCTGATCACACTACTCTATTCCTCACCATAGCATTGTTTCCTCTGCCATTCCATCACATCATTACCCTATACCTGTCTCTGCTAACTCTGGTCCTCACTAAAATACTTTCACTAGTTTCCATAACTGAATTCACCAATCTCTTTAATTTCTATAACTGAGAACCTTTTAAACAATTATATTTTAATCACAAACTGACATTCTGATATGACCACACTCACTATACCATTAACCGTGCCATTTCCACTTCTCCCCAATGCTCACCCTATCACAAGGGGCACACTTTTCCCCTATGGACCATGTTGTTTATTACGTGTTCCCTCATCTTTCCATTATTGTACATTCCCTTACCTAACCTTACTCAATTCATGTCTGTCTCCATCAAAATTTTTCTTCTCACCTTCTGTCTCTTTCTTCTTGTCTTCCATCTCACCCCTCACCATTATCATCCAAGGTGCTCGTACGACACAAGTAAATATTGGTTTGCAGGTACCTCCTTGAGAGCAACTCTTCGCCTAAGGCCATCCCGCTTCATAAGGCTCATCTTCGACAATAGCTAAAAGGCCCAGGTAAGATCTCTGCCTAGGGGCATTCCGCTCGAGATGTTCCCACTCATTGTATATACCATTTTTAGAATTGTTCAATTTTCTTTGTTTTGTTTTACACCAAAAAAATAAAAAAAATCTAAAAAATGGTGTATATATTGTGTACATATTTTATTCAAAAAAAAAAGAGAGGAGTCAATATATTGGCAACTGTCATGCATCTCAAGTCACACGTTAAGAAGTAAGAGGCACTTGAGTGAATAAAGGACCTTTATCTAGCAAAGACATGGAGATTTCTGTCTGGCGTCACAACCAAGCTTTTGGAGGACAAATCAACATTCACACACCACACATCTTGAAAATTTGAGTCGTCGCTCCAAGACAGTTATTTGTCTCAAGACATAACAAAGGTTACAATCCTCCTTCTTCTTCCACTCGACTGATCGAGACATTCAACACCCTTAATTTGTTGAGCTTAGTAGTTAAGGCAACTTCCCCTAAGATGAGATTAAGACACCAGAGCGCATGAAGAGGGCAGTGTCCCCGCAGGCAAACAAAAGAAGGAACAAAGAAAAAAAAAAATCAATGGAAAAGAAAAGAAAAAGAGCCTGGTCGAGACTGTACCTGGAAATAGAATCCCCCATCCAATTCAAAGTCAAATGCTACATTGCTTGAGTTTTTTCCCTAGCCGATTGCGGTAGGGCAATACGAGTGCTCGGCAAAGTAGGGGTTGCCAGGTTCTGACCCTCGGGTCCACAAAACACCTCACCTTGAGCCCGCTAAGCCACACATGGCCAGGTTCTCTCATCTAATTAGCACCTTGCAAAAGTGTAGGGGCAAACAAGTCAAAAAATTGATAGTCTGAAATCACCTGAAGGGGCATGTTGTCAAGACCGTCTCAGCTCATCAACTTAATGGTTTTTGCTGATCCTCTCGAGAAGTTTATCCCCTCATTTCTTCCTTTCTTCCTCAAGGATTCCAAACCTCTGAGGTGTCTGAAGGACAAGTTTTTGTCAAGGACGACAACTCTCTTTTTTTTTTAAATCACACTTCATGTTAATTTGTTCACAAGGGGCAAGGTATTTGCCATGAAGAATCTCCACGCTCATGCTGGACCAATTTCTCGTTACTTCATCAGCCTCGCGCTCTTCCATTGCCATAAAGATAGTTGCTGGCTGTTGACTCCAAAATGGCCTTCCAATTGCTATATGCTTGGTTTAATGTGCTGGTATGTAAACATCAATATCGTTGCCGTCAGTCAGGTATTGACGGCAGCATTTGTAGATGCCTACTATTGTAGACGACGCCTCTTGTGGATGTCAACAGTATGTTGGCGGCATTCGATCTGGACATTAACCTGCTGGAATTTGCAAAACTTTATTGTTTACATGGCCATTATTTCTATATCTTGTGCTTCAAGTTGTTTTGCAGATATTTAAGCACAAGCAGCGCTCCAAATTCAGGAACACTCATGCGACCTTGAGTGTTATACAGGTATGTCTAACGTAGGCTTAGTCACCAGAGGAGAATAACTTGGTGACCGTGAACCCAAAGTTCCCCTTTGTCAAAAACTATGATGAGTTTGCGATCTCTCAGTTATTCGTATGGCCTTAGAATTTTCCTCTGGTTCTAACTTGCATTTTAGATAGGGAACCCACACCAACATGCATTTAAGACTTCACTGCTAATATTCTCTTACTAACTCAAAAAAAAAAAATGGAGATTATCCTCAATCTCTCTGTGGCTCCCCAGCTCAAGTGGCCTACCGGGTCAGCACCACCTTTCTTGAGTATCCAAATTAATATCGGGTCTTTGTTGCCCCCTTCTCCACTTGTCCCACCATGCATATCACAAGTAATCATTCCAGTCTTATTGAGTTCATATGAATCGTTCGCCAGTCATGAGCTTAATTTTGGACTTCCAGCTTTCCAAACATTGATTCCAGTTAGAATCTTTTGATAATCCTTTGAGAGATCAATCAATCCCTCTATCTCCACGACCCCCTAAATTTGGACATACGTCCTAATTAGGTCAACGGGTCCAGACGGACTCCGGTTGTGAGATTTCCTTGATTCAACTGTCATATTACAACTCCTTTGACTCAGACAACACCAGAAACTAGTCAAAGTCCTACACGGAAATGCAGGGACCCTAACGTTGGGTTGCAGTTGTAGTTACATGGGTAGATCACCCTTCCTCTTATCCACATTTGTCTCTCAGACGATTCGTCACTTGCTTCTAGCCTAACTCATTCATGTGGCTTGCTAGATTTCCTATCCTCAGAGATGGCCCTTCCATTAAATCTCCGCGTCCTTTGTTTTCCGAGATACCAACCTTTCAGTCCGCTCTGCTCCCTTGCAAGACCGGATGTCTCAGAGGGGCATTGTAGATGTGAGATTCGGCCCATCTCCGCGTGGTTCATGGCCCAATAAGGCCCGTTTGACTGCTTGTTGACTTACCTCGGATTCCATGTAGACGACAACATCGACTGTCGCCGACTACAGGTTGGCGGCACACACCCTTGACGTCGATTAATGTTGGCGTCCACAGGGATTGACGTCTACATGGGGTTGGCGGCAGCATCGTTTGACGTCAACCTAGTTTACTTGGTCTATGTTGGCCCTTTGGTGTACGGCAGCAAGGTAACCTAGAGGGGGGGGTGAATAGGACTTTCTGAAATCTGAAATCAAAATGTGAACACTTAAAAGTTTGGTTAGTGTTAGTGTGATGAAGAGTAGCAGTGCGGAAGCAAAAGAACAATCACACAAAAGGATACAAGAGATTTATCCTGGTTCGGCCCTTCCCACATGGAAGTCCTACGTCCAGTCCCCAAGCAAACTCTTGGGATTTCACTAACCGAAGGTACAGTCCCCTTCAAGGACACTACAACACCCTGGATACCCCACCAGGTCTTCTTCTCTTTCCCGGCAAGAAGGCAGCCCACTTCTTTTCTAGGCTCAGAAGCAAACCTCCTGGAACAAACCTCAGTGCGGTTCTGCTAGACTTAAACCCCCAGCTAGGCCCTGTTGGTACAAACCCCAACACAGTTCTGCTAGACACTAACCTCTAGCTAGGTTACACACTGTATACAGTCCTACAGCTGGACATAAATCTTTCTTAGAAAAGAAAGATCAGACTGAGAGCTATTACAAGATGAACACTCAGAACTTAGCTCACAGTCACAGACTCTCCCCAAAGATTACAATGAGCACAGGGAGAATGGAAGAGAAGAAGGCTTGATGAAGACTTCTGCTTTGAAAGCTTCTGTAGATTTTTGGCTCGAGCTCTTCTCTCTTTCTCTGAGTGTTTGTGGCGTGAAGGTTCTTCTCACAGTTGTACACTCCTTGAAGGATTTTCAGGAAGGCTCTCTCTTCATCTTCAGCAATGCTCCATCTTTTATATGAGCAGCTTGAATAGATCCGTTGAAGAGATCCGTTGGAGTTCTAGCCGTTGCTCATCTCCTCTTCATTTGTCTTGATCAGACTCTGATGCTCTTCGAGGTCTGTGAGCATGGAAGAAAGTGTTAGCATAAAAGAGTGTTTATGATAAATGATGCATAGTACTGTGCTTCTGCTAACATACTGAAAATAGTATGTCAAATCTTTTTCTGACAAGATTATGCATGCAGCTTTTTCTGTCAGACAATATTTGACATTTCAATGAGCGCCAAAAACACTTTAAAAATATTCAAGAGAAATCGTTGTTCATTTATAAGTAAATCGTTGCAAGTTTATGAACAAATCGATGTGAAAGACAAGTCATTATGATCATTGAAGAAATCGTTATGAGCTTGACTTATGAAATCGTTATGGGAACGACTTCTTAACAAATCGTTATGAAGGCAAGTCGATGCGTTCACTTAAGAAATCGTTACGGTCTAAAGAAATCGTTATGAGCATGACTTATGAATCGTTATGTGAAGAGTCGTTGCCCATTTGTAAACAAATCGTTGTGAGAGGAAATCGTTGTCTCACTTAAGAAGTCGATGTGATCACTTATGAAATCGTTATGAGAACCAAGCCAATGTGATCACTTATGAAATCGTTATGAGAATGAAAACGATATGAGGGCAAATCGTTGTGGCTATAAAAGGAATCGTTCTGAGATCGATTTCTTAACAAATCATTATGGCCACTTAGTGAAGTCGTTGTAGCGCTTTAAAAAATCAATTAAAACAAAATCGTTGTAGCGCTTATTAAATTTGGCACTTAAACTGAAATCGATGTATATTGATTAAACATCGATTTTATCATTTTAGTGCGCCATATTGCATCAATGTGAGACTCAGCATTTTGTTATGAGATTGATGTGATACAGATGAAACAAAATGTTCAATTTAAGTTACATCATAAATTTTATTATCACCAAAATACAAGAACAAATAGAGAGTGGTTCAACAATCTCCCCCTTTTTGGTGATGACAAATTTATGAGAATTTTCTGACAAGAATATATATAAAGCATAGAGGTTTCAGAAAATTCATACAAACTCTCCCCCATTTTGTCACTAACCAAAAAGGAAGGATCTTACCATGGATTTCTCTCCCCCTTTGAGAGAATTTCTTACTATTGAGGGGTTCAACAATGATAGTTGATAAGGAATGACTCCCCCTTAATCTGTGCTCCCCCTGAGCATGAGACTCCCCCTTAATGTGAGGCAAGTCAGATCTTGTTGCTCTTGACCTTTGACTTGTTGTTTGTCAAGTCTTCAAGATTTTTATATGTATATATAAAAAAAACTTGCAAACATTGTTAGTAGATGAGGTTTAAAAATAGAAAACTAAAACTAAAGGATGACTACTTCCTCTTCAGATTGGAATGAAGTGAAGAGTTGGTAATCACCAATCGAATGTTTTTGAGCATCCGCTAACCATACCCATTTGAATGCCTTTTCCTTTTGTTCATCAAGAGTAGATAGGCATTTTCTTCTTTAATGTTTAAGCTACCTGAGGAGTTGTTTACAGAAGATGTTTCCTGAGAAGTTACTTGGATTTTATGAGCCTTATCCTCAGCTTTTTCATCATCAGAAGCTTCTTCAGCGCTTATTTCTTCAGAGATATCCTTTTTGAAAAAGATATGAGGCTCCCCCTCAATCTGAGGTTCCTCCTTTATCTCTTCTTCTTCATGTGGAAGGATAACTTCCTGAGGTGCTTCCTGTTGCTCCCCTTGAGTGGCGACAGTTAGAGATGATGGAGTTATAGCTTCCTGTCTTGTTTCTTTAAACACTTGAGCATCAGTAGGTATTTCATCCGTAGTGGGTATTTCTTCATATGTGAGCTTCAATTTGTCCCACATATCTTTGGCAGATATACATGCGAATACTTTTCTGAATTCTATTTTAGATAAGCACAACATAAATAATTCTTTGCTTTAAAATTCAATGATAATTTACTTTTATCTGCAGCTGTAATAGCAGTAGTGCCTTCAGCAGGAACAATAACAAAATCACCTACCTCAATTACCTGCCACAGATCAAAGTCTGTGCCTCGAATGAAGCATTCCATTCTCATCTTCCAGTATTGGTAGTCCTCTCCATCAAAGAATGGAGGTCTGATGACTGATTGGCCTTCAGCATATCCTTGAGCTGCCATGGATCTTTGCTCTAAGATCGTTGGATCTTCTTGAAAGTTCAGAGGCCCGCTCTGATACCACTTGTTGGCCCTTTGGTGTGCGGCAGCAAGGTAACCTAGAGGGGGGGGGGTGAATAGGACTTTCTGAAATCTGAAATCAAAACGTGAACACTTAAAAGTTTGGTTAGTGTTAGTGTGATGAAGAGTAGTAGTGCGGAAGCAAAAGAACAATCACACAAAAGGACACAGGAGATTTATCCTGGTTCGGCCTTCCCACATAGAAGTCCTACGTCCAGTCCCCAAGCAAACTCTTGGGATTTCACTAACCGAAGGTACAGTCCCCTTCAAGGACACTACAACACCCTGGATACCCCACCAGGTCTTCTTCTCTTTCCCGAGCAAGAAGGCAGCCCACTTCTTTTCTAGGCTCAAAAGCAAACCTCCTGGAACAAACCCCAGTGTGGTTCTGCTAGACTTAAACCCCCAGCTAGGTCCTGTTGGTACAAACCCCAACACGGTTCTGCTAGACACTAACCTCTAGCTAGGTTACACACTGTATACAGTCCTACAGCTGGACAGAAATCTTTCTTAGAAAAGAAAGATCAGACTGAGAGCTATTACAAGATGAACACTCAAGACTTAGCTCACAGTCATAGACTCTCCCCCAAGATTACAATGAGCACAGGGAGAATGGAAGAGAAGAAGGCTTGATGAAGACTTCTGCTTTGAAAGCTTTTGTAGATTTTTGGCTCGAGCTCTTCTCTCTTTCTCTGAGTGTTTGTGGCGTGAAGGTTTTTCTCACAGTTGTACACTCCTTGAAGGATTTTCAGGAAGGCTCTCTCTTCATCTTCAGCAATGCTCCATCTTTTATATGAGCAGCTTGAATAGATCCGTTGAAGAGATCCGTTGGAGTTCTAGCCGTTGCTCATCTCCTCTTCATTTGTCTTGATCAGACTCTGATGCTCTTCGAGGTCTGTGAGCATGGAAGAAAGTGTTAGCATAAAAGAGCGTTTATGATAAACGATGTATAGTACTGTGATTCTGCTAACATACTGAAAATAGTAGGTTAAATCTTTTTCTGACAAGATTATGCATGCAGCTTTTTCTGTTAGACAATATTTGACATTTCAATGAGCGCCAAAAACACTTTCAAAATATTCAAGAGAAATCGTTGGTCATTTACAAGTAAATCGTTGCAAGTTTATGAACAAATCGATGTGAAAGACAAGTCATTATGATCATTGAAGAAATCGTTATGAGCATGACTTATGAAA
Organism: Colocasia esculenta; assembly: GCA_014218235.1. Taxonomy (NCBI): domain Eukaryota; kingdom Viridiplantae; phylum Streptophyta; class Magnoliopsida; order Alismatales; family Araceae; genus Colocasia; species Colocasia esculenta. Next base: position 17,704,216 of record CM024755.1, on the reverse strand, counting down.
TCGTTATGGGAACGACTTCTTAACAAATCGTTATGAAGGCAAGTCGATGCGTTCACTTAAGAAATCGTTACGGTCTAAAGAAATCGTTAAGAGCATGACTTATGAAATCGTTATGTGAAGAGTCGTTGCCCATTTGTAAACAAATCGTTGTGAGAGCAAATCGTTGTCTCACTTAAGAAGTCGATGTGATCACTTATGAAATCGTTATGAGAACCAAGCCGATGTGATCACTTATGAAAATCGTTATGAGAATTAAGTCGATGTGATCACTTATGAAATCATTATGAGAACGAAAACGATATGAGGGCAAATCGTTGTGGCTATAAAAGGAATCGTTCTGAGATCGATTTCTTAACAAATCACTATGGCCACTTAGCGAAGTCGTTGTAGCGCTTTAAAAATCAATTAAAACAAAATCGTTGTAGCGCTTATTAAATTTGACACTTAAACTGAAATCGATGTATATTGATTAAACATCGATTTTATCATTTTAGTGCGCCATATTGCATCAATGTGAGACTCAGCATTTTGCTATGAGATTGATGCGACACAGATGAAACAAAATATTCAATTAAGTTACATCATAATTTTATTATCACCAAAATACAAGAACAAATAGAGAGTGGTTCAACAGTCTACACAATTGCTCGAGATTCCAGCCCACTAAACGCCCTCTCTTCGGCCATGCAGTGCATAGAGCCGTTCCCAACGGGCAAATAGGTCACCTTGGCACCCCCTTGACCCAGTAAAAGTCCTACATGGCCCCCTCTCATTGGTTCAAGCCTTAGCACAGGATTGCCACATGATTAAGTGTGTTTTCTCACACTTGAGCATCCAAGGCTTCCTAGCTCCGACCCCACTGCTTATATAAGGTACTCCTAGGCCTTCTAAGTAGAGGGGAGATGCTGGACGAGCTAGTGCGTATTGTCTGGGAGAAGAGAGAGAAAAATGACTTGAGAGCTTCCACCCTTGTTCCCTCTCATTCTCTCAACCTTTGGGACGTCCAGGAGACTTCACCAAGTGCTGGAGGAGTCTACAAAGCAGCCATCAATGACCACAAACGAGGATCATCTCCCTCCTCTCTTTCTCTTTCTCTTCCTCTCTCCTTAGTCCTTGCATGTTACACACACACACACACACCCTTAGGCACGCAGTGCACATTCCCAACACACCCAAAAGGGGTTTTCCAACCAAAAAACGAAGGGAAAAAGGGTGGTCATAGCACTTGGCCACCCTCTTCTCAAGTTCGCAATCGGTACGGGGCTCTCCTTTTGGGCCTTCTCTTTTCGTTTTGGACGTTTACTACACTGAATCTAGGTCTAATAGAGTCTCTTCTTTGTGGCAGGAACACCCAAGCAAGACCGTGGAGCTTCTTCTCTTTGGCCGGCCGAAGAGAGGAAAGTTGGGATCCCATCGTCTACCGCAGCGCGAGACACATCACCGGCGCGATTATAGTACCTCCTTAGGCACAGGTAAGGCCCTGGCGATCACATCTTGCTCATTATCTTGTTGGTTTTTTTCTTTCTCTCTTTGGTCAACTTGGTCAAACCGGGGTCAAAGAAGTCAACTAGTCATCATCCCACGCCAACGGGGGAGCAGTAACGTTTCGGGAAGATGGCAAGTGCTTGCGGGGGAGCGGAACGAAGCGTCCACAGTCGCGACATGGGGTAACGTTGCCTTCAGATCGCGACACCCAATATGTCGCATTCACCACTAGAACGCGACACCCTTACATGTCTCGTTCAAAACCAGAACGCGACGGGTCGATCTGTTGCGACTGTAGATGGTGTTTTTTTCCCTTTTTATCGGGAACACGGTCCCACGATGGAAAGGTTTGACTTAAAAAGAGGGAAAGAAAATTTTAAAGAGGTGCTAAAATAAGTGAAATGGGATGGAGGGTATGTGTGTGCATGAGGGTGGTGTATCGCGATCGCCAGGCACACGAGGGTGCCGAATGGAAACTGACAAGGAGAAGCGTTGGGGTACTTACCTTCGCCCAAAAAGAGCGCGGGAATGTGGATGTGGGTCCTACCTCTTCCTTCCACCGGCCGGCCGGCGAAGGAGATTTAGCTCCGGTTACCTTGTAAAAGAAACGACAAGAAACAAGTGAAGGAAAGATCAGCCTATGAAGTGTAGGAAAATGCCCAAAGGAGATGAAAATAAAGACATTAAATGGGTGTTAACACACCTCATGGAGGTGGTGTAAACCCCTAAAAGTGTAGGTGATGAGGAAATGTCGTGGGTGTGTGTATGTGTGGGGTGTGATGCATGCACTAAATAAGAAGAGGAAAATGACGAAAGGGGGGGGGAGAGGAATGGCGATGTAGCCCGCGACGACAGCGAATGAAACGGTGTGGAGAGATGCCGCGGAAGCTCCTCCCGCCGTGCTCCAATGTTCGTGAGAAGGCGAAAGCTCCAACTCATGAGGAAGAAGATGTAGGGACGATGCTTCGGCTTCAAAGCACGCTCTTCCGGATCAGCAGGGCTTCACCTTGGGGAGTTAGGGATTTAAGGCTCGGAGGTTGAAGCACCGGTTCGGCAGGGCTTCGCCGTAGTTGGGAATGGTTTTTTAAATGACTACCCCTCGGGTCTGTATTTATAGGCAAAACTTGCCAAAATTGCGTCGTCTACAGCAGACGCCTATTAGGCATGAAACGCGTCCGTCTGACATGCCGCGATTCAGAAGATCTCTTGATTTCCATTCGACTTGACATTTACATGATGATCATAGCTTACAGCTACGTTGTAAATCGCATCTGACAGGCCCGCCGCATTTTCCTATGGAAATCAAATCTCTGATAGAATTTGATTTTGATTTGACTGCTTATAAAATGTGGCATCTGATGCGGACGCGATTCCAACAAACATCATGATTATTGACGTGGCACCTCTTAAATGTAGCTGACAGTTCCCAAAGTTTGACTTTGAATAGCGGCGGGGCGGGCGGACGCACATTATAAATAGACCATGTGACAAAAACAAGTTTGATTCGCGTTTGTTATTCCAGAAGCGGATCAATACTTGAAAAGGGCATCCGCTGTATTGGCCGTGAATCAATAGACCCTTGGAAAAAATCCTAAAAGTCCTAGAAAAATAGGAAAATCACTCAAGAGATTAACTGAGAAGAGCCACTTCGAGGCATTGCGGTATAACATGAAATTTACTCAATGTGATGCCGATTTGGCGTGTCTACAGCTGCCTCGCCTTGGTGTCTGCTTTGCAAGGGAGCGAAGTGAAGGGATACGAGGCAGAGAGTAAACGGAGTGAAACGGGATGAAGCGTAGCGGAGTGTAGTGAAGTGGGAGTGGACTGAAAAGTAGACACCAAGGTGTGATGAGACACGCCTCAACAACATATGACAGGAGCTGTTCACTAATTCAAAGTGGAGTCATTTTGTGAACACCTCGAGAGAGAACTCGATGCTTTGGATGGAAAAAAGGGAAGTGTGCGCGTGGTCACAGAAAGGAGAGAGATCAACTTCCAGCATCGGGGAAGTACCTAAGGACACAATCCGTTAGGTTTCACCATTGGGGGCATCTGCCACTGCCGCAGGTGGATCTTTGGGGGAGTAACTAAAAATAAAGTAGGAATCCAAAGTCCAAAGCAACCGAATTTCTCAAGAGACGATCGTCAAGCAATCAACACAGTGAATTGGGTATTTGGCTCGGAATGGAATATTTCATGTTATCTATAATTTAAGGATAAGTGGCTCTTCTCAATTAAGAACGAGAGTGACTTTCTAGAATTATACTCAAGGTCCTACATGATGCATGCTGGGCTAAAAGAAGAATTAAAACAAAGGAAAATATAAGATAATCAAGGATAATATTGTTACGACGCGGGAGTCAGGATACAGGATGGAACCGTCATCCTCCCATAACGTAACGGCTTATCCTCAAGGCATAGGAATTCTCTGGAATTATCATTGTTTTTGGTAGAGGAGGGGAACTCAAATTCCAGTTTCATCAGAGCCTTAAGGTCCTTTATGTGCTCTAATAAAGTATACTATATAGTAAGATGCAAATGTTTACAATACCGAGTTGGTGTTCGTGCATTTGTACGGCAAAAGTGGCGTTCAGAACCTACCTTCAAAAACCAATTAGTATCGACAAGCAACATGTAATATGGCAAAAGCTGTAAATAATGCCACTTGTAAATCGCGGCCAGGACACAGGACGCCTTTCAAAGTCGAATCGCGTCTGCTATATTGGACGTGATTCAGGCTGTCAATCCGATTTGACAGTTTTGTCTTTTCTCCCTTCAATGGGAACATGGGAGTATGGGAGCATATGGGCATGGGAGAACGTCTCCGAGTTTCCCTCTTTTTTTTTTTATGCACCCATCCTTTCCATACTCCCTCCTTCCCTTCTTAAAGGTAAGAGCTCTCTCTTGAATCGAGGAGAAGGGAAAGAGAAGGGGAGAGAAGGAGGAGAACTCTGAGAGGAAAGGAAAGGAAGAGGAACCTTGGAGAGATGGAGTATGGTGGGTCATCTTCTTCCAAGGGGGTAAAAGGAGAAGGTTTTCAAAGATTAAGTCAAGTGGAAGGCCATATTTGTAAGCTTGTCCAAGCTAAGATGGTAAGTGGATGTGATTTTGGTTCTGATTTGCTTTGACATGCTTTTAACGTTTTGTTTGGTGTTCTTCCTTCTTTCTCTACTTTTTCTTTCTTTTCTACCTCTTCCAATGATCTCCCCTCACCCTTCCATGCATAAACATTCCCATACCACGCCATAACTACCCATGCCCATACACGTAGGACTACCCGCTCTTCCCGGGTAACCGGCGTTACATGCATCTCCCATGGCTCCAACAACTAACCTCCACCATTAGCCCGACATGACCGCTATCCTTAGAAGATGGGGGATTAACAACCTTGCCATTCACGCTAAGAGATACTACAAGATCCACCTCGATTGGGCAGCTCTCAGGGCACTGATCGAACTGTGACATCCTCAAACCAACACATTTCTCTTTCGAACCTTTGAAGCCACCGTTCTTTTGGAAGAGGTTGAAATCTTATTAGGTTTGAAGCGAATGAAGCAAGGTGAAGAAGATGAAATGGCGATCATGCCGAGATGCTATACGAGCAAGGCGGTGCTCGAGAGCTTCATGGATCCAAAGGAGGCCCAAGGTTTCCGGACCAACAAAGGGATCAACTTGCAAAGAATGGCGGCCTGGACCATGAGGGAGCTACCACGGGGCCGGCGATGACGAGAGATTGGAAGAGGTAATGAAGGGATTTGCTATTTGCATGGCGGGCGCTCCTCTTCCCTTCGCTTGACAACACTTTGGAAGAGGATCAACTTGGCGCGGTGTGCACCATTTGGGAGGGCGAGAGGTTGGGACCGGCGGTGCTAGCCTTCCTTTACAGCGGGCTCACGGCGGCGAGCTTGGGTAGGCCTCCTTACGGATCAATGCTTTTGCTTACATGCTGGACTGACCTACATTTTAAGTTTTGTTTAAGCAATGAGGTTACAAGCTCGTCCCGAATCTTCTCTAAAAGTCCGCTTAAGCACTTGGACCATATTGTGGGCTTAGAAGGACGCGTGGAGAACCGAGCGCCACAGCTTAAGACACGAGCGGATTGGCGTGACTACTTCCAAGACATGCCCGAGAGCGCCTTTACTTGCATTCCGGCGCCACTTCTTGCCCGAGATGTGCGGACCCGGCTAGCACCCGACGTGGACTTGCGATTGATCGGAGCATCCGAGTTTGTTCTCTACAATCCACACCGCTACCTTCCTCAGCTCGGACTTCCACGGCACGTCTTCGAAGGACCATCTCACCTCCCGCCAATCAAACGGAGAGACATCGGTACCAACAACGACGGCGAGGAGGCAAACACTATCAAAGCTTTGTGGAAGGTTTGCTCTTTTAGGAGGTCGGTCCCAAATGTGGAGGAGGTTGAAAGGGACTGGATAAATTATGTACGGGATCTTGGAAAATTGTGGCCCAAAGTGGTCGTTTGTAAACGACGTGATTGAATTATTAATGAGAAATAAATTGTTTCCTTAATACAGCCAAGAATGTCCCTTGAATGTGTTGTTTCATCCAAACTGCTTGAATTCTCTCCTCAAATTTGGGCCTCGGGTAGGCACTGAAACGCGTCCCATGCAGAGGACGTCTTTCATGATCCGCGTCCACCAATGTCGCCGCCCTTTTACTTAAATCGCGTCTTGCTGCCCAGACGCGGTTCAACTTGTTACGTCAAAATCTCAAACGTCATGCACATTGGATTTCACGCCAAGCAATCATGACTATCTGAATCGCAGCGTGCAACACGGACGTCGTTAAGAATGACGGTTCACATTCACATCGGGCTGTGTGGACACGTATAAAATTTCAAATTTAAGCACCTAAAAGTCCGCGCCAATGCAATGATGGCTTTCTGAATGCGGCCGGATGGGCGGACGCAAATAATTCGACTGTTCACAAATCGCGTCTACTGGTGTGGACACGGTTTCTATCTTTCACCCGAGGCAATAAAACGCCTGGGGGCACGACCGTTCAGCTGTTCCCCCCCCCCCCCCTGACGCTCCTCCCTCTCTCCCATCTTCTCCCTCTTGCTCTCGGCCCTCCTCCTTTCTCTAATCTCTCTTACTCTCTCTCTCTCTCTCTAATCCTCCCTCTCTCTTTCGTGCGATAGGGATGAAGAAGTTGTCGACGGCGAGGCGGCAATAGGGCATGAGGTTATCGGGGATGGAGGAGATGGTGGTGACGCCGGCGACGAAGACTTCGGGGGCGAGCGAGATGGTGGCAGAGATGCTCGCTGCCCCCGGCGAACTGGCTATCATGCCAGTGGTGGAAGAAGACGAGGCGGCGATGATGGAGGAGGAGGCGCCGACGGAGGAAGAGACGAAGGAGGCGACAGAGGACTGGGAGGCTCGGCGATGGGGCCGGCTTGGTCGGGAGATTCCTCCCCGGCCGAAAATGGTAAGTACCCGACGCCTTCTCTCTTTGGTTTGAGGAAACGGAGGAGGGGGGAAGGGCAGTCGGCGCCGGGAGAAGAAAGGTGTGAATCGCGTCCAAACCAGAGGACGCTGTTTAATGAATCACGGCGGCTTAGGCCGCCATGTTTCAGAACTGAAATGCGGCCTTTCAGTTGGACGCCTTTCAAGACCTGAACCACGTTCACTGGTTTGGACGCGATTCAAAGTGCCACCTGAGGGTCTGAATTTCGGCTTGATTTCCACAATTTCATTCTTTTTTTAATGTGTTTTAACTTATGTTTTGGCTTGTTTGTGCATTGCAAGGTGTAATGAAGCCGAGGACCATGTGGCCCCTAGTCCTAGCCGCATATCAGGGGCTCCCGGACTTCCAGAGGGAGAGGGTCCGGGAGATGGGTTTTGGGCCAATCTTGGAGATTGAGCCCTTTTTCGTTGACAGCCCCCTGGTCCACGCGCTCCGGGAGTGGTGGGACAGGACAAGCAGAGCCTTCCTGTTCCCTTGGGGGCACATGGTGCCCTCACTAGAGGACGTAGCCCGGATCACGAGATTACAGGTGGATGGGGAGGCGGTGACGTGGGTGACCTATGCGGACTACACGGATTTTGCGCAGTACATGCTAGACATGGATCCCCAGGGAGATGATATCGGCGACCAAAGGATGGTCAGCCGAGTGGGGATTTTAGAGACCCTAGGACTTCGAGGGGTTAGACAGAGGGCAGATGAAACACTGTACGAGTTTGTACAGCGGGCGGCGGGCCTGGCACGGGCGGTGTACTGCCAAGACCCTGCGGACGAGGAGAGGGCGGATAGAGACCTGCGGCGGTTTCTAGTATTCTTCCTTGGGAAGATGCTATTGACCACCAAGGGGGATGACATCCACTGTCGCTTCTTGGAGCTGCTAGAGGACCTAGAGAAGGTCGGTCAGTACGAGTGGGGTGCGGCCCTCTTGGCGCACACCTTCGTTGACCTCTCCAGTGGGACCAGGAGGGAGACGACGGTGGGCGGATTCGTGCCCTTTCTTCAGGTACGGAGTTGACTCTTAAACTCTGGCATTTTAAATAGTTTTTGGCCAAAACTAATCAGTGTGTGTGTGCAGGTTTGGAGCTATTACTACATTCCCTTGGGCAGGGCGACCCAAGTGCGGCCGGATGCAGTGCCCCTTGCCCGGAGGTGGCTACCGGTGGTGAGCACGACCACGTACTCCTTCCAGATCGACGTCCTTCGTCGAGATCTCCAGAACTTCCCGGCCCTCCTGGTACGTGCCACACTTTCTTTTGTTCCTTCATGCATTCAATATGGATTATCATGTAATTAACTCAATGCATGTGTGCAAGTTGTGTGGCAACCCTACGCGGGCATGGGTGACGAGGGTCAGCCGTGGGTTGAGAGCGTCGACCTTGGTTCGGGTGGGACCTCTGGGTCCATTCCCTAAATGAGATCGAGCCGCTCTGCCTGCAGCTGGCTACACACTCCCTGGGCCTGCACCAGCTTGGCACGAGGAGACGGAGCCCCGAGGCATTGGGAGGAGGACGCGGGGGAAGGCGAAGACAGTCGACTGGCGCCTGCGCTTCCCTGACCAGTACGCGGACTAGCAGCGGGGCAGCCAGCTTGTGGAGTCGGATGCGGCCGACAGTCTCACCTACCTCCAGTGGTTCCAAGAGGAGTACGGGGCTCGCGACTACATGAGGCCTGCCAGGGTATGCACTTTTAACTCTAACTTCCTTATAAGATATGCATGATGTTCTAATAAATACGTGCATATGCAGGATGCGCAGGACGACCTAATTGACACCCTCCATGCCCAGCTGGCGGGTATGGAGGCACAGTTAGCTGAGGCACGGGAGGCCCTTGAGACACTGGTAAGTTTAGAGAGTTATACCTTTGCTATTTTTCTTATCATCTGTTGACCCGACCTTGGATTTGTGTAGCGTGCTGCCCAGACGTCAGTGGAGCGTGCCGACACTGCAGGTGCTTCATCGAGTAGGAGTGTTCCGAGCCCGGAGATGGCCTCTCTCCGGAGGAGTTGCCGGCGGCAGTGGCTCGTGCGAGGAGGCGGAGCACGACCTTTTTGCATGGGTAAGTAACTTGATCAGATATAGATACATGAATTAAACTGTTTTACACTTACTTGTGCTCGTTCCTCTTGCAGTCGAACGAGCTCCAGAGCGCGCTCACGAGGGAGACGAGCACCCGTGCTGAGGTGGCTGAGCTGTCGCAGCAGCTGACTGAGCTGCGGTCTCAGGTCTCGCAATAGGACTCGGACCTTCCCCGTGAGGCGGTGGAGCTGCGGGTCACGCTCTCCCTAGAGCGCAGGGGCCGTGAGCAGCAGGAGGCTCGGTGGGGAGAGGAATGGAGCCGATGGGAGCTGGAGCGGAGCAGGTGGGAGCTGGAGCGGGATCGGCTGACCCAACAGTCGGTGGAGGCGCGCACGAGCCTGGGCATTTCCGAGCCAATGCTGAAGGCGGCGGAGGACCGGTACCAGCGTGGACGAGAGTGCGTGGTGAGGGAGGGGCAAGCCAGCGCCTGCTCCGAGAGCATCTTCGTGACTTCCTCTCAATACGAGAGGAACGTGCCGCTCAGGGGTCCACGGGTTCGCGCTCCTCTATGAGGCCTCCTACCCCGCTCGCGACAGCTGACCCAGGGGAGGCGGAGAGCAGCCAGCGCGTCGGACCTGCAGAGGGAGGTGGCGAGACTCAGGCTCCCTTACCATGATATTGTACTTTTTACCTTTTCTTTTGATGATGCGTGCCCGGTTGGGCACTTTATGATGTACTTGGGGTTGGTCCCTCCTTTATGGCCATGTATATGTATATGCGCATTTGTCTTCTTTCTACGTGCTGTGCCTGAGACACATTCAAACAAACAGGTTAAATGTCTGCTCCGACTCAGCCCCTTGCATGTGAATAGCAATTGACTTCATGATCTTGTCAAGGGGTTGAGCCTTTATTCAAATAAGGCAAAAATAAAGGAACGAATGTACAGTATTTACACGTGGGATGAAAGGTACAAAATTTACATGACATGGATGAATGTACAGAAATGAAGGTGCAGAATGTGCAGAATTGTAGAGGTTTTCAAATATTTGATTCTTTTGGTATTTTGAATATATATATATATATATATATATTTTTTTTTTTTGAAGATATCCATTTTTTTGTTTTGAAGATATCTAATTTTTTTTGGAATTTGAAAAATATCTAATTTTTTTCGATTTTGAAAATAACTGATTTTTTATTTTGAAAATATCTGATTTTTTATTTTGAAAATATCTGATTTTTTTATTTTAAAAATATCCAATTTTTTATTTTAAAAATATCTGATTTTTTTACTTTAAAAATATCTGATTTTTTTAGATTTTGAAAAATATCTGATTTTTTTTTTGGAAAAAAATATCTGATTTTTTGGACTTTTAAAAATATTTGATTTTTTGTTTTGGAAATAAATACCGCAACCTGGCGTAGTCCCTTCCAAGAAGATGCGCGGAACGAAGGGGATCTGCTCAAATTGGAAACACGTGGTACTTAGACCCTTTAGTTACTCAGTTGTCATTAAAAATTTATCAATTATTCTTGAGTGTGTCATCTAGAGGTTGGACGTGCTCAAGTGGTGCCTTTACCCAAGGTTACTTTCGGTGACATCCTCCTCAGTTGATCGTTGCCTTGCCTCGATCCTAAAACATACCCGGGGGGAGAAGGGAGGAGAATTTTAGGAAGTCTGCCAATAGTCTAGGAGACTGGGGGAGGTACTCACTCCTCTATCCTAGACTCAGTGGGTTTCAGCTTTCTTTGGGCTTGTGGGGTTTTAGCATGCTTACGTCCAGGTCCATTTGGATCCCTGCGGGGACTTTGCCGCTCTTGATGTCTTGCACGCTTACGTCCAGGTCTATTTGGATTCCCACGGGGACTATGCCACTCTTGACGTGCATTTTCATTTGATTTGCCTGGTTTTGGCTCTTTTGATTTTGGATTTGACATTGATTTTCTTTTCTTTTCCCCCCTTTTATGCCTTGTCCTACACCCGCCTGAGCTTGGGGTAGGTTTGCGAGGTAAGTCCCTTAGGTCCCCTTTCTATTGGCAGACTAAAAAAAGGAGAGAAATGGGTAATGCCCTAGGACCTTGGTTTGACATTGATCTCCCTTGTCTCGGTTGAGGTCGCGACGTGGGGTAGTGTCGCCTTTAGAACGCGACACCTTGATATGTCACGTTCACAAGCTGAATGTGATGGGTCGGCCTGTCGCGTTCAGAATGTGACAGGGGGCTCCGTCGCCTTCACAGGCGGAAACCTTAATCTGGGATCCTCTTCTCGGATTGCCCCCACAAGCCATGCAAACCATGCTTAATTCCCATTTTTCATGCTTTAATGATTGCCCTAGCATGATATCTACTGTTTATAAAATGATAAACAGTTCGTGCATGCAACATACATGATCCACACAACAAAACCAGGTGGGATCTCCCTACCTTCGCGAAGAACACGTAAACCACGCATGATACGGCGTTTCCCCCGCTCCACGCGATGTCCTCGTGGCGAGAGCGTGCCAAAAACTCCTCTGGAACCCAAATCGCCCCAAGAAACTGTAGCAACTCCTTCCCTGGCCGAACAGAGTGCACTGCTGCTCTGTTTGGCCAAACCTCCTTAAAAACGCACAGCGGTTGGGAACGCGACATAGCCCTGCATCGCGACCTGAACGCGACGTAGGAGGCCGTTGCCTTCTCAAAGCTGATGTCAGCAAGCCGCCCAGCGTGCGACATGCGGCGTGCATGCAGAAAACAACCCAAAATAGCGGCAACAAGAATGCGACCACCAGGGCCGTCGCGTTCAAAATGCGACGCACACCCCTGTCGCGTTCACAGGCAGAAAACATGTGAGCGCTTTGGGCCAATCAGCCGGCCCACAAAGCCTCACCACCCACGCCAACACCTAAAACACAAACGAATGTGCCACACACACTGGCCACAAAACCCGCTAAGCAAAGATCCATGAAGATCCGAAAAATGTGCTACGTTACAAAATGTTTCAGTCGAAGAACATCCAATTCACTCTCCTATCTCTCATCTCTATTGGATTGTTCATTCAGATTTACTTGAACATGCATGGCGTGATCTGTACAAGATTTTTATACAGATCAAGTGTTTGTCTGTTTGTGGATCAGATCAAAGCTAGAGGATCTGATCTCCTGTGAATCTGTTCGAGCGCGTGTGTGTGTGTTTCTGAGTCGTTGTGCTCAAGTGTGTGTGTGGTTTGAGCCATCATGATTAAGTGTGTGTGTGGTTTGAGCCGTCGAGCTCAAGTGTGTGTATTGTGCTCAAGGTTTTGAGTAGTGTGGCCTCACTGTGTGAGGGTTGGACGTAGGACTCACTGGAGGTGATTTTGAACCACCTAAAAATCCCTTGTGCACTATGGTTTGATCTGTGGTTTGATATTGCTACGCTAGATGATTGCATAGGGATTTCGCTTACACACTATCTATCAATTTGTTCACACACATGTTAATCACACAAATGTTTCACACATTTTAATCACACACATTCCATCAGATCTGTGGGGCTTAATTAGATAGAACTCTTAATTTCAAGTAATTTTTTATTACTTAAGTTTCCGCTGCAAATCTATTCAACCCCCCCCCCCCTCTAGATTTTGCCATCACCACGTATTTGATCCCACACAACGTGCCTGGCTCACAAAGAACCTGGGGTACCGACTAGACAGACATTTCGGAATAGGCGTCGAACCACCAAACGCTGCAAACACACAAGCCACAATGAATACTTAACATACTCATAAACCTATATTCATAAACCACGATATTCCACGTTCTAAAATTACTCGTCATTAGTCATCACGTGACCTCCATTGCAACTACACAACAATATAACTGCTACAAACATAAACCACATAACCTTAATATAATAGCATAATTAATAGGATTAACATATTCATAATATGATCTATTAACCCTAAGACATGCTTAATAAACATTAAATAAGCTTAAGCATCTTTAAACAACACTAAATAATCAAGGCTAGGTCCATACAGAACCTTCACTACCCAACATAACAATACATACTTCGGAAGGAATACGTGGGGGGGCAACCGTCACCTTAAAGAACGCGACGACCCGACCGGTCACGACCACAAGAAGAACACGATAGGGCCTAGTGTCACGACATGAACGTGAAGGCCCGACATGTTGCCATCATGTCAATCGGCACTTGTAACACCAATCAGTATACACCAATCGATACTGTGGAAGTTAAGTTTCTCTAAAACTTCGGATCCCCCGAATGTTGCTCCCTCATGCATGGGTGAGTGTTGCGCTGGCCAGTTGACCCTTGTCCTCCTTTCAAGTTGACTCCCATTTAACTGAGTTGACCGAGGGAGAAAGGGGAAGGAAGACAAGGAAACCAGCAAGCAAATGAACGGGATGTGATCTCTAGGGCCTTACCTGTGCCTAAGGAGGTGTTCAGATCGCGCCGACGGTGTGGCCTCGCGAGCAGTTGATGGTGGGACGCCGAATTTCTCCCCTTCGGCCGGCCAAAAGGAAGAAGCTCCGCGGCATTGCTGAAGGTGTTCCTGTGACAAAGAAGACTCGATAAGACTCTATAAGAATCTAATGAAGTGCAGTAAAAGTTCTGGAATAAAGAGAAGTGACCCCAAAAGGTAAGCCCCGTACCGGTTGCGGGCTTGAGAAGAGGGGTGGCAAGTGCTATGACCACCCTTCTTCCCTCCGTTTTTGGTTTGAAAAACCCCTTTTAGATGTGTAGGAGTGTGAACTACGTGCTTCGTGTGTGTATGTGAAGAGTGACTAGCATGCAAAACTAAAGGAAGAAGAAGGGCAAGAGAAGGAGAAGAGGGAGATGATCCTCATTTGTAGCCTCATGTGGCTGCTTAGTGGGCTCCTCCAGCTCGTGGTGAAGTCTCCTGGATGCTCTAAGTGATGAGAGGTAGAGAGGGAGGAAGGATGGAAGCTCTCAAGGCTCAAGGTGACTCTTTCTCTCTCTTCTCTCAAGGCATCAAAGCTTTAGCTCGTTCAGCATCTCCCCCCTCCCTAGAAGGCTGAGGAGCTTCATATATAGGCATTGGGGGCGAAGCTAGGGAGCATAGGATGCTCAAGTGCGAGAAAACACACTTGAACATGTGGCAATCCAAATAGAAAGGGTAGGCCAATAGGAGGGGGCTAAGTAAGACTTTCTTGGGCCCATTTTCCCGTTGGGAATGGCCCCATGCATTGCATGGCCGAGGTAGGGGTGCAAGTGGGCGAGATTCTCGAGTAGTTCCACAGACCAGGTAAACCCAGGTTGACGTCAACCAATGCTGCCGCCAACCTCATGCAGACGTCCACCGATGTTGACATCAATCTGAGTAAACATCAAGGGTGTGTGCTGTCGACCTGGGGTAAACGACAATCGATGTTGACGTTAACATGGGATCCGAGGCAAGTCAACAAGGAGTCAAATAAATCTTAATGGGCCACGGACCACGTGGGTGTAGACACCCGATTATGACTAATGGGTTGAACCACATTTCTTGCTACCTTAGTGGCCCCTAATTGGTCACTCACCTTGAGCCCATCATTTGCCTTGATTTGAGCCCATTAATCCATTAAAAATACCTTGAAATCCCGAAATCAATCATTGAGAGTCCCTAGAGGAATATGACTCCTATTTTATCATGTGGTTAGAGAGGATAATCCAAGATAATTCGGGTTCCTTGTCGCGACGCATCGTGGCGCCGCGACTATAGTCGCGACGGGTTGGGCCGCCGCGACAGCCCATGCATTATCCATGCACGTGGGCAATGCTGTCGCGTCCCCCCGCACCGTCGCGTCTCTAGTCGCGACCCTACGATCTGACGCGACAATGCCGAGATCTCTGGCCTCCGTAACCACACCCTATTTATCCTCCCATGCACTTTGACTTGGTCTAAGAGGGTTATCCCAACCCTTGGACGGATCCTTGGCCCTAGGGACTCTCCTAAGCTCCCCTAAGGACTCTACACCCGATTTTGATAGAGCTTTATCCCCCATTTTTAATTCTCAACCTTTTTGGAGATAATACCTAATTTTCTCACTCCAAGCTCTATATAAGGAAGGCCCCTCCTCATGGACGAGGAGAGCCTCATGATCACCCCGAAGGGCTGCCAAAATTCCTCTGAACTGACTTAGCCACGCAGCCACTCATTCCCTTCACATTCCACTCCTCACAACTCACTCATTTCACCATCAATGGAGCAAGGAACGTGAAGAGGGCGACTCTAGCAATCTCCTGGACCTCTTTGCACATCATTGGAGCTGCATCCACGCCAGGAAGTCGCCCTAATGGGGCTCATTCCCTTTCCTCTTCCTCTTTTCTATTTCTACATGCATTTTATGTTCTTTTTAAATAGAGCATATCCACCATCCACCCACGTTTTCCCACACCCACAGGGGTTTAAAACCACCCCAGTGCGTTCCCACCATGATCTCCCATCTCATTTCGTCTTTTAGAATAGATACTACACTTTACATGTTCTAATAGGGTCTTTTCTTTGTGTTTTCTTTTGATTGACAGGCAAGCAAAAAGTCTACGAGAAGCTCTGGTGCTCTGGCCGGCTGGAGGACTAGAAGAAGGTCACAACAACAAATCTCCCGCATTCAGAGAACGCGACGGCCTGGGGTGACGCGACATAGACGCGTCGATTTCCACTGACGCGATACTAGAGACGCGGCGGCCATGACGACCGCGACACCAGGTCAATTTCCTGTTCTCTTCCTTTTTCCTAGTTTAAGTTAGCCATTGTCTTTCCACATCATTAGGCAACTTATCTAGGTGGCGATCACATCCTTTTTCCTATGCTATCATATTTGATATCCATGTCCGTGTCGAGGGAAGCCAATCCCTGTGATTACACCTTTGGCGATCACGGTGGGACCTTCAGTGCTACCCTCGTAGATCTAACTTGCTTGCTTGCCATATTGTCTTTCTTTTTTTTTTTCCTTTTGTGCCCTATTAGTCTTCTTTTGTTCTTTGTTTCCTGCTTTTTTGCCCCCCGGTTCGTGTCGCGACGCATCGCGGTGACGCGATAAGGTCGCGTCGCTGGACAACGACGCGATAGCAGGTCATTTTTCTTCTTATACCTGCCTTACCCTGCTTCTATAAGATCATGCATCCTTGTTCCATGTATATGTGCCGTGTATTGTCGTGTTTTTGGATGTTAGTCCTGTTAGGGTTCGGGTTTTCCTTTAGTTCTTATTGTAAGTTTTCGGGTCGAGTCGCGGCGTAGCGTATGGACGCGACATGGTCGCGCCGCCGGTGAGCGTCGCGTCAACAGGTACGCTCTGTTTGTTAATGCTTCCATCCATGAATCGTTTTTTGGGTGCTTCCTGATCCATGCTGTATTGATTTAGGGTTTTGGTGCTTTACCTTCTGGTAGGGTAGTCTGTTTGAGTTGGGTTGGTGACCCACTGTGTCTTCGGGCCTCTGTCATTATCGCGGCCGCTCGCGCTGTCGCGATAGGGTCGCGGCGTACCCGGTCACCGCGACTCGGCCCGAGACCCATCTGGTCGCCCTGTTTGTTTCTCATCTATCACTTGTGCATACATTTCGGGCATTTAGGCCCATTGCATACGCTGCTAACCCATTTGATCAGGTTCCCCCTTGGTTGAGTGAGTCCTCTCACCTACGAGCACTCGTAGGCTGACTCGGGCCCGCCTTCCGAGGACCTCCGTAAGTCCCCGTGGCCGTACGCACGTTGCGGTTCGCCGGGCTGGTTGTACCAGTTGCACCTTTAGTTTGAGCCATCCTCGTGAGTGTGCACCACCCTTAGTCATACCGGAGCACTTGAGTTCATTCCTATCAGGGACCGCATGACCGAGTGACATCCCTTTAATCAATTCACTTAAAAGGTCAAGTTCGAATCTTAAGAAATTTGCGTTGTAAGCATGATAACTTGAGTGCTTTGATCCCCCTTCTCCTCTCTGTCTTTCTGTCGTGATAGAGTTTAGGTGTTTCCTCGTGCTTTATCATAATCCCCTCTTCGACATGGACCATTTCGAGTCCTTGCCGACGATGCCCTACCCCTTGGGTTGCTCGAGGAAGTGGCCCAACCTTCCATGGCCACTCTCCGGGGCATATCCAGCCTCCCTCCATTTCTGGGATCCAATCCCGTCCTCCTTCTCCTCCCGGGGATGATGACCCTCACTCTCAATTCAGCCAGCTCCTTCCTCACCTCACTCCGGACCAAGTCCGAGAGTTCATAGCTGCTGCCAAGGGGAAACAACCTTTATCTCCCCGGGGTCAAAATCCAGCCCGACCGGCGGAGTCCTCCGTCCGCGTCGCTTCAGCCCCTCACCTTTCTTCGTCTGGGGCAGACCCTACACCTCTCCGTCCTCGGGCCATTCATTTTTCAGAACCAAGCTACCTCCCCCCACGAGATGTTCGGCCTCGGTCTCCTCCCACTACATATTATACGGCCGAACCAGCTCCGCTTCCTCGCGAGAGGTCTCACTCCTTCGAGCGGCCACGCTCCCTTGTCCCTACGCATCAGATCCAATCTCCTTCCGATTTCTTGGCGGAATGGACAAGTATGAAGAAGGAGCTTCATGACCTCCGGAGGCAAATTGATCCTCGGAAGGTAGCTGACATTGCCCTCCCATCCTTCCAATACCTCCGGGTGCCTCCCCAGTCCGAGCTCCCTGTATATCGTCGATACTCTGGGGTAGGGGACCCCTATGTTCATCTGAAGGACTTCGTCTATGAATCGGCGCCGCACAAGTATGACCGCCATCTCATGGCATATTTGTTCAGAAATCATTAGATGGTCCAGCCTTAGAGTGGTTCTATTCTTTGCCTCCCGAGGAAGCCGAGGATTTCCAAATCGTCCAAGAAAGGTTTCTGCAGCAGTTTCAAGATCGGGTGGGACCCGAATACTCTTTTGTGGATTTGGTAGCTGAAAAGATGAAACCAGAAGAGGATTTCTCCACCTATGCTGACCGGTGGCGCTCTCTGGCCGCCAAAGTCCGTTGCCCAATGCCTGAGGAGGAGAAAGTAAAGCTGTTGATCTCCAATGCCACGCCCACCTACCGAACTATTTTGGCCATGAACGACATCTCTACCATGCACCAATTATATAGTCGAGCCCGTTTCATTCAAACCCAACTCAAGGACTCGCCTATACATTCCATGTTCGAGACCCCCAAGGCCCGTTATGCTAAAAAGCCGCAAGGCCCAGTCACCGAGGGGATCCAGACCAATGAACAAGTAGGTGCCGTTAGCAATCCCCAAGGCCCAGTAGGTAGGCCCCCTATACCCAGCACCCAACAGTCTTGGAACAACAACACAATAGGCAGCCACCTCCCCAAAGGACAAAATCCACCCTCAAGATCAGCGCCAATACTCCCAGGTGCCTCCGCCTCAAAGTGGCTATGCCCCCAGGAAACCCAATGGGCCCAAGAGAGGCCCAGTACCCCCTTACCCGAATCTCTAGATGATGTCTTTGCAGCCCTCATGTCTCTAAATGCCTTAAAGACTCCCTCATGAGAAGGCGAATTGGAATATGGGCGGCCGATCAAAACAAAGTACTGCATCTATCATCGTCATCCGGGCCACAATGTGTCCGATTACTTCCAATTTCGGGACATGATATACGATCTCCATGAGCAGAATCAGATTGATTGGGCAGAAATGAAGAGGTTGATCCAAACTCTGAGGGACCAGCAAGGCCAGAGGCAACAGCAGCAACAACAGAGGCGACAGCAGCCGCAACAACAACAGCAGCAACAACAGCAACAACAATACCAGCCTTTCCAACAGTAATACCAGCAACATCAGCAGCCGCAGCAGCCGACGAACGACCTAGGCATAGTCCGTAACCCATGCCACAACATCAACCTGCTCCGAACCCTCAACCAGCTCCCCACCTCCTCCGCCTGCGATGTTAACCCCGTTATCCACCATGCACCACCAGAAGCCCAGGGGTCTTCGATGACACCATGAGGTGGGCCAGCTTCTGGCTATTTCTCACGTCACGCCCCTGTTCCCGCACCTGCATCCGCCATACCCCTCCCTTTACACCCCATATTGCCACCATCACCTCACCATCCTATTCTCCCGTCATATCACCCATCATCCCTCCACCAAACAACACCCCTCTCTCCCCTACGCCAGCGCCACTACTAGCCACCCTCTATCCTTACAACCCTTACCCCTCCACTCCACCATAACCTTGCCCTCGGAGCGGGCGAATGTTTCATCGGATGTATCCTAACGCATCCATACCTATGCAGGTCTGCAAACCAACAATCAGCAGCAACAAGACACAGAAGAAATTGATCCAGCGCCGGGAACTCAGTATGACATCCTAAAGCACCTCGATCAGACTCCCGCCAAGATCTCCATATTGGAGCTCATTAAGAGATCGCAGACTCACCAAGATGCTCTCAGAACTTTTTGCAAAGAGTCATGGTCAGCAGGGACATGAATCCAGACAACCTACCCTCAGTGCTCTCAATAGTGAACAGAGGACCCACCATTACCTTTTCTGATGCGAGTTGGCTGCCCCCGAAGCCAGGAAAATGCCCCTGTGTGTGACACTTACCATAATAAAGTGGCAGTCGATGCGGCTCTGGTGGACACAGGAGCCTCCATAATGTATGTCCACTAAGCACTCTTAGAGCTTGCAACATATCAGACGTCAATGCAGCCCACGCCTACCACTATTGCTGCATATGACAATTCGCGACGTGCCTGTCACGGGGTTTCTCACTTTGCAAGCAGAATTAGGCCCTCTGTCATGTCTGTGGAGTTCTATGTGCTGAACATTGATCCACACTACAAGCCATTCTAGGGCGCCCGTGGATCGAATCATTAGGGCAGTACCCTCTACAGCGCATCAGTGTCTGAAGTTTCCTTCCAAGGGCGGATAGTCAAGGTAAAGAGTATGACGACAACGCATACAATCGAAGCCGTTGAGAGAGTGCTGCCATCAGTATGGCCGTCCAATAAGCCCAAATCTCAGTGCTTGATGTTAACTACACTTGGGCCTATACTTTCTCTTCTAACCGCCCAATTGGGTCTCCTCCTATATGGCAGTCAGAAAGGATGTGAGCAAGAATACAAAGGGGTGGGACATCATGTTCAGGCTGGTTATCAGTCAGGAAAAGGCCTGGTGTCATCTTCAGAGGCAAACCAAGACTGTCGCCACCGCTAAGAAATTCACAAAGCGTCCTTGGATATTCAGAATGGGCCGTTTTCTCATCTCCTCCACAATCAGACCATGGGACCGCTCACTTGGTCTTTATACGAGCATTTTGTCAGAGGGACCATTCAGCCCGGATATAACACCACCATAGCAACGCCAAGATCAGCCTATCAAACTTAGAGGTCAGCGACCCACAGAAGAAGAGAGCTGAGGAAGATACTGAAGATTTGGATCAAGATGATATTGTCTCATCAGTTAGTCTGTTGTTTGAAAGATCAGAAGCTGAGGAAGAAAAGCTAGAATAGAAGACCTTATTTCTGCGGTCAATCAACTGTTCAGCGAAGAAGATGTGTCACAAGTAGCAGCATTATCAGCATCAACACCACCGCCAGGCGACAGTTGCCTGGAATTGGTGAGGAGAACCAGTCAATCATTTACCCTATTTACAGGAGTTCTGGCCAGGGTTCCTCCTGGCCTCCCACTCACTTTGTCTCATCCATACTCGATGTTATATTAGTTCATTCCCTTGCCTCTTCCCTTCATTGTCCAAATCTCGCCCCCTGCCATTGAGGCATTCATTCGTCCTTCACCCACCTCGCCATTTCCTTCACGGTTCGGTCTTGTCTTTTTTTGAAGCCATTTAATTAATGTAGTTCCTTTTTCAATCAAAAAAAAAGACAAAAAATGTGTGTGTGTGTCCCCCCTGCTTCCACGGGCGATCCCCGTCACTCCCTCGTGCTCCTAATCTCGACGGCGATCCCCGTCACTCCCTCCTGCTACTCCTGCTTCCGACGGCGATCCCCGTCACCCCCCTCCTGCTCCTGCTTCTCGACGGCGATCCCCGTCACCTCCCTCCTACTCCTGATCTCGACGGCGATCCCCATCACCCCCTCCTGCTCCTGCTTCCGACGGCGATCCCCGTCACCCCCTCCTGTTCCTGCTTCCGACGGCGATCCCCGTCACCCCTCTCCTGCCCCTCTCTCGACGGCGATCCCCGTCACATCTGCTCCCCAGCGGCCATCGTCGTCATCCTTTCGCTCCAGTCGTGCCTTCATCTGGTGGTCAGACATGGCCATTCCAGGCGATTCGGGTGAGGGGGCCTTCTGCTCCCCTACACCCCGATGCTGTTGCCGGCACCCTGAGCTCGGGTGGCCCGCTCCCTCCTCCAGCTCCATCGGAGGATCTTTGCGGCCCCGCCGCACCCGTTGTTTCCCTTCCATTAAACCTTTGGACGCTTCTCCAGAGCCTCCTGTAAATATCAAATCTAGCTCAAGTTCAGGGGTAGTTTCTAGTGAGTCCTCGTCCCCGTCTAGGAAGAAGAAGGGTAGTGGCGTACCCGTAGATACCTCTTAGACTTAGTCCATAGATGTGGCCGCTCTTCTAGCTGTCAAAGAGTTCATCAAAGAAGCGGTAGTTCTGGACTTAGAGGAGATGCCGATAGAGGAAGGGCTAGACGACGGCTTTGGGATATATGAAATCGTAGCCGAAGAAGACCCTTAGATGAGAATGGTGTTGATAGAGGATGCTGCTGAGGCGTATGCTAGTGGTATGAGGAGATTCGATGAACCTACCTCAGCAGTCGACGAACCTACTAAAGAGGTAAACGTGGGAACGCAAGAGGACCCCAGGCTCTAACCATAGCTTCTGGTCTCCCGCCTGAAGAAGAAGATGAGCTCATAGAAATGTTAAGGGAGTTCAAGTATTCATTTGCCTGGTCCTATGATGACATGCCTGGCATTGACCCCGATTTGGTGGAGCATAGGTTAATTTTGAAGTCAGGGGCAGTTGCCGTTAAACAGAAGCTAAGGAGGTTCCTCCCCCACATCGCTTAAAAGATGAAAGAGGAGATTGATAAGCTACACAAAGCCAAGTTATCCGTGTAGTCCTCTATCCTTTTGTGGGTGGCAAACATCGTCCCGGTGATGAAGAAAGACGGAAGAGTGCGCATCTGCATAGATTTCTGGGATTTGAATAAGGCATGTCCTAAGGACGATTTCCCGCTACCTCATTTGGATGTTTTGATCGATAATACAGCAGGGTTCGAAACTCTATCGTTCATGATGGGTACTCCGGCTATAATCAAATCTCTAGCCCCGGAGGATCAAGAGAAGACCTCCTTCACCACCCCATGGGGAACATATTGCTATGTGGTCATGCCGTTGGACTAAAGATGCCGGTGCCACTTATCAAAGAGCAATGTTAGCTATCTTCCACGACATGATACATATTGATGTTGAGGTTTACGTGGATGATATCGTGGTGAAGTCGCGGACCCGAAAAGAGCACTCCTCCGTACTTGCCAAAGTTTTCCGTCGCGCACAAGAGTATCAATTGAAGATGAATCCAAAGAAGTGCGTATTTGGAGTTTCCTCAGGAAAGTTGCTAGGCTTCATAGTTAGTAAACGGGGGATTTAGATAGACCCGCACAAGGCCAAGGCAATCAATGAGATGCCTCCTCCTAAGAACATATCTGAGCTTCGAGGTTTGATTGGTCGGCTGCAGTTCATAAGGAGTTTATATCTCAGCACTCTCAAAGGTGTCGTCCTTTACGAACTGTTGAGAGGAGGAGTTAGTTTTGAATGGAATGATAAATGCCAAGAGGCCTTCGATGAGCTCAGGAGCTACCTTATGAATCCGCCCGTGCTTCAGGCGCCTATCCCTGGAAACCCCTAATCCTATATCTGTCGACTGTTGAGACTCCCTAGGAGCTGTCCTTGCTCAGCATGATGAATTCGGCAAAGAAAGGGCAGTCTACTACCTATCTAGGCTATTCAATCCTTCCGAGCTCAAACTCACCACAATGGAGAAAACTTGTACAGCGCTAGTTTGGGTAGTGCAGAAATTGAAGCACTACTTCCTAGCTCATAAGGTGAGTTTGATCTCTAGAAGGACCCTATTAGGTATCTCCTTGAGAAGCCAGTTCTCGCCGACAGATTGGAACACTGGCAAAGTTTCCTCTCTCAGTTTGATATCTCATTTATTGTTCAGAAAGCCATAAAAGGGTATGCCATTGCTGAGCACCTTGCTCACCTCCCTCTTCCTCATAGTGATACGGTTCAGGAGGAATTTCCCGATGAAAACCTATCACTTGTCTCTCATGATCCCTTCTGGTCACTCCATTTCGATGGAGCTCTCAATTCTAGGGGACAGGGCATAGGTGCAGTCTTGCTCACCCCAGAAGGGATCACCATTCCTTTGGCTTATCAACTCCAGTTCTACGCCACCAACAACATCTCCGAGTATGAGGCTTTCCTAGCCAGTCTTAAGCTTGCCTACCTATTAGGTGCCCGTCACCTTAAGATCATAGGAGACTCTCAGCTCGTTCTTCGGCAAGTCCTCTCTACCTATCACACTCGTGACCCCAAACTCAAGCCATATCAAGATCTGGTCACGCTCCTCGCCAAGCAATTCCGTCAACTCATCTACATTCATACTCCTCGCTCCCAAAACATTCTGGCCGATGCTCTGGCATCGTTAGCTTCGTCTCTCTCCTTCCCTCTCAGCCGTAGCGCTGAGACTATCACCGTTCAGAGATTAGAAGCTCCCTCAACTCAGATCCTTGGTTCTCGAATCTTAGGAGCTCCCTAGTGTTGAAGGCAGAGAAGAAAGAAGCGAAGGAGTTTTGCTTGTTGAATTGGGGAATTGATGGAAGAAGAGAGGCCGTGGTACTATGAGATTGAGCAGTTTTGCAGAGACGGTACCTTCCCAGAAGAAGCTGAAGCAGAAGATAGGCGAGCTATCCGTAGAGCGGCATTAAAGTATACCCTCGTGGGTGAAGTTCTCTACAGACGCGCTCTAAATGGAATGCTCCTCAGATGCGTAACCGATGAAGAGGCTTGGAAAATAGTGGAAGGATCTGACTCCGGTGAATGCGGAGGGCATGTGAATGGTCAGATGTTAGCCAAAAAGATCCTTAGGCAGGGCTACTACTGGCCAACCTTAGAAGAGACTGTGCCGCCTACGTCCGTAGGTGTGTCAGATGCCAAATCCATGCCGATAAAATTCATGCTCCGTCTTCCTCTTTGCATCCACTATCTTCTCTTGGCCTTTCTCCATGTGGGCCTTTGATATCATTGGGCCTCTTGGTGATCCTAATGCTCAGATAAAACAAAAATCCTTCATCCTCACTGCTACTGAGTATTTCACCAAATGGGCCGAAGCAGAAGCATTTGCAGAAATCAAAGGTTCGACTATGTGCAGTTCATCATGAAGAACATCATTGCGGTTTGGAGTACCTGGCAGCCTCGTCACCGACAATGGACCTCAGTTCATATCACAAGACCTTCAAGACCTCTGTAAGAAGTTCAATATTTCTTTGCATCATTCGTCTCCTTATTATCCGCAGGGCAACGGCCAGGCCGAAGCCACAAACAAAACGCTTTTGAAAATCTTAAAGAAGACTTGTGAGTCTAGTAAATTTGCTGATTGGCCAGAAAAGCTAATTGAGGCTCTGTGGGCCTACCGCACCTCCATCCGCACACCTACGGGGCAAACCCCTTTCTCACTTACATATGGGATGGAAGCGGTATGTCCGCACGAGATTCTCATCCCTTCGCTAAGAATTCAGTTGGATAAAGAACTTAATCCCGATGAACATCGGGAGGCGTTACTTACACAACTAGAACTCTTAGACGAACGTCTAGCTGCAGCCGATCACGTGCTTTCATATCAAAACAGACTCTCAAGGTCTTTTCAAAAGAAAGTGATTGAGCGTAAATTTCAAGAAGGAGACATGGTTTTGAAGCGAATTTTCATAAAACCTGGAGGTCCAAGGTCAAAATTGTCTGCAAACTGGGAAGGGTCGTACGTCATTAAAGAAGTGTACCCGGGAAACGCATATAGGTTAGTTAATGCCGATGGTGATGAACTCTCTCATCCATGGAATGGATTATATCTTAAAAGATTCTACCCCTGATCAAAAGTCTTTGGATAACAACACCAATTAATAAGTAGCCATTTGCCAAGTGTCTCGCTCCCTCTCATATTGACGAAATAATATTTATGTGCAATCACGTACTCAACATGGTAGCCTAAGGTCATTGTCCCTTCACATACAGTGTTCTCGCTTAGCCCTTGCTCAGGGAAACAAAAGGTCAATTCTCTCCCTACTCGGACAAGGTCTAGGGCAAGGGAAGGCTAACCTGTAAACCTGCAACGGTATAAACCATGTGTTTGAAGTCTCAAGGAGGGACGGGCAGTTCTAAGAAAAGCATATAGCACAAAAATAAAGCGACGAAATGACAAAGTGAAGGGGCATGTTAAAGAGTGGCAGTACAGTTCCCCGCGGGACGCCCTTGAGCCCGGTCGCACGCATGCCCCAGACAAAAGAGAAAATACTGTGGCCCTAAAGTCCCTGGACAACAGATGAATAACACATGTAGCTTATTTGTTGCAAGTCTTATAAGTCGGCGACCCCGACTCCAAGATAAAGTCTTATCTCATTTATATTCTTCATATCCTCCCTAAAATGACCAGAGAATCCATGCGCTTGGTCTGTGTTGGAACATTGTTGTCACAGGGGCAAGAAAGCTTAGCAGACCTAATATGAATATGCGTTGCACATAAATCTACTCGCCAAAGTGAGATAGAGGTAAGGCTCACGGTTAATCGCTCAACATTAAGAAGTGTTGCTATCAAAAGGATTTTCAAAACAAATTTCAAAAATCCAAAAAAATTAAAAGATCCCAAAACCAAAAAAAAAAAAAATTAAAAAATTCCAAAAATCCAAAAAAATCAAAAGATCCGCAAAACAAAACAAAAATCAAAAATTCCAAAATCTAAAAAAAATCAAAAGATCCCCAAAATAAAAAAAATAAAAAAATCAAAAATTCCAAAAATCCAAAAAAAAAATCAAAAGATCCTCAAAATCACAAAAATATATATAGTTTTTAGAAAAAAAATAAAAATGTGTGTACATATTACTTTTCTTTAGCATGCATTATTTTCATTGTCTTTTCGCCTATTTAATAAGGCTCAGCCCCTTGACAATTACGGAGTTAGAGTTTATCGTTTTACGCACAAAGGGCTGAGCTTAAGAACAGATCTAACTTGTTCTTCTAAGTGTGTGCAGGAACAGGGATTTTAAAAGCAGAGTACGACGTCGCGCTCAGAACTCTCTCTCTCGCTTGTTTGAATCTCGCCTCTCACTCGTGTCAATCACAAACCATTCATTTATCATGAATATTGGCATAAAAGTAAAACTGCATTAAGGTATGAACAAAATGTACATAGATAAAATGGGAGGTGGCTCACAAGACTCCTCACTGACCACCACCACTCTCCCCGGATCCCTCTCTCCTATCTGGAGGTGGCAACATCTCGCCACCCCCTCTGCCATCATGGGCGCTACCCTCGCCCTGACGGTGTCGCTCCTCCTCCTCGTTCCTCCGCCTACTGGAGGAACCCGCTAGATACTGTCCGACGGAGGCGCCAGTCGCCCTGCTGACGCTCACGCCGCTTCGGCTCCGGCTGCGTGAACGGCCGATATCCGTCACAATCTACTGAAGGCTCCGCGCCAGCGTCTGCTGTGCTAGCAACTCTGCACGCAGTCGGGTGACCTCCTCCTGATCTCCGGGTGGCCTCTGTACCCGCAGCGTCGCCAGCTCCCGGGTCATCTCCGCCACCTGTGCCTCAGCCGCCTCCGCCCGGACGCGCAGCTGGTCCCTCTCGCTCTCCAACGTCATGGCTTGCTCGTGAGCCAACTCCAAGTCTCTCTCCTGCACAACAAGTAATCAATCAGCATCATTTGGAAATAAACGACTCAAGTGTTTAAATGAACTTACCTGCTCCTCCAAGTGCCTTTGAGCCTCCTCAGCTCTCAGCACTACCCCTGCCAGTCGAGTCTCCGTGAGCGACGGAGAGCCCCCTGCGCTCCGAGAGGAGAAAGCACCGCCTGCTCCGGTACCCCTCACTCTCTCCAGCTCACTCCGCTGCACGCAAAAGGCATGTCAGTTTCAAATTTTTGCTTAAATCAAAGGGGCTGAAAGTGAACACAGTACTTACCAGCTCTGTTGTCTGCCTCTGGGCTGCCTCCCGATCTTGCACCGCCGACTGGAGCAAGGCTCGGAGCGATGCGATCTCACCAGTCACGTCCACCTGCAAGGAATTGCCAAATCATCAGTTTTAATCATTAAATCTCAGTTCTTTGAGCTGTGGTTTAGAAAGTTCTACCTGGTGTCGGGCGCTCTTGTATACCTTTCCTCCGTACTTCAAGGCGTACGCCTGGAGGTAGGCATCGTCAGTGGTCGCGTCCAATCTGACCCCCTTGCCTTTCCGCTCCCAGTTTTCTATCTGCTCGCGCGCCCGCTCCCTCCAGTCTGTCGTGTCGTGAAGTCCCCGAAAGCTCCGACCCGGCCGGCGAAACCGGTCCCGGACGGGGAACTCCACGACACTCTGCCTGAGGCCCAAGGAGCGCTGGGTCAGGAATAGGTTCAGAGGTAGCACAAGGTTCAGTGCATGCAACCACACCGACCTACCGAAGTAGGGGCGGGCCTGCACCAACCAAGGCTGTCCCTCATCACCCTCCCCCAGATACGGCTGCCAAACCACCTGCAAAAGAGAAGTAATTAGTCATTTCAAGCAAATAATTTCAAAAGGCAGGGATTAAGGGTACTTACATCCAGATAAGGGTAGCTATCAATGACCTCCTGGAGGCGCTCCAACTGGTCGGCAAGGTGGCGAGTGTCTCGACGAGAGTCCCAACGGCGTGCAATGGGCACGAGGCCCGACCGTGTGAGATCCCCTCTCCTCAGGGCTGGGAGGTGTAGATAGGCCCAAACCTGCAAGATAAAAGACAAGTTAGTTGGCAGTTTAAGCAAAATTGAAGTTTAAATCTAAGAGAGTTAGAAGATAAGGTGTACCTGAAGAAAGGGGTAGAAGCCGCTCGTAGACGTCTGCCGCTCGGAGGTGCTCAAACCATCGAACTGGTGCGCTAAGAAGGCTGCTCCCCAGGCATACCCCCCTACCTCACCTAGGTCCTCTAGAAGGGGCAGGAAGCGGCAGTGGACTGCATCGCCTCTCGTGGCAAACAAAAGTCTACCAAGAAAGAGAACGAGAAAACGGCGCAAGTCCAGGTCCGCCTGCGGCCCGGGCTCGCTCGCAAGCTCCCTCTGGCTGACCCTAGCTAGCCTCGCCAGGTACTCATCCTCGCTCTCCCCTGCATTCTTCCCCACCTCAAACAGACCTAGACTCTCCTGCAAGGCTACCCTGGGCACTAGAGAGGACCTACGCTCTACTGGGAGGTCTAGGAGGCGCTCAGCTAAGGCATGATAGCAGGGATAGGTGTAACCGCTCACTGCCCGCCCGTAGACTCTAAGCCCTGTGATCCGGCTCACATCCTCCAAGCTAGGGATCATATGCCCCCATGGGAATGCAAAGGCACTCGCCTCTGCATCCCACCTGCTCCGCAGGGCCTGGGTAAGGGCCGGGTCCACCCTCATCCTCTCAATCCTAAAGATCTGCCCGAACCCCATCTCCTCTATTCGCTCTCGCTGGAAAGGGGGGAAAGCTAAGAAAGCAGCCAACACCAGTGTCCATAACACTCGAGCCCTCATTTCACCCTGCAAGATTCATTCAAGTTCAATTTCAGGTTTTATTTGTGTGTTCGGTCAAAGTCGCGACAGCTGTTGCAGCCGCGATCTTGTCGCGACGATGCGGGCCACCGCGACCTTATCGCGTCACCTTCGTAGGTCGCGATAAGGTCGCGTCTGCCCCAGACGTCGCGACACTATCGCGACGCCCTGCCCCGCCGCGACACCATGTCACGGCGGGTCGCGCTGACGCGTTCTCAGATTCAAACCGGCCGGAGCTCTCTTTGTTTGATCCTCGTTTTCATGGGCGTCTCGCCCTACATTCGCCCTCTAGGGGCTCCGTATGTCTCTCTACTACCACCATTCAAGGTTTGAGGGAGGGGTACTTACCGTTTTCATGGCTTTGGCTCGCCTCTTCCGTTCCTCTTCCACATTTGCGACCGGAGCCATTCCCTCGTCCTCCTCCTCTCCCATCGCGACCTCGGGCACCTCCTCTTCGACCGAAGGCTCCTTCATCCGCCGTCGTGAGCTCCGACGCTCTGCTTGGCGTTTCCTTCGCGATGAGCCCTCGCCGATGTCCTTTCCTCCTTCCATTGCAATAAGGGTTGTCTTGGAGTGGGTGTCTAGCTAGCAAGAAGGTTGGAATGCAGGGGATTGGGGGAAGTTTCGAAGGTTTGAAGGTTTTGGGTTTTTGAAAACCGGAAAGGAAAAAGGAAAGGGGGGCCGTTTGTTTTTGAATCGATCGGTTCATGACGCGACGCAGCGGGCGGTTGCGTTCATGTCGCGACCCTCTGGGCTGCCGCGACAATGTCGCGACACCCCGCATGGCCGCGACATAAAGGCGACACCCCTGGCTGTCGCGTCATCAACAGAGCCCTTCCGTTTGCATAAAATTTCACTCTATTTCATTCAAATGCAAAGTCTATTACATGCTCTAATTCATTCTAAACAATCAAACAATACCTTCAAATCCTTTCCTAACTATCATCTGGCTTACAATTCAAATCAAATCAATTCAAATCAATTGTTCCCTCCCACAGGCTGAAGTTTCTTCAAAGCTTCAATGTATTCCATGATTGCTTCGTCATCTTCTTCCACCTCGGCCTGAATCGCGCTCGTCGCGCATCCTTCCCAATGGACGACCACGCTGCGCATGTTGCGCTCGTCCTGTGCATCGCCCCTCTTCCTCTCTTGGATAGGTGGGAAGTGTGATAGAAGCGGAACCACCGTGCGAGCCGCACCGCATTGGAGATGGCAGCGATCCGGGTTGTAGGAAACTAGCGCCCCGTTTCCCAGCAGCCTCAAGGCAAGCCCGGTACGTTGAGGAAGGTGAATTTTCCAGCCGTGCATGAATCGTAGGCGCATGTCAAAATCCGCCACGGTCAGACTTCGGAGGTATTGGCGCCATGCATGTATGCCCTTCACTTGAGCTGTTTTGCACCATGCCCGAGGGCTCATGTGAAGCCGTCCGCCCACATACGCCAGTGGGTGATTTAGCATTGTCTTGCATTCCATGGTCAGGTACTCCACCGCCCGGAATTGGATATGCATCCCCATCCAAAGCTCAAAGGCGACGACCGATCCGTAGAAGGGACCCCCGAGTGCTGCAGAGGTCAGGCCAGCATATAGAAAACCCAGGACGGCTTGCCCAATTTTCATACCTTCGGAGATGGAGTCAATGATGCTAAGATTGCCAAAGGAGATGGCACCGTCGGCTTCCGGGAAGAGTATGACGCCGCAAATGCATATGGCG
Organism: Colocasia esculenta; assembly: GCA_014218235.1. Lineage (NCBI taxonomy): Eukaryota > Viridiplantae > Streptophyta > Magnoliopsida > Alismatales > Araceae > Colocasia > Colocasia esculenta. The sequence goes on along the minus strand of CM024755.1, from coordinate 17,673,811 downwards.
GCCGCCTTGGCGATGGCGGTGTAGTTCGTGGTCTTCCGCTTACACTGGGAAATAATCCATTGAGCGATTGGGAGGAGGTGAACATGCATACCACTAGTCATGGAGTAGAGATCATTCTTCTTTGTGGTAATGTACGCCAGAATGCTCCAGGAGTTGATCTGCTCTACGGTGTAGGAGAGGGCCATCTCTTCGCCCCTTTGATAGCATGGGAGGCCGAGCATGATTTCCAACTCTTCCAGGAGGATCGTCGCCTCGAATTCAGGGAAGATGAACGAGTTGGTCTGTGGGTGCCATAGCTCCACCATGGCTGTGACACTCTCCCACACATGCACCAACTTGTTGTAGTTTTTGGCTAATACAAAGATGGTGGACAGCCCCCACTCCTTCAAGTGGCTAATAGACGTGGGCGGCAATAATTCGAGCATGGGTACCAGCCATGGCATCTTTGAGAATCGCCGTTGGCCGGGGAGGATCTGAGATAGAAGAAGAGCATGAAGAACGGAAGGAAAAGAGGATAAAAGAGAAGAACAAAACGGAGCAAAACAAAGCGAAACAGAGCAAAACAGAGTAAAAAAGATAGAGTAATGCAGAAAATGCAGAATCTCAGGAAGAAAAGGCCACTTACTTGAAGCTCCAGGCGCGTGTAGATGTGCCCCGGGATGGCGGAGAGTTGCTTCAGATCGGCATGCGCTTCTCTAGCAGCTTTTGGGCCGGAGTAAGCGGGGATATCTTCTGCAAACGTCAAATAGTTCCTCTTCATGGCTGCAAGAGAGGAGAAGAGAGCTTGAATTTGGGGAGCAGAGGATGTCTGGGGTTTAGCTGCGGGATTAGCCCCCCTAACCCTCTATTTATAGAGTCCTAAGAGTTAGAAACCCACTCTAATCCCGAAACTAGGTGTTAGGATAAGGTTAGAAGAGGTTTAGGAGTCTTAGTGTTAGTCTGGGTGTCTTAGGATAAGGGTGGACTCTGATTTTTTGGTCTTTCCGGGCTTTGTCCGAGTCGCGACGCCGCGATCTGACGCGACCTTATCGCGACAGGGCACTGCGACGCGACATGGTCGCGGTCGTCCAGAGTGTCGCCTCTCTACCCGAGGGCTAGTTTTCATCTCTGAACTGTGTGTATATATGTTGCTTGATTATTTGTCATTGTTGTGCTCATTACCTTGTTGTGTCTGTTCTTCCTAAAAAAAAAAAATCAGAAATTCAGAAAATAAAAAAAAGGAGACTTCGTCACAGGTAAGTCAGGTATTGTATTTCTTCCCTACTCTCGGCATTACTATATGATATCCTATCTATTATATCATTTCAAGGACCGGCTGGTTCTCAATGTGTTCTGAGATTTGAGTTCCCCTTTACCAAAAACAATGATAATCTAGGTGCACATTGTTAATCGTTGGACAGGCCGCTGAGTTGCTTAAGTTCGGGGACGATAGATTCAGGCCTGCACTGCGGTTGTGGGTAGTCTCTTGACCCGTTCTTACTTAACTTAGTAATATTATCCTTGATCTATTTTCTATCTTTTTCTTTTCTTTGCATTCGCTTTGATGATTTCTCTTATTTTAGCCCAACATGCATCATATAGGACTTTGAGCTTTCCTGACTCATTCTTGACCATTGATGAGCTCTTGTTGAGTGCCCAATCATCCTTCAAATTCCAAACAAGAAATCCAATTCCACTCCAAATCGGAAGGTCTGCCTCCGAGCAAGTTGTTCCCATCAGTTTGACAAGAATTTCCCTGTCTGAATTCCTTATCTAAACTTTTTTTTTTCCTTTGATCCGTTTTGGTTGCGAACTGCTCCCAGGACAGAGTCATGAGTTACCTGCCTGGCACGCACATGTCCTTCCAAAACGAAACCCGCAGGCCAATCGGCTAGGGTACCTCTCAATCGAGGGGTTGATCGTCCTCTTTTCTCTTTTCTCTCCCTCGTCCGGACTTGTGCTTTTCTTTGCATTCTACTCGAACAACCGACTCGGGGCTTTCACAAAGATTACAATTGCCTGTTAGTTAACATCGGGTGTCTCTTCACCTTGGCCTCCACTTTTCAGTCCACTCCGCGTCATCTCCGTTCCACCGTCACTTCATGACATCTCCACGCCATTTCCGCTTCGCTCCCCTACAAAGTAGAAGCCTAGGAGGGGCAATCTGTAGACACCCGATTATGACTAATGGGTTGAACCACATTTCTTGCTACCTTAGTGGGCCCCTAATTGGTCACTCACCTTGAGCCCATCATTTGCCTTGATTTGAGCCCATTAATCCATTAAAAATACCTTGAAATCCCGAAATCAATCATTTGAGAGTCCCTAGAGGAATATGACTCCTATTTTATCATGTGGTTAGAGAGGATAATCCAAGATAATTCGGGTTCCTTGTCGTGACGCATCGTGGCGCCGCGACTATAGTCGCGACGGGTTGGGCCGCCGCGACAGCCCATGCATTATCCATGCACGTGGGCAATGCTGTCGCGTCCCCCCGCACCGTCGCGTCTCTAGTCGCGACCCTACGATCTGACGCGACAATGCCCGAGATCTCTGGCCTCCGTAACCACACCCTATTTATCCTCCCATGCACTTTGACTTGGTCTAAGAGGGTTATCCCAACCCCTTTGACGGATCCTTGGCCCTAGGGACTCTCCTAAGCTCCCCTAAGGACTCTACACCCGATTTTGATAGAGCTTTATCCCCCATTTTTAATTTCTAAACTTTTTTGAGGAGATAATACCTAATTTTCTCACTCCAAGCTCTATATAAGGAAGGCCCCTCCTCATGGACGAGGAGAGCCTCATGATCACCCCGAAGGGCTGCCAAAATTTCCTCTGAACTGGACTTAGCCACGCAGCCACTCATTCCCTTCATTCCCTTCACATTCCACTCCTCACAACTCAGTCATTTCACCATCAATGGAGCAAGGAACGTGAAGAGGGCGACTCTAGCAATCTCCTGGACCTCTTTGCACATCATTGGAGCTGCATCCACGCCAGGAAGTCGCCCTAATGGGGCTCATTCTCTTTCCTCTTCCTCTTTTCTATTTCTACATGCATTTTTACGTTCTTTTTAAATAGAGCATATCCACCATCCACCCACGTTTTCCCACACCCACAGGGGTTTAAAACCACCTTAGGTGCGTTCCCACCATGATCTCCCATCTCATTTCGTCTTTTAGAATAGATACTACACTTTACATGTTCTAATAGGGTCTTTTCTTTGTGTTTTCTTTTGATTGACAGGCAAGCAAACAAAGTCTACGAGAAGCTCTGGTGCTCTGGCCGGCTGGAGGACTAGAAGAAGGTCACAACAACAAATCTCCCGCATTCAGAGAACGCGACGGCCTGGGGTGACGCGACATAGATGCGTCGATTTCCACTGACGCGATACTAGAGACGCGGCGGCCATGACGACCGCGATACCAGGTCAATTTCCTGTTCTCTTCCTTTTTCCTAGTTTAAGTTAGCCATTGTCTTTCCACATCATTAGACAACTTATCTAGGTGGCGATCACATCCTTTTTCCTATGCTATCATATTTGATATCCATGTCCGTGTCGAGGGGAAGCCAATCCCTGTGATTACAGTGGGGATGGGCCAAATCTCGCGTCTACAGATACATCTAAACGCGACAGACCAAAACGACGCGTTCACAACAAGAACACTATAAAGCAAACTGTCACGTTCAGAACGCGACAGTTTGACCCGTCGCCTTATCAGGCAAACGGCCGAATCCTTCTTCTTTCTCCAGAATCATTCACACACTATTTAAACTAAAATTTAAATCTCTAAAATGAAAGATATACCATGACACACCACCATAACATGATTTACAAGCTTCAAACCATTCAAACAATCTAAAAAAACGGGGAAGTCTCCCTACCAACGTGAAGAACACAAAGAACGCCACATCGTCGATGTTTTCACGCTCCAGATGCCCTCCTCGCATGGTTACCGTGCCAAACCAGCCACCTGCAAGCTGAAATTGCCAAAATCACCAACAAAACCTCCTCCCCTAGCCGGACAGAGCTCTCCCCTCTGTCTGGCCACCAAACTGCCATTTAACCAATTGGAAATGAGTATGCGACGTAGGTAACCATCACCTTCAAAACGTGACAGACCTAACCGTCACGTTTAGAAACTCGACATGCCACGCGTCAGAAAGGCGGTGCAGAGAACATGACATAGGAGACCATCACTTTCAAAACGTGATGCTCCCCCCCTGTCGCGTTCACAACCAGTGAACCTGTGGACTATTTGGGTCCAGATTTCCATCCCACAACACCCACACCACGCAAAGGAACCACAACCAAGGCTCAATGACCACACATTGGCCAAGAGCACCACACTACAACCATTAAACTCGAATATGAATGGCTGTAGCGCTACACATTGGATGGGCCATGAACGAATTAATTGATCCCAATAACACGCTATTAAAAAGAATTTTCTAACTTCAACTAGAATAAGAAAATTAAAAAAAAAGTGCCATTATTTGGGATCAGTAATATATTAACGATTAAGATAGTTATATGGGAGAGAGAAAGTAATTATAACTCAGTAGAGTTATACTCAACACCTCAGGTCTATTGAGGAGGGAGAATAATAGTTATTTGGGAGAGAAAGTAATTATAACTCATTAGAGTCCGACTCATCACCTCAGGTCCATTGGTGTTGTCCCTGGAAATAATGGTGTGTGTGTGTTGAAAGGTTTATTGATTTGTACCTAGGGAAACAAGTTAGGAAGGAAATCCTCACAGGAGTGTAGGGTAGTGGACATAGGCAAAGCAAGAGAGGAGGGGTGAATTGCTATGCTCAATAAAAATTCTTTTCGCCTATCAGATTTAACTAGATTAAACAATCTAATTTGCACAATGGAAATAGAAGTTACTTTTAGGCGAAACCTACTACCCTAACGTGTGTAAAAAGGAGGAAGAAGACAAGGAAGCAAACCACAAAGTGCACACAAGTTTTAGAGTGGTTCGGCTAACACATCACATGTGCACCTACGTCCACTACCCTACACCCCTGTGAGGATTTCCTTCCTAACTTGTTTCCCTGGGTACAAGTCGATAAACCCTTCCACAGACGCACACACCGTTGTTTCTAGAGATAACACCAACCCCACCTTGTTTCCAGGGACGAGACAACCCGATATGTAGCGCGGCACATGCACCACACACCAAACACACCAAGTGTTTTCTGGTTCAATTAATAACAAAAGAAAAGGCTTGAACAGGAGAACAACAATTAAACATAGAAGTAAAGGTTCTCCCTATCACAAAGGTTTGGCCTTTGTGAATGTCTCTGTTAACACTATCACAACGTAGAACAGGCTGATGTAAAAAGCTTCAGAATGATGTCTTGCAACAGAAGCACCAAGTCCATGCCTTTCATATGAACAACAACTTCTTGGAATGTCTAGAAGGCTCCTGGATGATGAAGACTCATTCTTCAAGCTTCTACAGATGCAGAGCTTCTGTTGGCTCTTTCTAGGCAGCACGATCCTCTCTTGAACTCTAGATTACGAGATGATCTCTTCGAGGCATCTATCTCTCTTCCACATCTCGAAAACAATATGTTTTTATAGTGGAAGACCCTTGGCAAACCTTTGAGAAACATCCTTATGCAAACCAGGGCAAGACTCTCACTCAAGGAAAGAGTCCGTTCAGATTGGGAAACCTCGTCGTCGGAATCACTGGAATCGGTCAACCATTTCTTCGGATCGGTCATCCGATTTTTGGGCTGTCCCAGAACCCAAGTTACTGGGAAAATTAGTTGATCAAAATTACAAAATTGATCAACCAATTTTGTCTTGTGTCTCGACACACTCTTGTCAGTAGATCGACACATTCTTGTCAGCAGGTTAACACAGGTCGACACACTTTTGACGCAGGTCAACACATAGGTTGACACACTCTGTCAACAGGTCAACACACTCTGTTAGTATGTCAACACATAGATTCGACCCTCAATATAAATATAAATAAATCAAACACTTGGGTCATCAATATAAATGAGAATTGGTGCTTTGTGATCTTATCAACATAAATGAGAATGAGTGTTTTTATGATCATAATCTCCCCCTTTTTGATGATGACAAAAATATTTGTAGATTTTTCACACAAAACACAACATTTGATTTCTAAAATCAATTTCTAATGCAAAATGTTGTTCCATTGTTTTGATTTTACACAACATACATGCATGCAAGCATTCACAGTCATACAATTACTCCCCCTCTCAAAAATACTTATTACTATAACTTTCTCATTTTCTTTTGTACACAAACTCTCCCCCAAATCAGAATATAAAATCTATATATTCTCTCCCCCTTTTTGACAGCATCAAAAGTGGGTGGTAATAGGGTTAAGAGATGCAATTAACACAAGTACAAAGTATGTATGTTCAGAAGTCACTATGGGGAGGGTGATGGAGTGCATGCACTAAGAGTTAGCCATGTCATAGCCATGTATTTAATCAAGTTCTCAAGACACACTCAAAATTAAAAACCATAAAAAGTGATGTGTGAGATATGATCAAAAGACATCAATACGAGGATAAATAGATATTCTAATTAACACTAATGAATACTCTCAATCTTACTCATGCATGATCGACCTTGATTTTTGGTAGCTATCACTCTGCACCCCCCTTTTTTTTGAAAGCAATTGATGTCAGAATTTTGTTTCATTTCTTTTCTTTCATTTTTGAGGAAAGTATTGTTGTTTGACATGAGGCTTCTCACTTGTTCAATGGAAAGACCTAGTAATTAAGCTCAGTTCCCCTTTCTCTTTCAACCTAGGATAGGTAGCCTTTTCTTCACGAGTTACTACAAATCAGGTGGATTTTAAGTATCACAAAACTGTTAAGAAAAATTTCCACCTATCATCAAAGTGATATCCACTAATCATATTTGAGTGCATTGGTGTGTTAGACTCAATTTCAAGTGTATTTTGAGAAGCAAGTTAAATGCATAATTTTTTGGTTCCTCCTTAATGTATGCACACATCCAAAGCATAATTCTCCCCCTTAATGGATAAAATAATACACACTAAGTTTCAAGTCAATGCAAGAATAACATGGGAGTATTAGGTCATAGAAAGAATCAAGGAGGGTGTCTTTGCATATACAATACACACAAGCACACAAGGATAGAAATGCAAACAAACATGCATTAGACACTAAGCTCTATGACCCATTTTATGTTTTTGATTTTTTGATTTTTTATTTCTTGTTAGAAAGAAAACAAAAAAAAATACAGTCTATTATCAAAATCTAAAAAAGTAAACAATGAGGTATACAAGAGTATTCATATCTTACCTTAAATGGACAAAGTCAGAAATAAACATGATACTCACATACCAATTCTGGTGCCTTAAATTCTACATTGATGCTCCAACTCCAATTGTTCAAGACAACTCCAACCACAAATCTCAAGTGGATTTCTTTGGTACCCAAATAGTTTTAGGTCCAGCAGTGTTAGTTTGAGAGGGCAATAAATCCTTCCTAATCCACACCAAGTTAAGTTTTTGCATGTTTATCTTTAACAAATAAGTGGAATTTCATATGACCATGCCCACCACATAAATAACATATAACATTAGAGGAGTATTGTGTAGAGCATGGTATGTGAATGACATTGGGTGCAACATGCTTGTGTTTCTTTGACTGTTCAGACTTTCTAATATGAGCAAATTTCTTTGATTGCATGGATTTCTTATCATGAACCGGTTTCTTAGGATGAGCAATTTTTTTTTTTCATATGAATGTGAAGTGCTTGGGATATTGGAAACATGAACAAAATGATGTATTGGTCTTAGACTCAAAAGAGTTAGACTTAGCTTTCTTAGTTGTATATCCCATACCATATTCATGGGTGTTCACCTTGACACTAAGAACTTGCCTCAACTAAAGTCGATTATCCTACCGATGTGAGATATGGGTATAACCATGGGTAATCAGTTAAAATTAAATACACACGCACAAACTAAGGATATTATAACCTATTGACTATCATTTCCTTTTTGTAGGGAATTGAACTGAAGCAATGGCAACAGAGAGTGCACAATTGCACGACATGCAACAAACTATTCAGGAGCTGACCAGAGCCCTATTGCAAGCTGCCCAAGAAGGTGATAATCAGGGAGCTGGAGACTTACATAGAAACTTTTGGAGCATGAACCCTCCTTGGTTTAGTGGAATAGCTTATTCGGATGAGGCAGAACATTGGTTGAAGGAGACAGAGCGCATTTTTCGCGTCATGCAATGCGCTAACGGTGACAAATTATTGCTTGCGACTTTCCAATTGGAAAGGGATGCTCGTGCGTGGTGGGAATCCGTAGAAGCCACTAGGGCAGACGAACAATTCACCTGGGATGAGTTCAAAGAACAATTCAACTCCAAATATTTCTCTGAATGAGTTCATGAGAGGAAAGCTGCTGAATTCGCTGCACTGAAGCAAAGGAACCTCACGGTGGCTAAATACGAGGCTCAATTCTCTCGGTTGGCATGATACACCAATCACCTTGTCAGCACCGAGAAGATGAAGGCGAGGCATTTTCTCAATGGGCTCAAGCCTTCATACATCACTCAATTAGCACCACTCAACATTCAGGCTTATGTCGAGATGGTCAAGAAGGCTCAGCTGCTGGAGGATGCAACTGACTTCACAGATCACATCAAGGGTAGAGTTGTCAAGAAAGAACTGTAGACGCGAATTTTGTGACCATCCTCGTAGAGCTCATTTCTTAGCCCATTAGGCTCATTATTCGGTAGGCGCAGTGTTATCTCCATTAAGATCTCTAGGGTAGCTCGTGCCCTTGTCGGCGGGACTGGTTGTCGTTGCTCCATTTATGAGGTTGGTTTCTTGTCATTTTGAGCTCCAAAATTTACTATCGTCAAGATCTTTTGGCGACATAATCGTATGTCGCCTACACTTTTCTCTGGCGGTAGCCTCTTCTATTGTTAGCCCTTGCCTAGTGTGCGGTGCTTGTGTGTTCACCATTTCTACCACCTTCCAATTGCCCCCTCTGTGTGTGTACTCGACGCCATGCTAAAATCCACTTAAACCCAACTTAAAATCCCAATAAATAAAAATTACATAATCTATAAAACCCACATAAAATAAAATCCATCACCACCACTTAAACCAACCTTAACCAATCCCATAATGGATATTAAATAATTAAATAACACAAAAATTTAAATATATAAAAACAATAATTAAAATATATCTCATACATTAAATCCATAAAATTCACATAAATAAATTAACCATACCCATTAGCTAAAACCCCACTTAAAATCTAAAATATGATATAATTAAAAATCATATAACCCAAACCAAACCCACATTAATAACTCAAATAATAATAATAAAACATATCCATGTAAAATCCGTTCAACTAAAAACCAACAAACCACACCCACAAACTAAACTTTCATAACCCACCACACTTATACCATTTAAAATCCATAAACAACCCAACCCATTAAAAGAAAGAAGAAAATAAATAAATACCCACAATGCCTATGTAACTCACTTAAATCCATTAACAAATCAACCCAATTAAAACCCACGTGGCTTCCCATGAAAACACCATTATCCAACCAATAAAAAAAACTCCAACTTCCATGATAAATATACTTATAACCCATTAAAACCTCACTTCCTTCTTTCACCCATGTTTTCAACATCCTCGCTCAACTCTCACACAAGCACATGGCACACCTCCAGGCAGAAGCCACCTATCCCATGCAAACAGCCCTCCATCTCCCACATCTTCACCACACCATGCACACCAACACTTGCACACACGACAACCACTCCCCCCAACAAAATACGTGAGACCGGGTCCACCTCCCATGCACATTGTTATCCCCTCCCTCATCTCACACCCACCATCCTCCTTCAGCGTCCAGGTCGCCGTGAGACCCACGCAAGCCTCTCCCATATTAACTGCCCACAGCCCGGCCTCTTCAGGAGGGAGATGCATGCGACGAGGTCATTATAAGGACGCCGCCTCCGTTCCATCAAGAGGAAGAGAGGGATTTCCATCGTGACAGTCGCAGCAGCCCACCAGAAACCACCTTGCGCACCACCCAACCTCCCGATCTTTGGCAGTCACACACACCAACAACAGCCCTTACTCCATCACAACATCATCCATCGGCACCTCAGCTTCCTCCCCCCTCTGTAACGTCGCGCATTTTTCGGATCCTCGTGGATCCCTGTTTAGCGGGTTTGGAGGCCAGTGTATGGCCCATTAGTTCGTGTTTTAGGTGTTTGTGCGAGTTGTGAGGCTTGGTGGGCCGGCAGTTGGGCCCAAAGTGCTCACAGGTCTTGTGCCTGTGAACACGACAAGGGGTTGTGTCGCGTTCTGAACGCGACGGCCTTGGTGGTCGCGTTCACATTGCTGCTGTTTTGGGTTGTCGTTTGCATGCACACCGCATGTCGCACGCTGGGCGGCCATGCTGACATCAACAGTAGGAAGGCGACGGCCTCCTACGTCGCGTTCAGGTAGCGACGTAGGGATATGTCACGTTCTTAACCGCTGTGTGTTTTTAAGGAAGGTTTGGCCGAACAGAGCTTTCAAGCTCTGCACGGCCAGGGGAGCTTGCCGCGGGCTCTCTCGGGCGATTTGGCTTATTGGGGTCGTGTATGGCGCGCTCTCGTCGCGAGGTCGTTGTGTGGAGCGGGGGAGACGCCGTACCGTGGATGGTTTTTGCGTTCTTCGCTGAGGTAGGGAGAATCCACTTTCTTTCGTTGCGTGGATAGCATGAAATGCATGTATGTTTGGTTTTTGGCGTTTAGAACAGTAGATACCATGTTAGGGCATTCACTAAAGCATGAAAAATGAGAATTAAGCGTGGTTTGCATGGTTTGTGGGGGCGATCCGGGGAGAGGATCCCGGATTAGGGTTCCTGTCATTAAAGGCGATGGAGCCCCTTGTCGCGTTTAGAACGTGATAGGTCAACCTGTCGCGTTCAAGTTCTTGATTGCGACATATCGGGGTGTCGCATTCTAAAGGCGACACTACCCCACGTCGCGACCTCAGCCGAGAGGTCCTATTGTGTATGCTTTTGTGGTACGACTATTCGATTATCAGTGTTTTGTGTGCATGGCTAGTGTGCATGGTGCATTAACACCCGCAGCGCTCATTGAGCGTGACGTCCAAATGATTGGACCTGTTGTTTATGAGGTTGGCTTACGGTTTATGTGGTTTGAGCGGTGTGTATAAGGTTGGTTGGTTTGTGGTGACTGGGCAGTGAGGTTCCAGTGTGAACCTAGCCCTAGTCCTTTAAAGTCCGTTATAAATTGTATATCTTAAATGATTATCATGTATTGAGTTTGGTGCAGCTGTGGAGGTCACCTCGTGACCAATGACAGGCTGGGATATTATTGGTTAATGTAATTTATGCATGTGTTTGTGTAGGCTAGCTTGTAGGTCACAGAGTGACCGGGACAAGTTATCCCTCACCTGTGTATTGTGGTTTGTAATAAAGATTATATATGTACATATCGTGGTTTGTGCGTTGCCGAGTTTGGTGGTCCAGCGCCTATTCCGGAATGCCTCTTCAGTTGGGTACCCCAGGTTCTGTGTGAGCCATGCATGTGTGTTTGTTGTGCTCGGGGTTTGTCCCGGTACTGTGTGTACCGTCGAGGTCTGTGTCGTCTGTCCTGGACACCCTCACTCCTGTGTTTGAGTTGTACGTACGGCTGAGGGAAAGATGATAGAGGGCAGCGACTTGTGTTTGTGGGTGTGCAGTCGCTTGTAGCGCGCTCGTAGTTGGGGGTACGAACACCAATAGTCGACACTGGTCCCCAGCTAGTCCTGTTTTCTAGTGCCTCACTTTAGGGAGCTCGGGCCGGAGTCCCTAAAGGTGCCAGGCATGGGCCTGCAGGGTGTGTGACCTGCAGGTGTGGTGTTGGTTGGTCTCCACTATTCTTTGGCTTGTGCTTGTGGAGCGGCAGCTGGACCTTTCGTCCGTGACTGCGAGACTGAGAGGTAGTTCTTGTGTTGTGTTATCTGGGTTGGATACTGACGTCATGAACCAGTAGTCCGTTCCCATGTGGTGGCATCGTACTTTCCGACTCGTGCTTTGCCACTGGTTGTGGTTTGTGTGTAGTGACTCGTTGGTTGTGGCTTGACCCGTCATGGTGTGCCTGGTAGGAGGCACAGTTGTACTGAGGTTTTGTGGTGGTACCTCGTGGTGTAACACCCCCCCTCCGACATCACACAAACACATACATAACCTTTGATCGGAAGAGGGGTTACGCTGACAAACTTTCGTCATGGGTAGATAAATTCGTGTAATGCTCAATCATTAGAAAACCATTCCACAAAGGTATCTTTGAACATATTATAATTCACCAGGTAACAAAGTATTAATACTCATTATTTACAAAAGACAAGTTTCTCCCTCTCTAACTTAATACAACATCAACTAAAAGAAACTACTAAAACTACACTATTCTTCTTCATCTCTTCATCGTTCGCAGCGGAATTGAGATTCATGTGTAGTTGAGATTATACACATCTTCAATCTGAAAGGTTTGGAGGAAACAAAGGCATGAGTCAAAAGGACTCAGTAGGTATCAGTAAACATAGCGTAGAAGTTTCATTTGCGAAACTGAATGAATATTCAAATAGTGCATATGTGGATCGAAACATAATTGCTCATGAATTTCATACTTAACAGAAACATATAGCTCAAATTGATTTCATAATGAGCTCCAACAAATCACAGGATAAGAGTCATGTTTGTCTTTCAAAATTCAGACCATAACTTGATTTGGAAACAAATTCGACAGACATCACTGCTCTCAAGAGGTTACTATATGGACGTAATATACCATCCTCAGTGCCTAGGCGATTCCAGCACCTTAGATCTTGTTCATTGCGCAAGAACGGGGTTTATTACCCACCATCGTTAGTCCATTGACTTGGATTTACCTACAAACTGTCGCCCTCAGCTGATCACAAGTGGCTGGTGCTACCACAAGTGATCCTAAACCCTCTTTTGAAGAGAACACTGTCTTCATATCATAAATTTCTTTACATGAGCATAACATAGATTGGAAATTCAAAGGTAGTTTTGATTGAGAATTAATATAGATATCTTGGTGACAAAGTTGTTCGGAGTTCAATAATATAAGAAAGACAATTGGTTGAGACAGGGTTATGACTCAAGGCTAATAACTTCGGAAGGTTGAAATCACATGAGAATCCAAGGAAATGAAGATCCATAATTGTCATTACAAGTTATTCACATCTCATAAGGTGTTCAAACATATGAACTCTCAGGTGATCAGGTTTTATAGACTCAGTTACCGAATACGGAAGAATAGACTCAATCGGAGTACATTCGTAATTCACAATGTTAAGAATAATTCAAGGGAGGTTAAGGTACATAATGTGGGTAAACTTTGCTGTGGTATGACAGTAAATACCAAGGAAAATGAGAGGGTAACTTGCTAGGCTTTTAGGATGAAGTTTAAGCAAGGATTCATACACGGAAAAGTGCAGAAATTTGAATCAAGGTTGTAGCTGTCGACAGCCAAGAAGAGGCTATCGACAGATTGTAGCAGACAGAGCTCAGGTTGCTGGTCTGTGTTCATCTGTCGACAGAAACAAGATGGCTGTCGACAAATGCACACAGTCTCAGTTATTCCTGAGTTCAGGAAGGCTGGCCTGTCGACAGCCGCTAGTTCTTCTCTCATAAGTGACTTTGTATTCATTCTAATCACTCTAACCATGGAACTTATAAAACAAGGCATGATTTATATCAATTTGAAGAGTCTAATTGTACTTCTCACAGTGGTTTATAAGCTAAACAAATGGGATGAAACAAGAGGTTTACAAACCGTACTTGTCTAGCTAGAAGTTAACATGACATAGCACTGAAAGTATGGCCCTTATAACAAGGATTAAATGGAAAGATCCCCACAAAATAAACATTAATACTCGAAGGTATTTAAGACTCCAAATCAAAGTTTGAGGTACAAACATCTAAATGGAAAGTAATCACACTGTTCTAAAGATATGGCGACTTCTAGCAACACTCTATAACCGGTACAAAGATCAAGGGTGGAAGAAGAAGATAGAAAACAGTCTTTAGAGTGGAACAAGGTTGTTCTTCTCCCATTAAGAACGTGTTTACCAAAATTGAAAGAAAAATAGAATAGCTTCAGGTATATCATCTTGTATGCTTATCAAGAGGATTTTCTTATCATGTGGGGAGGACAGAACCGAATTAATGGGAGATGAATCCTACCTTACTGATTAGAGTAAGTTTCTCTATGATGTAAAGCTTCACAGAAACAAGAAGAAGGAATAAGAAGCTTGCACGGTTGACCACTTTGATAGATGCAACCTGAGAGATGTAATCCTTAGCAACGAAGTTGTAAGAACACACAGCAACCAGCTCCAATTGCAAGCTATCCACGCAAGGGTGCAGAGATAACTTCAGCAAGGCCACTCCAGCAGCAAGAAACAGAAGAAAATGGAAGCAGGAGCTGTGGTGTGCAAGGGTGAGCAGGTACAAAGGGTGGAAAGGGTGCGTACGAAGGGTGAGGAGAGGTTTTTATAGCCTATAGACCATCACATGCATGGCGCTACCTCCTGTAACCAGGTGCATGTAACAGTAAAAACCATTTGATTTTTACTGTGACACATGTTTCATGCACCCCATCTAACACTTACACCTATGTAACTAACGTGTAAGAGGTTTAACTCATGTTTTATTCTTATCCTAATGTGTGCTGGCCTTTGTAGAGCCTGACACGTAAATCACCCAAAAATCCATCCCGTAATTGACCCTTAATTCAACTGGCCTAATAATATCTATGTAAAGGTGTTCAAACGACGTCCGTTTGTGTTGAAATTTCAACCATAGCCTAATGTGATGGTTTTAAAAATTATGGTGATTTTAGTTTAATTTTTAGAATTGATTTTCCACTGGGTAAAAAATCACCCCAAAAATAGTTGCGTCGGCTTATTCTCAAAATCCGGTCGTCAAAATTTTCGGATAATTACATATTTGATACCACCATATTTTTATAAGAATTATGGTATTCTTAGATTTCATTTTCGTTACAGTTTTTCGGTGTCGCCCTGTCGGGGTGCGCACGACCGAAAGTGATACCTGGGTATGATAAAGTGTCTTAAACATACCCTTAATCCTAAATATCTCAATTTAAGTCTAATTGGTTTGCATAAACAAGAATTTATAAGTAAAACATGATATTTAAAATTCGAGGGTATTACATTTCTCCCACTGTTAAAATAAATTTCGTCCTCAAAATTGGCAAAATTTACTTACCGAATAGCTGTGGATACTTTTCTTTCATTTCTTGCTCTAATTCCCACGTTTCTTCCTCCACGAGTGCATTTCTCCATAAGATCTTCACCATAGAAACTGCTTTGTTTCTGAGAACTCGTTCTTTTCTGTCCAATATTTTTATGGGTTCTTCTTGCACTGTTAAATCTGACTGTATTTCCACATTTTCATAACTGATCACATGAGAGGGGTCCATTATGTATTTCCTCAACATAGATATGTGAAATATGACCAAGAGGGCGGAAGAGCTAATTGGTATGCGACTTCCCCTATTCTTTGTAATATCTCAAAAGGTCCTACATATCTTGGACTGAGTTTTCCTTTCTTATCAAATCTCATGATACCTTTGGTTGGAGAGATCTTTAGAAATACATGATCACCTATGTTAAACTCCAGTGGCCTTCTTCTCTTATCAGCATACTTCTTCTGTCTGTCTTGAGCTATTAGTAATCTCTTCCTGATTAGCTTAATCTTCTCTGAGCAGTTTTGAATTAATTCTGGCCCAATGAGACTCTTTTCTCCCACTTCTGCCCAACAGAGGGGTGATCTACAGGGTCTACCATATAATGCCTCATATGGTGCATTCCAATACTTGTATGGTAACTATTATTGTATGCAAACTCAATCAAGGGTAGGTAATCATCCCAGCTACCACGCTAATCCAAACTACAGGCTCTTAGTGTGACGACTCTCCTTATACCGATACGATTATACCAATCCCCATCGGTACAAAGAGTATCGTCACAGTGGGATAGTAACCCAACACTAAGCGATAAGGTTGATATGTCCATGAATAATAAAAGAGTACAGTGGAATTTAAAAGAAATACTTTGCTTTATTCCATCATCATCACACATTCCATAGTCTCTATAGTAAAAGAAAGTACTAGAGTCCACATTATTACAACTTGAAAGAAAATACATTGTCCATATGAATGACATTATTCAAGCTATAAAATAAAACAACTTATTGAAAATAAAACTCCTCAATTACTACTTCTTGTAGGTGGCTCCAATCTTCACTTATTCTCTCCTCTGCTACGAAACTACCTGTCACACCTGTACGCCGAAGCAAGTATGAGTCTTACAAGACTCAGTAAGTAATCTAAAATCATCAAACTTATACATATCACATACACATTATACAATCATCAATGATGAAACACATATTTTCATATAAATCACGATAATTCACATAGTACAAGCTTTTTATGGTTAACAATGCATATGTCCTCCAAACCTATTCTTAATTAACACATACTCTTATTAACTCATGAAAATAACATACACCTACACAAGTTCTCTACACATGATATATTCTATGATACATGGTTCAAATCCTTATCATATCATTTCATAATGTAATCAAATTTAAACACAAGGTTATGTACAAGATGATGAATACTTTTAGCATGGTATTTAGCCAATTTCTCATGTATTTACCTAACTTTATCATACAACTAACTTGCTATTTTAATGTATAATTCATCATACACTCATGACACTTGCACATGTTTTTTTTAAGCTGCATAATATGATATAAATCTTTCTAACATAGTTAAACATAATCCAATTAATACATACATGACATGAATATATATGCACTCTTAAACATCTAACATGGATCATGATTTATTAATCTCAACCTTTTTCCTTATTATATACAACTCTACAATTTAAAACATTCATTTATACATAAAGTAGATAGCAACCTAACATGATCTCTATTTATTTTTCACATGCACTTTTCTCATTTATTTACACATTTCATTTGCTGTTTTTAATAAGAATAGTTCACCATGATATCACCTATATTAAACATGGAATGAAGATTTAAAACATATTCAATTCGGATGGCAATCATCTACAATTTAAGCATGAACTATATACTAAACAAGTAGCAATTCTATCATGGAACTTGGACATTATTTCATGAGTTTATCAAGATCATAAACACATTTAGCTTGCTGTTTGACATGAATTAAACTTAATTATATGGATTTACACTTATTCTCATACTATCTTACTCATTTAACAATTCTACATACTCATCTTTCTACATTGCCTTTCCCTACATATTCACATGCACATATTCATACACACCACCATATGGATATTATGAAACTATATCACATAATACTAAACATGGTATTAAACATGATGTTAAAATTATGATGGTAACACATAAATAAACACACATGTATTAATACCTTGGTGTTCCATGCAATTGTACTCTTATTATCTTTTATTCTTCCTTTCACATCAATTCACACTTCTTCCATTTCATTTACTCTTACATTCACATTTATCACTTTACACTATATTCACATTTAATCTCTTAAGTTGCCATGACACATAGTCCTAACTACCAGATAGAGGAAAAACAATCACTTTAGCACTTAGCACTTGGCACTCACTTTCACATATTTGTCACTTAGGTAATGCGGTGACAAATCTAGGTAACTGCGCAGAACTGGGAGAAGCACTCTCCACCCTAACCAACGGTACTTGTCCACCTCCAGGATTTTATCCTAATGCCCTTAGGATTTATCTCATAACGTTGAGCCTTCCATAGGGACTTTTCCACAGTACAGCTCTCAGACTCCTATGGTAGCAGTGTCATCCCTGGCTAAATATTATCATCCTTATCTCATTTTTTTACTCATGTCCACACACACATTTTCACTCCAGTTCATACACACTTTACATAATATTCACATTTCTATTTACAGACATTCTCATTACTGTCTAATTGTGATAAACCACTCAAAATAAGGCATTAACATGCTGCTAACCTTTGATTTACACATGATTAACTCTAACATGTTTAACATAGCTATTTTCACATTTTAAACCATGAAAATACCTACTGTCATCAGAATTTCACGAAATTTTTATCACAAGGTAAGGACAGTAAACAAAACACATTCTCAATTTTTCAAAATTTTCTGAACATAAACATATTTATAACAATTAAATCATTGTACAGGTTCATTTATCACTAATTTCTCAAAACAGAATTTTTCAGAAAAATAATCTAATTTGACAATATCAATGCGTTTATACTATAATCATATCATTACATAAAATTCACCATGCCCGAACTCACAACTATCCTATTTATACAGATTAAACATGCGTCATCTTAGGGTCATAATTCAATCTCTAGAATTTTAATAAATAACATAAATCATGAAAATTCACGAAAACCTCATTATATGACCTACTAATCACCCTTGACCCCTCATAAAAATTTCAGCATAAACACATACCCAGAAATCATTTAAATGAATCAAATAGCATTTTCCAGAACTCTGACGAACTTAACTGCATGGTCCTGGCCGCCAACTGGGTTAACTGCGACATCTCTTGCCGTCAACTGATGAACTTGACGGCAAGAGATGTTGCCGTCAACTTCCAGACAACAATCTGCACAGATACACTCACATGTACGGGGAAGTTTGAGAGTCCAGGATGCGAGGAAAAATCCGTAAAAATTATAGGACCTAGGGGACATGTATAGGAAAGATGTATATAGGTTACTTGCCTCTAATAAAATCCTAGAAGATCAAATATTTTCCGTTGAAGCCCTCCTCGGCCAAAGCAAGAGGGTGCTCGGAAACTCCTTAAATCTTGTTCTCCCATCGATGTAGATCGTTCCTCGGGGTTGGGGATGCTTCTTGGATGGTTGGAGTATGTTCCAGTCATCGTAGATCTCCCAGAAAGTCCTCCAATCGCTGGATCAAAGCTTGAGAAGTTCAGCTTTTCTCACATGGAAAACTAGGGTTTCACAATGACCAAAATGGCTTTGTGCGGCCAGAAAATGGGTTTTTATAAGGATGGATGGGTTGGGTATGCACTAGGGTAGGTTACCAAGGGATTAGGAAGGGTTTCCTAAATTGGAACCGGCCAAAATGCGAGTATTAACAAATCTGGGACCATTACGCAGGATGATATTGACGTCAACATCGGTTGTAGTCAACTGGACTGTTGACGTCAAGGTGCTGGCCGCCAACTTGAGGTTGGCGTCCAGGGGGTGGACGCCAACAGGGTATTGGCATCCAGTGATGTGGACGCCAACCACCCAGCAGTGCCATTTGGCCAAAACTTCGGTAAACCTTGAAATAAATGCATACATACGTCCAAATAATTTAATATATGTAAAAATAATTTCACATACCTTCATCGCATAAACACATGCATTTCATAATATTTAATTAAATACAACTTACACTAATCATGGTTAAGAACAACATGTATCAATAACATGCATATATGCACATACACATTCACATTACATAGTCACATACATTGTGCATAAATTTATAATGAAATGTGTTCATTAATAGTTAAATTCTACCTGTACATTATCATTCAAGCACCTTACACGTCATAAATTATTTATCATGCTTAAAATAAATAAGTATCATTTAAACAAGATTAGCATATATATGTACACCTATATACACCATGGTGACATACAACATGCATAAATTAACTAATTGCAATAGGTACATTAGTAATTAAATAATGCATGAAATTTATAGATTTATTACATACATTGATAGCTAGATAATGCATGCACACTCGTATTTATTTTATACTTGTACAGAAATAGCTCTCATGTACCTACATGGCCTATAGCATTATTTACCTATCACACGCACAATATTACTTAACTATTCTATGCCTCAGATTTTTGGTATACACGTTATACATAAATTTAACTAATTGCTTATTCTCACCTAATTGTCCTGTATATACATGCGTGAACTAATGAGAAGTATAGAAATGATAATATGCACAATTGAATACACACGCTACTCACGCAACAAGTAAAGACATATGCACCATATAAAAGAAAGAAAATTTCCAGGTATTACACTCTCCCCCCCCCCTGAAAAAGATCTTCGTCCTCGAAGATCGATTCAAGTACCTCTGGTGACGTCATCGGTGCCATCTCTGGAAAAAGAATGAAATCTTCATTCTCCTTGGATGGTACTTGCAGTTCTGCTGTTGGCTCCTTTGATGTCAATGTTGTAGTACCTCGGGGATCAAACTTCTTCAACCTCGGACATTCTTTAATCCGATGGTCCTTGCTGCCGCATTTGAGGCACCTTCCTTCCTTTGCCCAACACCGATTCCCGCCATGGTGTTTATTGCAGTACATACACATGGGTTTCCCGCTAGCTGTAGAGGTCGCAAACCTTGCCGTACTAAGAAGCTCGTCCAGAGTGCGGGGATCGCATTCCAAAAGTCTCGCTCTCACTGCTGGTCTAAGTCTCATTACGAAGTTTCTCACCTTGCGTTTCTCTTCATGCTCCCTAGCCCTAGCCTCACGCTTTCCTTGACTCACCATTGTCTGCAAAATAATTCAATCTAGTCACAGTCTAACTTATTAAATCCTATCTACCTTTCTTACTATCTTTCATTCATTATTATTACTTTCTACACATATGGATAAATTTCTATAAAGACTTTGCAATATTGTGAGATGATGGTTTATTCATGTACAGTCTCAACCTTGATGCTCTGATACCATCTCTGTGACGACCCTCCTCATACCGGTACGATTATACCAATCCCCATCGGTACAAAGAGCATCGTCACAGTGGGATAGTAACCCAACACTAAGCGATAAGGTTGATATGTCCATGAATAATAAAAGAGTACAGCGGAATTTAAAAGAAATACTTTGCTTTATTCCATCATCATCACAGATTCCATAGTCTCTATAGTAAAAGAAAGTACTAGAGTCCACATTATTACAACTTGAAAGAAAATACATTGTCCTTTACATTGTCCATATGAATGACATTATTCAAGCTATAAAATAAAACAACTTATTGAAAATAAAACTCCTCAATTACTACTTCTTGTAGGTGGCTCCAATCTTCACTTATTCTCTCCTCCGCTACGAAACTACCTGTCACACCTGTACGCCGAAGCAAGTATGAGTCTTACAAGACTCAACAAGTAATCTAAAACCATCAAACTTATACATATCACATACACATTATACAATCATCAATGATGAAACACATATTTTCATACAAATCACGATAATTCACATAGTACAAGCTTTTTATGGTTAACAATGCATATGTCCTCCAAACCTATTCTTAATTAACACATACTCTTATTAACTCATGAAAATAACATACACCTACACAAGTTCTCTACATATGATATATTCTATGATACATGGTTCAAATCCTTATCATATCATTTCATAATGTAATCAAATTTAAACACAAGGTTATGTACAAGATGATGAATACTTTTAGCATGATATTTAGTCAATTTCTCATGTATTTACCTAACTTTATCATACAACTAACTTGCTGTTTTAATGTATAATTCATCATACACTCATGACACTTGCACATGTTTCTTGTAAGCTACATAATATGATATAAATCTTTCTAACATAGTTAAACATAATCCAATTAATACATACATGACATGAATATATATGCACTCTTAAACACCTAACATGGATCATGATTTATTAATCTCAACCTTTTTCCTTATTATATACAACTCTACAATTTAAAACATGCATTTACACATAAAGTAGATAGCAACCTAACATGATCTATATTTATTTTTCACATGCACTTTTCTCATTTATTTACATATTTCATTTTCTGTTTTTAATAAGAATATTTCACCATGATATCACCTATATTAAACATGGAATGAAGATTTAAAACATATTCAATTCGGATGGCAATCATCTACAATTTAAGCATGAACTATATACTAAACAAGTAGCAATTCTATCATGGAACTTGGACATTATTTCATGGGTTTATCAAGATCATAAACTCATTTAGCTTGCTGTTTGACATGAATTAAACTTAATTACATGGATTTACACTTATTCTCATACTATCTTACTCATTTATCAATTCTACATACTCATCTTTCTACATTGTCTTTCCCTACATATTCACATGCACATATTCATACACACCACCATATGGATATTATGAAACTATATCACATAATACTAAACATGGTATTAAACATGATGTTAAAATTATGATGGTAACACATAAATAAACACACATGTATTAATACCTTGGTGTTCCATGCAATTGTACTCTTATTATCTTTTATTCTTCCTTTCACATCAATTCACACTTCTTCCATTTCATTTACTCTTACATTCACATTTATCACTTTACACTATATTCACATTTAATCTCTTAAGTTGCCATGACACATAGTCCTAACTACCAGATAGAGGAAAAATAATCACTTTAGCACTTAGCACTTAGCACTTGGCACTCACTTTCACATATTTGTCACTTAGGCAATGCGGTGACAAATCTAGGTAACTGCACAGAACCGGGAGAAGCCCTCTCCACCCTAACCAGCGGTACTTGTCCACCTCCAGGATTTTATCCTAATGCCCTTAGGATTTATCTCATAACGTTGAGCCTTCCATAGGGACTTTTCCATGGTATAGCTCTCAGACCCCTATGGTAGCAGTGTCATCCCTGGCTAAATATTACATTAACCACTTTATCATCCTTATCTCATTTTTTTTTTACTCATGTCCACACACATTTTCACTCCAGTTCATACACACTTTACATAATATTCACATTTCTATTTACAGACATTCCCATTACTGTCTAATTGTGATAAACCACTCAAAATAAGGCATTAACATGCTGCTAACCTTTGATTTACACATGATTAACTCTAACATGTTTAACATGGCTATTTTCACATTTTAAACCATGAAAATACCTAGTGTCATCAGAATTTCACGAAATTTTTATCACAAGTTAAGGACAGTAAACAATACACATTCACAATTTTTCATAATTTTCTGAACATAAACATATTTATAACAATTAAATCACTGTACAGGTGCATTTATCACTAATTTCTCAAAACAGAATTTTTCAGAAAAATAATCTAATTTGACAATATCAATGCGTTTATACTATAATCATATCATTACATAAAATTCACCATGCCCGAACTCACAACTATCCTATTTATACAGATTAAACATGCGTCATCTTAGGGTCATAATTCAATCTCCAGAATTTTAATAAATAACATAAATTATGAAAATTCACGAAAACCTCATTATATGACCTACTAATCACCCTTGACCCCTCATAAAAATTTCAGCATAAACACATATCCAGAAAGCATTTAAATGAATTAAATAGCATTTTCCAGAACTCTACGAACTTAACTGCATGGTCCTGGCCGCCAACTGGGTTAACTGCGACATCTCTTGCCGTAAACTGATGAACTTGACGGCAAGGGATGTTTCCGTCAACTTCCAGACAGCAATCTGCACAGACACACTCACATGTACGGGGAAGTTTGAGGGTCCAGGACGCGAGGAAAAATCCGTAAAAATTATAGGACCTAGGGGACATGTATAGGAAAGATGTACATAGGTTACTTGCCTCTAATAAAATCCTAGAAGATCAAATCTTTGCCGTTGAAGCCCTCCTCGGCCAAAGAAAGAGGGTGCTCGGAAACTCCTTGAATCTTGTTCTCCCGTCGTTGTAGATCGTTCCTCGGGGTTGGGGATGCTTCTTGGATGGTTGGAGTATGTTCCAATCATCGTAGATCTCTCAGAAAGTCCTCCAGCAGCCGGATCAAAGCTTGGGAAGTTCAGCTTTTCTCACAGGGAAAACTAGGGTTTCACAATGACCAAAACGGCTTTGTGTGGCCAGAAAATGGGTTTTTATAAGGATGGATGGGTTGGGTATGCACTAGGGTAGGTTACCAAGGGATTAGGAAGGGTTTCCTAAATTGGAACCTGCCAAAACGCGAGTATTAACAAATCTGGGACCGTTACGCAGGATGATATTGACGTCAACATAGGTTGTAGTCAACTGGACTGTTGATGTCAAGGTGCTGGCCGCCAACTTGAGGTTGGCGTCCAGGGGGTGGACGCCAACAGGGTATTGGCGTCGAGTGATGTGAACGCCAACCACCCAGCAGTGCCATTTGGCCAAAACTCCGGTAAACCTTGAAATAAATGCATACATACGTCCAAATAATTTAATATATGTAAAAATAATTTCACATACCTTCACCGCATAAACACATGCATTTCATAATATTTAATTAAATACAACTTACACTAATCATGGTTAAGAACAACATGTATCAATAACATGCATATATGCACATACACATTCACATTACATAGTCACATATATTGTGCATAAATTTATAATGAAATGTGTTCATTAATAGTTAAATTCTACCTGTACATTATCATTCAAGCACCTTACACGTCATAAATTATTTATCATACTTAAAATAAATAAGTATCATTTAAACAAGATTAGCATATATATGTACACCTATATACACCATGGTGACATACAACATGCATAAATTAACTAATTGCAATAGGCACATTAGTAATTAAATAATGCATGAAATTTATAGATTTATTACATACATTGATAGCTAGATAATGCATGCACACTCGTATTTATTTTTATACTTGTACAGAAATAGCTCTCATGTACTTACATGGCCTATAGCATTATTTACCTATCACACACACAATATTACTTAACTATTTTATGCCTCAGATTTTTGGTATACACGTTATACATAAATTTAACTAATTGCTTATTCTCACCTAATTGCCTTGTATATACATGCGTGAACTAATGAGAAGTATAGAAATGATAATATGCACAATTGAATACACACGCTACTCACGCAACAAGTAAGGACATATGCACCATATAAAAGAAAGAAAATTTTCGGGTATCACACTTAGCATATCTTCGAGTGTTCTGATAGTTCTTTCTGATTGGCCATCGGTTTGTGGATGATATGCTGAACTAAATTTTAATTGTGTACCCATGGCTGCCTGCAAACTTTTCCAAAATCTAGCAGTGAACCTTGGATCTCTATCCGAAATTATTGACAAAGGAATTCCATGAAGTCTCACTATTTCCTTTATATACAATTGAGCCAAATCTTCTAATGATTGTGTCTTCGTAATTGCTAGAAAATGAGCCGATTTAGTTAATCTATCCACAATTACCCAAATAGCATCATGCTCCTTCCTTGTCTTTGGCAAACCCATCACAAAGTCCATAGTTATCTGCTCCCATTTCCATATTGGAATTTCAATTAGTTGCATAGGCCCTGCTGGCTTTTGGTGCTCAGCCTTTATTTGTTGACATATCAGACATTTACTCACAAATTTTGCTATGTCCTTTTTCATTCCATGCCACCAAAACTGCTTTTTCAAATCCTGATACATTTTAGAGCTTCCAGGATGAATCGAATACTGAGATTTGTGCCCTTCCTTCAATAACTTACTTTTAATTTCTTCATTCTCCAGTATGCATATTCTGTTTTGAAATCTAATTATCCCTTGACCATCTCTGATGTATCCTGGTTTATATACCATCTCTTTTAGTTTTTGATCTTGGTTCTGTGTTTCACCAATTTTATCTAATAATACTGACCTTACTGTCAATTGTGCCAATATCAGATTTTCTGCATCACACCTTGGTGAGTATTCGATCAAATCTGTCATTTCTTTCCACTGTTGGTGCAATTGTAATGCTCTTGGTTTCTTTTTTCTCAAAGCATCAGCAACTACATTAGCTTTACCTGAATGGTAATTTACTGTAAAATCATAATCCTTCAAAAATTCTAACCATCTCCTTTATCTTAGATTCAGTTCTTTCTGAGAAAATATGTACTTTAAACTCTTATGGTCAGTATAAACTTCAAATTGTTCCCCATATAAGTAGTGGCGCCAGATCTTCAAGCATGTATGATCGCTGCCAATTCTAAGTCATGAGTCGGATAATTCCTTTCATGATCTTTTAATTGTTTAGAGGCATAAGCTACCACTTTCCCATGTTGCATAAGAACACATCCAATTCCTCTTTGAGATGCATCTGTGTAGACTATAAATCCTCCCGATCCTTGAGGTAAGGTAAGAATCGGAGCTGTGGTAAGGTTCCCTTTTAATTCCTGAAAACTGGCCTCACATTCCTTATTCCACACAAAAGGTGTCTCTTTTCTGGTTAACTGAGTCAAAGGCATAGCTATAGAAGAAAAGCCTTCAATAAATCTCCTATAGTAACCAGCTAATCCCAAGAAACTTCGGATTTCTGATGGATTCTTGGGTCTTTCCCAATTCAGAATTGCTTCAATTTTACTCGGGTCTACAACCACACCTTTTCCAGAAATCACGTGACCTAAAAATTTCACTTCCTTGAGCCAAAACTCACATTTACTTAACTTACCATACAATTGATGATTCCTTAAGGTTTGTAGTACAATTCTCAAATGTTCCTTGTGTTCTTCTTCATTGGATGAATATATCAATACATCATCTATGAATACCACCACAAAATTATCCAAATAAGGCTGGAATACCCTGTTCATCAAATCCATAACTACAACAGGTGCATTAGTGAATCCAAATGGAAGTACTAAAAACTCATAATGTCCATATTTGGTTCTAAATGTTGTCTTAGGAATGTCATCTTCTTTAACTCTCAACTGATGGTATCCAGACCTTAGATCAATCTTAGAGAATATTGTGGCAGATCGAAGTTGATCAAATAAGTCATCAATTCTTGGTAATGGATATTTGTTCTTGATTGTAACTTGATTCAACTTCCTATAATCAATACATAATCTAAGAGATCCATCTTTCTTTCTCACAAACAATACCGGTGCTCCCCATGGTGACACACTTGGTCTAATAAAACCTTTGTCTAATAAATCTTGTAACTGTTTCTTTAATTCTGTCAACTCAGCTGGTGCCATTCTATAAGGAGCTATGGATATAGGCAAAGTTCCAGGTAAAAGTTCAATGGTAAAGTCAATTTCTCTAATTGGAGGTAATCCAGATAAATCATTAGGAAAGACGTCTGGAAATTCTTTTACAACATCAATATCTTGAACTGATACATGTTTATGCTCATTTGATATGGCCATCACACCTGCCAGATAACCTTGACAACCATTTCTCAGCCATTTCATGGATTTAAGTGCTGATATAGTCTTCTTGTTTCCAGTATTCTTCGGGCATGTATAGCTGAAATCTACTAATCCTGGCCTTTTAAATGTTAAAACTTTCTTATGGCAATCTAATACTGCATGATTTTCTGCTAACCAATCCATTCCCAGTATAATGTCAAAATCTTGCATGTTATCCAGTACATATACATATGAAGTGAGTTCACATTCTCCTATTTGCAGAGTTACTTCAGGGATAACAGAAATAAGTGTAGCTATTTGACCAGTAGGACAGTCAAGTACCATACTTCCTACTAATTTCTCTGGTTTTCGAGATATAGAATTAACAAATACTCGAGAAATAAAAGAGTGAGTAGCTCCAGGGTCAAATAACACTCTAGCATACATATTTTCAGTCAGGAGAATACCTTCAGCTATAGTGGGGGTGTCTTGAGCTTCCTCCTTTGTCAAAGCAAAGACTCTAGCTGGTCCTTTAGGTGGTTGTCTTGGGGCTTGTTGAAAGTAGGGTTGTGGCTTTTGCGCTTTTGATTGGTCTGCTTTGTGTGGACAGTCCTTAATCATATGCTCTTTCTGACCACATCCATAACATTTCCCTACTACTTTCCAGCATTCATCACCAGGGTGTCTTCCTCCACATTGAACACACACGGGCCAACTCTTTTTCTGTTCTCCCTGCTGCTTGGTTGAATCAACTTTTCGCTTCTGACCTTTCGTTTCCTTGTTATACACATTTTTCTTCTTACTCCCATTGGTTTCTTTGTTTTTCATATACTCCTCAAACTCATATTCCACTATAAATGCAGTCTTCAGTGCCATAGCCATATTCTGGGGATCTAGTGGAGCTACCCTGCTCCTCACACCGGGTTTCAATCCTCTCACAAACTTCTTTACCCTTTTGATTTCATTGTCACAAATATGAGGTGCATACTTTTCCAGTTCAGTGAATTTGGTCTCATATTCTGCCACAGTCATGTCTTTTTGCTCCAACTGTAAAAATTCCACTTCTTTCCTATCCTTGACGTGTGGTGGAGTGTATTTCTCATACAATTCTCTTAGGAACTCTTCCCAACTAATATTATCCCTTCTATTTCTAAATGTATTTCTCATGGCAGATTGCCACCATTCATCTGCTCTATCCTGGAGCATGTAAGTTGCCAACGTGACTTTGTGTTCTTCTTCGCATCTTATGGCCTTAAATATCTTTTCCATTTCTCTAACCCATCCTTCTACAGCCTCAGGTTGGCTACTTCCTTTAAAGGCTGGAGGTCCCATCTTCTTAAATTTCTCCAACAATGATGCTCCAGAAATTTTTTCTCCACCCACATCTTGTTGGTTCTTCATTAGTGTTTGCACCATTCCCTGAAATGACTGCATAAAAGTAGCAAAATCAAGAGTCCCAGTGCTTCCTTCTTGAGAGTTTCTGGTCTATAATATATTGGGAACTTCCTCCCTAGAACCTTCTTCAATTTCCTCATGTCTGTCTTCACTGGATGTGTCGATAGCTTTCCCTTTGTCTGCCATTTCCTGGAACACCATCAAACACATTCAATTAATTCATGCTAACCACTTAAATTTTAAGAACCAAAATGATCTTTAGAGATTCTAGAATACACACAAATGTATTATTTTTTTCCTTTGTGAAAATGGTCACAGAGATATCTATCACCCATAACCTTGCTCTGATACCACCTCTGTAACACCCCCCCTCCGACATCACACAAACACATACATAACCTTTGATAGGAAGAGGGGTTACGCTGACAAACTTTCGTTATGGGTAGATAAATCCGTGTAATACTCAATCATTAACAAACCATTCCACAAAGGTATCTTTGAACATATTATACTTCACCAGGTAACAAAGTATTAATACTCATTATTTACAAAAGACAAGTTTCTCTCTCTCTAACTTAATACATCATCAACTAAAAGAAACTACTAAAACTACAATATTATTCTTCATCTCTTCATTGTTTGCAGCAGAATTGGGATTCATGTGTAGTTGAGATTATACACATCTTCAATCTGAAAGGTTTGGAGGAAACAAAGGCATGAGTCGAAAGGACTCAGTAGATATCAGTAAACATAGCGTAGAAGTTTCATTTGCGGAACTGAATGAATATTCAAATAGTGCATACGTGGATCGAAACATAATTGCTCATGAATTTCATACTTAACAGAAACATATAGCTCAAATTGATTTCATAATGAGCTCCAACAAATCACAGAATAAGAGTCATATTTGTCTTTCAGAATTCAGACCATAACTTGATTTGGAAACAAATTCGACAGGCATCACTGCTCTCAAGAGGTTACTATATAGACGTCATATACCATCCTCAGTGCCTAGGCGATTCTAGCACCTTAGATCTTGTTCATTGCGCAAGAATGGGGTTTATTACCCACCATCGTCAGTCCATTGATTTGGATTTACCTACAAACGGTCGCCCTCAGCTGATCACAAGTGGCTGGTGCTACCACAAGTGATCCTAAACCCTCTTTTGAAGAGAACACTGTCTTCATATCATAAATTTCTTTTCATGAGCATAACATAGATTGGAAATTCAAAGATAGTTTTGATTGAGAATTAATACAGATATCTTGGTGACAAAGTTGTTCGGAGTTCAATAATATAAGAAAGACAATTGGTTGAGACAGGGTTATGACTCAAGGCCAATAACTTCGGAAGGTTGAAATCACATGAGAATCCAAGGAAATGAAGATCCATAATTGTCATTACAAGTTATTCACATCTCATAAGGTGTTCAAACATATGAACTCTCAGGTGATCAGGTTTTATAGACTCAGTTACCGAATACGGAAGAATAGACTCAATCGGAGTACTACTCGTAATTCACAATGTTAAGAATAATTCAAGGGAGGTTAAGGTACATAATGTGGGTAAACTTTGCTGTGGTATGACAGTAAATACCAAGGAAAATGAGAGGGTAACTTGCTAGGCTTTTAGGATGAAGTTTAAGCAAGGATTCATACACGGAAAAGTGCAGAAATTTGAATCAAGGTTGTAGCTGTCGACAACCAAGAAGGGGCTGTCGACAGATTGTAGCAGACAGAGCTCAGGTTGCTGGTCTGTGTTCATCTGTCGACAGAAACAAGATGGCTGTCGACAGATGCACACAGTCCCAGTTATTCCTGAGTTCAGGAAGGCTGGCATGTCGACAGCTATGAGCTGCCTGACGACAGCCGCCAGTTCTTCTCTCATAAGTGACTTTGTATTCATTCTAATCACTCTAACCATGGAACTTATAAATCAAGGCATGATTTATATCAATTTGAAGAGTCTAATTGTAGTTCTCACAGTGGTTTATAAGCTAAACAAATGGGATGAAACAAGAGGTTTACAAACCGTACTTGTCTAGCTAGAAGTTAACATGACATAGCACTGAAAGTATGGCCCTTATAACAAGGATTAAATGGAAAGATCCCCACAAAATAAACATTAATACTCAAGGTATTTAAGACTCCAAATCAAAGTTTGAGGTACAAACATCTAAATAGAAAGTAATCACACTGTTCTAAAGATATGGCGACTTCTAGCAACACTCTATAACCGGTACAAAGATCAAGGGTGGAAGAAGAAGATAGAAAACAGTCTTTAGAGTGGAACAAGGTTGTTCTTCTCCTATTAAGAACGTGTTTACTAAAACTGAAAGAAAAATAGAATAGCTTCAGGTATATCATCTTGTATGCTTATCAAGAGGATTTTCTTATCATGTGGGGAGGACAGAACCGAATCAATGGGAGATGAATCCTACCTTACTGATTAGAGTAAGTTTCTCCTTGATGTAAAGCTTCACAGAAATAAGAAGAAGGAATAAGAAGCTTGCACGGTTGTCCACTTTGACAGATGCAACCTGAGAGATGTAATCCTTAGCAACGAAGTTGTAAGAACACACAGCAACCAGCTCCAATTGCAAGCTATCCACGCAAGGGTGCAGAGATAACTTCAGCAAGGCCACTCCAGCAGCAAGAAACAGAAGAAAATGGAAGCAGGAGCTGTGGTGTGCAAGGGTGAGCAGGTACAAAGGGTGGAAAGGGTGCGTACGAAGGGTGAGGAGAGGTTTTTATAGCCTATAGACCATCACATGCATGGCGCCACCTCCTGTAACCAGGTGTAACAGTAAAAACCATTTGATTTTTACTGTGACACATGTTTCATGCACCCCATCTAACACTTACACCTATGTAACTAACGTGTAAGAGGTTTAACTCATGTTTTATTCTTATCATAATGTGTGCTGGCCTTTGTAGAGCCTGACACGTAAATCACCCAAAAATCCATCCCGTGATTGACCCTTAATTCAACTGGCCCAATAATCTCTATGTAAAGGTGTTCAAACGACGTCCGTTTGCGTTGAAATTTCAACCATAGCCTAATGTGATGGTTTTACAAATTATGGTGATTTTAGTTTAATTTTTAGAATTGATTTTTCACTGGGTGAAAAATCACCCCAAAAATAGTTGCGTCAGCTTATTCTCAAAATCCGGTCATCAAAATTTCCAGATAATTACATATTTGATACCACCATATTTTTCTAAGAATTATGGTATTCTTAAATTTCATTTTTGTTACAGTTTTTCGGTGTCCCCATGTCGGGGTGCGCACGACCGAAAGTGATACCTGGGTATGATAAAGTGTCTTAAACATACCCTTAATCCTAAATATCTCAATTTAAGTCTAATTGGTTTGCATAAACAAGAATTTATAAGTAAAACATGATATTTAAAATTCGAGTGTATTACAGTGGTGGGTACATGTACCCTTTGTGGATACTTGTTTCTCATGGTACGTTGTGTACCAGTCTTTTCAAGTGTTGTGGTGGAGCTGTGCTCTGTGGAAGTCGTGTGGTGAGACCTTCCACTTGTTGTGTTTTACCCTTGGGTAAGCTTTCGATTGTGATTTTAATGTGTGATGGATTGGTCCGTTGTAGCCAGCCCTGCTACCTTGTGTGTGGCTCCCGACATATTGTGGTCTGGGGGTATAATGGGCTAGCTCTTGGTCAGCAAACCTGTTACCCGTATGTTTGAGGTTCGCCTGTGAAGCTTGTAGCCTAGGCAGTGGTTTGCCCATGAGGTAATGTGTCTGTGAGGCTTGTGGCCTAGGCTTTTCAGTTGTTGAGCGGACTAGTAGTGTTGTGCTAGTCCTGTCGTTCTTCTTACTTTCCGAGGAATATGTATTTATTTATGAATTACTGTTTAAGCTGTTATTTATTATAAATGTTGTGAGCATGCCATGATTTGGTTTTTAGTGTTGCCAGTGAGACCCTCTAGGGTTGAGGTTCTTCAGTGTTACGTGTGGTTTTTGGGTGGTCCCCTACTGAGCTTGTGACTTGTTGAGGCTCACTCCCCTACAGTTCTTTTCAGGGCTTGCCGCTTGTGTGGCTTGTAGAGGCGTTGTGGCAGACTTGTACCACCAACAGTTGAGTTGTAGTCATGTTGTGTGAGCTTGTGCTCCCTCGGGGTATGCCCCAGGTAGTTGTACTTTTTATTTGGACATGTAATAATGTATTGGGACAGTTGTACAATGTGGTTTACAGATATGAGCACTTGTACTTTCTTGTGTTTTATACTGTAGTTGTTGACTTTTATATTCTTACTGGACACTTGTGTAAGATATCCCTTGCGAGACTTCGGTCCATTCGCGGGAGGCGAATCTGGATATGGAGCCTTAATGGGCATAAATATCCAGGGCCGTCACACCCTCTGCACTCACCTCTCCCTTGGATACAACGTCGGCCTCCTCTCAACACTGCACAGTCACCAGAGGAGCCCAACTTCCAGTTACACTTCGCGGTTGCCTCCCTTCACAGGACATCATCCGGTGAGCAACCCGGTGATGAGCATGCCAACGTCAGAGTCAGCACGTTGCTCTAGAGAAGACTTCTTCGTCACTGTGTCTGCATAGATAGAGACTTCCTTCTCTTCCTCCTCTCTATTTTGTTTAGTTTGACGTCCCACATATATTGCACATTTACCACGTCCACGCACACACTCACTTAGTGCATCCTTTCCGATACCCAGTTTAGAGGGGTTTTCTATAAACAAAGGAGGGAGGGAAGGCGGTCATAACGTTTGGCCGTCTTCCTTCTCAAGCCTCCAACCGGTAAGACGCCCCTCGATTGTGTGTGTTTTTCATATATGTGAGCACATGCTACCATAATTTTCAGTTTAATGGGTCTTTTGTGCTTGTTTCTTTTGCAAGAAAACTGAAGCTACACCGTGGAGCCCTCACCCTTTGGCCGGTCGAAGGAGGAGGAGTGAAGAACCCATCATCTCCACATCGAGGCATTATACGATCACAACTCCTCCGAGCAGAGGTAAAAAGTCCTTGGCGATCACTCATCATTTCCCCGTTCACATCTTTTTGCCAACGTGACGGTGGACGTTCGTCATCAAAAAAGACCATCTACAAGAACAAGCACCAAGTTCTTCAAGCAGACCAACCAACGGCAAGAAGCGGCCGTTGAGCATCAATGATGGGTCGGGCCAGGAAAGGAAGCCCAAGATCTCTACCCCCTCCACCTCAAACAAGACCAACTACAAGCATTGTGACAAGCCTGGTCACACTGCTGAAGAATGCTGGAGGAAGGCTAGCGCATGCCTGCACCGTGGGGGTCGCGAGCATCGCATTCCTGACTACCCTATGCTGAAGGAAAATGACAAGCGTCTGGGAGGACAAAAGAGACAAGGCCAACTCCAAGCTGTGCAAGAAACTGAGACCACTGAAGATGGTGGCGTGGTTGAAGGTACACTGCAAGTCTTTTCTCAATCAACATTTATTTTGTTTGATACTGGCGCTACACATTCGTTTATATCACTAACATTTGCTGATACCCTAAATATCAAATTTGTATCCATGGGTTTTGAATTCCCTGTCACAACCCCACTGAGAGAGGAAGCCAAATTGAACAAATATTTCTCATTAACTGATGTACTGATTGGAGAACTTAACCTAAGAGTTGACTTGGTGTGTATGCCCATGGAAGCTATGATGTTATCTTAGGAGCCGATTGGCCATCCACTTATGGGGCTAGCGTTGATTGTAAAAGAGGGAAGATTACATTTAGTGAATTCTCTAAGTTGTCTTTCACGGGACGTAGACACAAGAGACGTTTGTCTCTAATCTCTGCCATTCATGCCTAATGCATGATCAGGAAAGGATGTATGACATTTTTTGCCACTGTTGTAGTTGAAAAGAAAGTATCCAATGTAGCAGACATATACATAGTATACTCTGACATTTTCCTCGAGGAGCTGCCAGAAATTCCACCTGAATGAGATGTGAATTTCTCTATCGATTTGATCCCTGGAGCTACACCGGTGTCACGTCAACCCTATAGAATGTCTCCTGCCGAGCTGAAGGAATTGAAAGACCAATTGATGGAGTTGTTATAAAAGGGCTTCATCAGACCAAGTACTTCCCCTTGGGGAGCACCCGTGTTATTTGTCAAGAAGAAAGATGGATCCATGAGACTATGCATCGATTACAGATAGTTGAACCAGCTAACTACCAAGAACAAGTACCCTCTGCCTTGCGTCGATGAATTATTTGATCAAATATCTGGAGCTAAGTATTTTTCCAAGATTGACCTTAGGTCTGGATATCATCAGATGAGAATCAAGGATCCAGATATTTATAAGACAACTTCAAGAGCAGGTATGGACATTATGAATTTGTGGTTATGACTTTTGGTCTAACGAATGCTTCTGCAGCTTTCATGCAATTGATGAATAGTGTCTATCGCCATACCTCGAAAAATTCATCATGGTATTTATTGATGATATCCTTATGTATTCCCAGACCAAAGAAGAGCATGAAGAGTATCTGAGGATCGCTCTACAGATCTTGCGCGACAACAAGCTCTATGCAAAATTGAGCAAGTGTGAGTTCTGGTTCGAAGACGTTTCATTTATAGGCCATGTCATACCCAAAGTAGGTATAGTTGTTGATCCTTCCAAAGTTGAAGCGTACTCAATTGGGGACAACCAACAAACGTGACTGAAGTTAGAAGTTTTCTTGGACTGGCTGGTTACTACAGACGGTTCATTAAAGACTTCTCGAAGATTGTTGTACCCCTCACTTGCCTCACCAGGAAGGAGAACCCTTATGTCTGGATCAAGTAATGTGAGAAGAGCTTTTAGACACTGAAAAAATGTTTGACATCTACGCTTGTCCTCGCTTTTTCAGTGGAAGGTGTAGGATTCTCAGTCTATACTGATGCATCTGGAATTGGTCTAGGATGTGTTTTGATGCAGGAGGAAAATGTAATAGCCTATTCATCAAGACAATTGAAGCCTCATACCTCATAGTCAACTACCCTGTCCATGACCTGGAATTGGCGACAGTTGTCTTTGCACTCAAGATCTGGAGACACTATCTCTATGGAGAACAATTCATTGTCTACTCAGATCACAAAAGCTTGAAATATCTATTCTCTCATAAGGAGCTCAACATGAGATAGAGAAGATGGTTAGAGTATCTTAAGGACTTTGATTTCAATATTCAATATCACCCTGGCAAAGGAAATGTTGTAGCTGATGCACTTAGCAGGTAGCCTGTGGCATCCTTATCTTGTTTAGTTATGGGCAAGATGCAGTTGTTGGAACAATTCGCCAGACTAGACATAAATATTGAGCAAAGGAGCAGCAACCAGGTACTGGTTGCTAACCTCAGGGTACAACCTGACATTTTTGTCGAGATCAAGGATCAACAAGCAAACGATCCGTTTCTAATCTGTGTCAAAGAGACCATAGAAGATAGACTAGATTTCTCCATCACTGAAGATGGAAGACTATTATTTCATGGCAGGACCAGTGTGCCTGACAATGAAGAACTGAAAAGGAAACTGATGGATGAAGCTCATAAGACTAAGTACACAATCCACCGTGGTGCAACCAATATGTACCAAGACATGAAAAGAACATTCTTGTGCCTAACATGAAGCGTGAGGTAGCTGAGCATGTCGTGCAGTGCCTCACTTGTCAGCAAGTTAAAGCAGAGCATCGACATCCCGCGGGTGTACTCAGACCCCTGGACATACCAAAATGGAAGTGGGAGAGCATTGGCATGGATTTCATTATGGGTTTACCCCGAACTCGTGGTGGACTCGATGCTATTTGGGTCATAGTAGACAGACTAACCAAGTCCGCACACTTTTTTTAGCAATCAAAAGGACCTGGAGTGTGGACGTGTTAGCCGCATTGTATGTAAAGGAGATTGTAAGATTACATAGAGTTCCTATATCCATTCTCTGATCGTGACCCAAGGTTTACCTCTCGCTTTTGGAAAAGACTTCAAGCTGCATTCGGTACTCAACTCAACTTTAGTACTGCTTTCCACCCACAGACCGATGGGCTGACCGAGAGGACGAACTAGATCATAGAAGACATGTTACACGCTTGTACTATAGAGTTTGAAGGATACTGGAATGAGCAACTATCACTGATGGAGTTTGCATACAACAATAGCTACCAAGCAAGTATCAAAATGGCACCATTCGAAGCACTGTATGGTAGAAGCTATAGATCACCAGTGTGCTGGAATGAGGTTGGTGAACAACAATGGTTGGGACCTGACTTAGTGCAAAGTACTAACAGAGACATTCAACTCATTAGAGACAGAATCAAAATAGCTCAATCCAGGCAAAAGAGCTATGTTGATAAAAGAAGAAGAGACCTAGAGTTTCAGATTAGAGATCCTATAGTGCTCAAAGTATCCCCAACCCGAGGATTTCAAAGATTTGAAATCAAGGGCAAGTTAAGGCCAAGGTTCAGTGGTCCTTTTAAAGTACTCGAAAGAGTTGGCAAAGTGGCTTATCGTCTAGCATTATCTCCACGATACTCCACCGTACACAATGTCTTCCATGTGTCTATGTTGAGGAAGTATGTGCGACCCATCGCATATAATTCGCTACGACGATATAGTGTTGCACAAGGATATGACCTATGAGGAGAAGCCAGTCAGAATACTCACTACAAGAAAAAGCGCAAATAGAGACCGATTTAGAGACCGAAATTTTCGGTCCCTATTCGGTCCCAAAATAGGGACCGAATAGAGACTGAAAATTTCAGTCCCAAATATAGAGACCAAATAATTTCGATCCCTATTCAGTCCCTGAATAGGGACCGAATAGGGACCGAAATAATTCGGTCCCAAATATAGAGACCGAATAATTTCGGTCCCTATTCAGTCCCTAAATAGGGACCGAATAGGACCGAAATAATTTCAGTCCCAAATATAGAGACCGAATAATTTTGGTCCCTATTCAGTCCGAATAGGGACCGAAATTATTCGGTCTCTATATTTGGGACCGAATTATTTCGGTCCCTATTCGGTTTCTAAATAGGGACCGAATTGAGACTGAAATAATTCGGTCTCTATATTTGGGACCGAATTATTTCGGTCCCTATTCGGTCCCTATTCAGGGACTGAATAGGGACCGAAATTATTCGGTCTCTATATTTGGGACCGAATTATTAATGAGTTATCTATCGAAATTAGGGCTGTAAATGGAACCCAAAATTCTGATTTTTCGACCTGATACCGATAAAAATTAATGGGTTCGGAATTAAAAGATGATACTGATTTCTTATTGGAATGGGTATCGGGTTTTTTGATAATATATCAGTATCGGATTTGGAACCACTTATTTTCGAAACCGATTTCTGATTAATTAAAAATTAATGAAAATATAAAAAAAAAACCTACGTTAACCCTTCCTAGTTCCTCCCCACTAGGGGTGTTCACTATTCGGTTCAAACCGAAAAACCAAACCAAATCGATCAATTTGGTTTGGTTTGGTTTGAAAGTGAAAAAAAATTTGGTTCGATTTCAAACTAAATCGAATTTGTTAATTCAGTTCGGTTTACAGATCTTATCAACCGAACTAAACAGATAAAACTAAATTTTAATAATATACTAGTTCTTTTCCCGTGCGATGCACGGGAAGTTTTTAAATATTTAAAAATTAATAAATAATAATATTTCAGAAAGTTAACATAGTTAGTTGTTTTTATATATAATATTTTTTATATTAAAATTAGATTGAATTACATGTTTATTCTGAATAATTGTTTACAATATGACTATAAATTTTCAAGTTAGATGTCAAAAAAAATACAACTTTTCCAACATCTTTATATATACAAAAAAGAAACAACATATGTACAACATAATAAGAAGCATAAGATTCATATAATTGTCACCCAAAGAAGACAACTAAACTTTGTTAAAGTCTCAGATTTTTCTATTGAATTGATGTTTAAATGGTAGCTTTTTTTTTCAGATTCCCTCTACTTGATTTTCAGATGTTTATTGATGTAAAATGTCAAAACATGAAATTAAAAGTGTGTCATCCATCGATTTTTGATTTTGAGAAGTGTTGGCGAAAAGAAAAACCAAGATTTTGACCTCACTTAGTTTTAGACTAATGAATAGAAATACAAAGACTCCATTGATAGGAATCAGAATTCAGAAGTAAAGATAACTATAGACAAACTATAAAGGACAAAATAATATGATGATAATGACATTTTAACAAAATTAAATAGTCCGAAAGTTAATAATTTCAAAAACTTCGAATTTTGCTTAAAGAAAAAGAAAATGATGTTGTTGAAGCAAATATAAATAAATGAAGAACAAAAGAAGACCTGTTGATGCAATGAATAATTGGACAAAAGCTGAGTAGTATGCTACTTTCTCTACACATAAAAAAATTGTCAAATGTGTATTTGTCTTTGTGTATGTGTCTTTGAAATCTAAAGCATGCATATAAAATACAAATGTTGGTATGCACATGAAAACTATATTTACCTATAGACATACTTGAGACATTTCAACCATTGTAAATGTATAAAGATCGCAATAAGGATGTCATATAACTGAATGAACATATTTCATATAATTAAGTTTGCTTATATATTACAATGTAGTTTGTATGAACAAAAAAAAAAGAAGACGGTTCTCTCTGACCAATGCAGAAAGATCATTTTAGAAAGTGTGTGAGAGTGAAGAGAACATAGTTTTTCTTTCGGTTCCATTTTCTTCGGTTCTAAGTTGCGAATGTAACTTTTTGCTAGTCATTGGAGTTGATTTTGTTTGCTGGACTAAAAGAATTGAGCTGTGATTATTTTTGACAGGTCTTATTTCATGACTGTTCCTTTCTGCAGTGGTTCGAGTATGTAAATAAACTTATAACATGTTTGCTATTTCAACTATTAAGAAAAGGTAGTCCAATACTTTTCCTAGTTCCTTCATAGATCTTTTGGAGTTGGGAAACAAATCTTGCTAAACTGATTTATAATACATGGAAACATTACAATAAAATGCATCAGGTTGTTTCAAAATCCTACCTAAACTGAAGTGTTACATAAGCACAACTTCAAAACCGCTAAGTGATTTAGTTGTGGCAAATATCATTGAGCTACAGAACACAAATGTCAACAACTGGGTAGTAGGGCTGTAAACAGATCCGAATAATATTCGGATCCGATCCGAATCCATATCCGATTAAGCATATCAATATCCGTTTAACAGGTATCCGACGAAGCGGATCCGAATGAGGATATTATCCGACTATTAAACGGAGCGAACACAGAAATAGGAGATCCGCTCCGTTTAAGATCCGATCCAAAATGAGTTAATTCTGGCCATTACATCTAATGGTGCATATTTAATATATAAAAATATATCCTACAAAACCTACCCGACCCGGCGACTGCCGCGCCTCCCTCTCCCCCGTTTGTTTCCCCCAAATCTTCTCAGCTCGAAATCCCCTCCTGGCTCCTGCGGCGCGGCCCTGCTCCTCCCTCCCCTCGTCATCTCGGCCGGCGGCTCCTCGGCGGCGACCTGTTGTTGCAGACGCGGCGCGGCCCTGCCTCCTCCCTCCCCTCGTCATCTCGGCCGGCGGCTCCTCGGCGGAGACCTACTGTTGCAGACGCGGCGCGGCCCTGCCTCCTCCCTCCCCTCGTCATCTCGGCCGGCGGCTCCTCGGCGGCGACCTGCTGTTGCAGACGCGGCGCGGCCCTGCCCCCTCCCCTCCGGCCCTCCAAGTAGAAGAGATACTTCCTGAACTGTCTATTTTGATCTGTTTGGCATGCTGTTAGTCTATTTTGATTTGTTTGTCTAATTTATAGATAGACCCATGATAGACTTTGTAAATGGACTCTCTCTGGCTTTTTCTAAACCTGCTAATCAAGAGATTGGTCTTAACAGAATTAACCTCACACTACAAGAAAGTTGAATAAAGTGTTAGAAAAGCTGTGGGATTGTTGGAGGAACCTATTGAAATGCCAATGGCTAGGGAAGTAAGTCCCGTGTTTCATCTGTTCTGTTATCTTTCTTCAGATGGACACATTTTATAGTGAATCCACTATGTTTTGTCATCATTAGATTACCCGGGATTCATGATTTTTTGTGTTAACAGAATATTTTTGGTTTGGCAGTTGACATGTGGAATTTGTTTTGAGAACTATTCTCGTAATAAGATGAATACCCCATCTTTTCTTTACCTAAAGTTCTTAGTAATCCCTTTTTCTTTTCTTTTTTGACTCTGCTGCATAAACTTTAGTTTTCTTCTGTCAAATTCTCTATCATCATGCTGCATATATTCCTTCCTTGTCATAATATTCCATTTGTCCTCTTTTGATTGTGCTGTAGAAATTGAAGACGTGTGTAATAAGAAAAGATGTTAACCCTGAGTGGAATGAAGACTTAACACTGACCATTGAAGATCCAGCTCAGCTTGTCAAACTTGTAAGGGCATATACTAACCTAGCTTCCTTTTGTAGTTTGGTGAAGAAAACTAAGGATTAATGATTGTTCTTTATAGCATTTGTAGTTAGATATGCTATTTAAAAATATTTTGTGGTCGTAAATTGGATCATTACTTTTATTTCCTAATTCACAGCACAAGTAAATGGCCTTATCAGGAAGCACTTCTTCTATATCAGGGCTACTCTATTCTGCCTTTGCTCACATGATTATCAAGTCTTGAGTCTTGAGAGGAGTTAGCAGGAGAAGACTTCTGCAAGGAGCCGGAGGATTCTGCTATCAAAGCGGTAAGAACTATGATGGCTGTGTTCTTCTGCAATATTCTCCTTTTGGGTTCTGCTGCTATGTAGTGTGGACAGACCAATAACAGGACAATATGTTGATGGGTTTGCATTGGTGATACTTATATTTTTCATACTTGTCTCAGGAGAAGACTTGAGGTTTTACTAGTCTATCGGTGATTCCAGGTGACGGTCAGAGACCACCCGTCCCTGAACATGTTGTTATTGGAACCCCTGGTACAATTAAGAAGTGGATATCTGCGAAAAAGTTGAGCGTGTGGGAGATGAAGATACTTGTTTTTGATAAGGCAGATCATTTGTTAGCTGAGGTATCAACTATTTTTCTTGCTTTCCTACTTGTTTTTGACCTCACGCCATCGATCTCGAAGTTGCATCCTCGTGAAGCAGGCCATCCTCACCTGTGATCGCCATCACAGCCTGTGATCGTCATCGCATCAGATCTTACTATTTTAAATACAAATAATAAAAAATTAATATTTAACTTATAATATATCTTACTATTATAAATAATAATAATAAAAATATATTTATTTAAAATATATTTTAAATAATAAATCTAAAATCTTCTTAAAATAACGGGCGCCAAATCTCCACCCCGCGCCAAATCCTCAAAATATTTCCCCCTCCCCGGCGCCAAATCCCTGTTGTTCTCCCCCAAATCCTCGGTTCCTCCTCCTTCCCCCCGTCGCCCCCTGCGAAGCCCCCGCCTCCTTCCCCCCCGTCGCCCCCCCCCCCCCCCCCCCCCCTCTTTGCGAAGCCCCGGCCTCCGCCCCCTCCTCCTTCCCCCCGTCGCCCCCTGCGAAGCCCACGACGAGGAAGAGGAGCTCGGCGGAGCGGGGGTGCGTGTGAGGGGGGTTGATGGCGCCGGCGGGGAAGAGAAGCATGGCGAGGGAGACGCTCTGGCCTTCGAGAGCTGGGAACTCCATCCTGGTGGCACTCACGACCGTGAAGGTTGACGGCGCCCCCTCGGGATTGACCACCTGTCTGAAGCCGGTGTAGGTGAAGTAGTTGTCGTCGACTGCGGATGCGTTGCCCGCGGGGGGTATGAAGTCAGAGACGATGTCCGGGTCATTGGCGTTGGCGGTGGGAGAGGTGGTCAGCGCCAGCAGGAGCAAGAAAGCAATCCCATGCTTGAGGCCGGCCACGGCGATTCGGCCTAGTTGCTCACTGCTGCCGGTGGTTTTTTCTTTTAAAAAATCACTGTCTCCCGTCGTTTCTTCAGTTTCTTTTAAGTTTTTGTATACCTTGAATTGCTTTGAAATTGGTGGGATAGTGTTGCTGAAATTTGTAAAATTTTAAGTTTTCTGTATACTCTCCTGTAGTTTTCTTTTAAGATTTCTGAAATTTGTCGCCCCACCCAAAATAACTTGGCTCATAAAGGTTATGCTTTTACTAAGCGCTTTTAAACTAATCCATGGGATGTTGTTTATCTGGTATTTTACTTGACTTCTTTATGATGGGTTTTCAGTGGTGGTAAAAAGGGCAACATCTTCGTAGTCAAGATTTTCAAGATGATGAAAGGCCGTTGTTTCTGTTTTTGATTTGTTTCTGGGAATTTCTCTGCAGTGATGCTCTACTAGAGGAAGTCAGAGCTTTGGTGGACCGTGACCCACATAAATTTGCTGTGAGGATTTTATGCCATCTTTTCATAAGTTCATTGATGATCCCAGCCACTTCTTTTATATTAACTCTGGATGATATCAAGCAGATGGATATCATGAAAGCAGGAGACAAAAGTTATTTAGCAGAGATACTGGTTGTCACTTACAATCATGCTATATCAGACATAGGCAGCAATTCCACATTCCAGATGCTTCTTGTAAGTTCTATACCGTTTACACTCCTTTTGGAACGGTATGCAGATTCCTTGATTCATACACTCACATCTTGACTCTTCTGTTTGTCAAATGCTAGTGTAATTGTTTTATGCAGGAAGAGGAGTTCATCTCAATCGAAATTGGAGTGTGGACTGGGGGAAGAAGGAAAAGGTCTGTTGTTTGAATCTTAAACTATACTCCTGCAGAAGATGATGTATGTTCACATCCTTTTATATTAGCTTGTTACAATCTATCAAAAGAGTCTTCGTCACAACTTTGTCTCCCAGCAAATACAAACCAGTCTGGAGCCCAGGTTCAATATATAATAAGAGTTATATACATCTGAGGCTGGCAATCTTTTGCTGCATCCATTTAAGAATGTCTTTGAAGTTCATTTTGTTTGGCCAGATATTGGAGTCTTTTGACATTGGCCATATTGATT
Organism: Colocasia esculenta; assembly: GCA_014218235.1. Taxonomy (NCBI): domain Eukaryota; kingdom Viridiplantae; phylum Streptophyta; class Magnoliopsida; order Alismatales; family Araceae; genus Colocasia; species Colocasia esculenta. Next base: position 17,630,110 of record CM024755.1, on the reverse strand, counting down.
ATGTAGCATTTGCATTCTTTATCACAATTTTATTTTATGCTTTTAATGCTTGTCAAAATCAGATCAAAATTGCTTGAGATTGATTGAATTCTATGGGACTTTTGTGTTCATCAACCAACAGCTTTAACTGTTCAGAATTTTACTAGAATCAACACAAATTATATTAAGAAAATCAAACTATAAGCAGAAACCACTGCTCCAGAAGGAGATACAAAGACATAGACACCTTTGTTGGTGAAAAAGGAGATTCAACATTAAACAATGTTCGTCTTGTTCAAAAGTCGTTCACTTTTCTGTATTTTCTTTCTTTTGTCCTTCTTAGTGTGAACTATATCTGGCATCATGTGTTTGACCTGAGGGCTCATTGTCATTATTGAATGTTGATTTCAGGTCTAGGATGGGACTATCCTTGTGATATCTGGAGTATTGGTTGCATACTTGCGGAACTCTGCTCAGTCATATCTTTGTTTCCTTCCTTTTGGCTTCTCTTTTTTGTCTTTTTGGTTTAGGCGGACAATTTTTGACTGTCTATTGACTATGTATTCTTTGTTGTGAAATTTTGTTGAAGGGGGAAGTATTGTTTCAAACACATGAGAATCTGATCAAAGTATATATTGTATAAAGATATACCTCTGATAAATTCAAAGGTTAGTATTTTTTTTTGAAGGAAAAATAATCCAATGAACACCTGAGAAAGCATCAAGTTCTCATCCTCTTCTGCTAGTGTATCCATGGTCATCTTTGAGAGAGAGAGAGAGAGAGATAAAAACACAATATGGATAGTGAATTCTTATCTTAGATATTGGTGGGGCTAGGCTTGTAAGTTTTTTCATTTTTCAGGTTCATGCTTATTTCTAAGACTCTGATTTCTCCTTTGATCTTTTATTTCACTTGCAAAATTTTTGAAACCGATTCCTATATAATTGAAAAAAATATTTAATTGATTTATGATGCGGCATTTAACTCAAGGCAACGGTGTGGACAGTTGCGAGGGCGGTGCAGATGAGGGTGCAGGCTGGCGCGTCCGGCCTGTAATTGTAGCGAACAGGAGGGGGAAAGTCCCCAGCAGGAGAAAAGAACGGGGAGGAAGGAGGGAAGGCCAGGGAGATGAGGTCTTCTCGGCGGGCTTCACGCCAGGCCCTTCCCACGCAAGGGAACTCGACCCTTTTCCGGGAGGATCTATGTAGGCTAATTTTCAATGAGATTATGAAAGAAAGGAATCATAGAATAGAAGATTGTGACTCTGAAAGAGCTTTTAATGAAGAAAGGGATCAAATTGTATTTAGTGATTTAATTAAAGTCAGAAATAATGCTGCTGGTCTTGGCTCCAAAAGGCATACTGAGGAAAACTCATCATGTTGCACCATTTTCTTTCAAGGTCCATATATTGGTGAAGATATAGTCAAAGTGGCAGATAAGCTATCTCTGTCTTTTGAAGTTGAAGATTTACTGTCCCATCCGAAGTCTGAAATTGTGGAGCCACAAATGCATCTTGTATGGAACTCTCAATTGGCTTCTGAACAGAGTGCGACCCACACTGAAGCTGTAGACTTTGATGATGATGATGAAGATAATGAGGCATTCTCGTCAGTGAGGAGTAAACTAGAGAAGGCCCTGCAGCAGTTAACTATGAATAAATTGCAACTTAGAGAGCTTGGATCAGATGCGGAAGGATTACTTGAAGAAAAAGAGCGTGCAGATGATGATGATGATTATGATGAGGCATTTTCTTCAATGGGGAGTAAACTTGAAAATGCCCCACAGCAGTTGACTAAGAACAAATTGCAACTTACAGAACTTGGACCAGACATGGGAGGATCATTTGGAGAAAAGGAGCATGTAAATGATGATGATGATGAGGCATTTTCTTTAGTGAAGAGTAAACTAGAGAAGGCCTTGCAGCAGTTAACTAAGAACAAAATGCAATTGGTTGAAGAAAAAAAGTATGCAGCTGATAAATCTGAACAAGAAATAAAGATGGCCAACAAAATGACTTCATTTTCTTCTTTTCAACCAATTGACTTTGATGTACAAAAAATAACTCTTGATGAAACATGCTCTATTAGATAGGTGAAAGTCTTCTGAAGTTTGCATCATCTTGCTGCCCCTGTACCTGAACTTAGAACAGGTTGTAAGTGCCTACCTTTTAGGAATAATTCTGGTCTATAACTGTGAACCTTGTCATATAGATTTAGTAGCATGTTATCCTGCATCCCACTTATAGTCACTTACCAAAAACCAATATTTTTGATGAACATTAGTCATGCTATAGACTAGGGCACCAGTGTTATTCTTCTAGCTATATAAACTTCCATTTTTTTCATTGTTTGATCCTTTAGATCATATGGATGATGGTGTTTTTGGTAGATTGATTCAGGATTCAAGTGACAAAAGGTGTAAGCCTCTGGCAAGTGGCCTAAGGTGCATGCCTCAAGGCATTTTTAGTAGTGCCTCTCCTCGAGGCTTAAGCCTAGGCACCACTTTTTAAACAATGTTCAGTATATGAAAGTCTTATGTTTTTTCTTGTGCAAATTGATGCTACTCTGACACCGTATAAGATCCTTACACAAAATATTTTGAATTTTTTCTTGAGAAATTATATGGCAGAAACTTGGAGGAGGCGTGGTGATTTTTATCTGTATCTTGGAAATGAACATGATGATCGATTTTTGAGAAATGCTTACTACCCGTTTGGATGGGTAGTAAAAGTACCCGTGTTACAAATAGATTCTGGACGAGTACTACCCATCCGGATGGGTAGTAAGCATTTCACTTGATTTTTAATTGTCTTCCACCTCCATTCTGCTCTTTATTATATTTTCAAGTTTCCATAGAACCCAAAATTGTGTCAGACACTAACTGACAACTTCACAGGTTGGAAGGATTGAACTGCCAACTGAATCTCCTTGTTCGACAAGCATCCTCACTAAAGAAAGCAGAGTTGCTTTACCGAAAGGCTTTTATTAGGAGATGTTATAATCTCCAAACTGCTGAAGCTGAGGTTTGGCTGGCATATTTTCTTTGATCTTTTAGGAAAAAATGGAAAGATATAAGTTACCTGCTTAATTGTGCTATGTCAAGGTTCTATACTCCTGATTTCATGTGTCCCTATTGGTTTCACTTTATATATGTCTATCATCTATTTCAGTTTTTTGTGGAAGAAGTCAAGTAATGTTTTGCACTAGCTTGAGAAATTGTATGGATGCACGGATATTGTTGACTGTACGTGAGACACCTAGCTCATGTATTGGTGACTGACAAAGGTGTTTTTGAAATTTTTCTTTCAGTCTCTACCTTCACTGTGGAACATCCATGAACAGAGCTTCAATTATCTTCGTTTCTTTATTCTTTGCAACTAGGCAACTAAATGCTAACTCCTCACTTCCTTTCTACCCTAGGATATTTGAGTTGATCATGTGGTGGAACAAATTGCCACCATCTTCATTCTTATTTTGTTTATGAGGACCTCTGCATCAGAAAATAATATTATTGTCAGAGTAAATCTAGTACTTACATATCCTATTACTTGTTGATCTCATGTCATGTTCATTCACGTTTCAGATCTACGAAGTTTGGAGTTTAATCTATGATGTCTTGAGCTGAACACAAGATCTTTCTTAGAAACATTCAATTCACATGTTTTCTGTGATAAACTAATATTTGAACACTTTTTCTTATTAGTCATCTTTCAACACAATGTTTCATCATTTTGTTGTTATTTTATTTGAACTTGAGAAAGAAAAAACTGCACAGAATTGATTTGCAAGGTAAACTTTTATTAAATTTGCTGAAATTTAGGTGGATGTGCTGGGGGATGAAGTAGATGCACTTCTTGGCCTTTTGAGAAGATATACATAACATTGGATCATTATTCTCCTGTTCTATGGTATTATCGTGGGGTAAGGTCTCGTACCTAGAAACTTGTTTGTTTCCTGAGGACAACTCCATTTTTTTGGATTTTGATTTGTATATATCTTTTCTTGCTACACCATGATATATTATGGATAATGATATCCTTATTTTGTTAACTGAATGAAAACAGAAGCAGCAATATTTGTTCCACAACGTGATGTCCAACACCTCATTAGAATCCTTTTGCTGGGAATCATTTGATTATAGGATTCTGCAATAGCTTATTTTGTTTCATTTTAGCTGAAGCATGGAACACCATGTTACAGAAAACCAAATTGGGTTTGATAAATTAGTTGGCCATGTCTGATTTTGGTCCAGATATTATCAGATTTCCCTTGTCAGTCAATTGGGGGGTAAACGTAGTCAGTCCTAGATCAACAGCTTCAAAAATTGAAAACACAAAAATTTTATTCAGGATCTTGCTCTGTAACATCTATCACTTGGGGATTTCGTGGATGGTCATGCTTATGATTAAAAAATAATAGGGATGAAAGAGAAAAGAATATTAAGTCAAATAGAAATATTTATAACAATTAGGAAATATATTCAAGAAAAAAACAACATAAATGGCTCACAACCCCTTTTGTAAATAAGTAACATGGAGGACAGACTCTGATGATATATACTTTAGATGTCAACTGTGCTTTTGATGTCTTTTCTTCCTATTCCTGACTTCTTCATATGCCTTGCATATCACTGAGCATAGTATATAGGATTGTCACTGTCATTCTATAATGTTTTTAGCAGAATTCATTTCAAAATTTTGGTGCTAGTTTTTGGAAAACTGAGGCGATTTACGATTTTATTTCAGATAATGGACATTTTACATTTGATCGAGGAGAAATTATTTGGGGATGAATTTGGACTCGGTGAGAAAATCTCTAAAACCTTAAGAAACTTAATTAAGGGAGTTGTGTTTTAAAACATGTAATATGCTTATAACTGAAATCTATATATGCTTATAACTGCTTATTATATCAAAAAAAAAAAAACAACTACAACACCTTTCATGCAACCATGTTCAATAGAGAAAATTTTAAGAAAGGCACACTTAATGGTCTTTCACACAGAGGCATAAGAAATTTTACATGAGGATTAAACATACCTGACTTTAACCAAAGGTCAAGGTCATTATTTTTTCATCTGTTTCTCAACTTTTCTAATAGTTGACTTTAATGCGATCTTAATGGAGGTTTGGGGTGTTATAACTTAATTTTATCCTACAGTATTGTGCTGGAAAAAGATGGGCTTTTTAGTTTTTTTTTATCCCTGTAGCCTTTTGCAATTTGTTTTAGCCTCCATAATTTGTCTATGTAGCCTTGGACCCAGGAAGCTTAGCTTTCCTCATAAACAAGTCCTTTTCAGGGACCTTATAATTTCTGTGTTTAGTTTTTAGTCCCCGAAAGGAGCTGCTTCTAGAGAAAGTTAAGATTCTTGGGTACATGGCTAAATAGTCAAGTTATGAGGACTAAGCTAATTGTAGGAGATCACAGAGGCTATATTTTTTTTTTGTAAAAAACACAAAAATACCCACATATATTAAAAATACAGAGATTTTTAATCACCATGTGAAATTTCAGGAACTTCCTTTATGCGGAACTTAAAGACTTATTTTTTGCTATGAGAATGTTCTTTCATATCTCCAAGATGATGGAAGTTCATACTATTTAGATTCCTCCTCTTTCGCCTTCTTTGATGGACTGAAATCTCTTGATTTTCTGCAAAGGCTTATGTTAATAATCATCAAGCCCATGGATCCAATTGGCCATTAATCACTTGCCAGGATTTGTTAACAATTACATGTCTAAGCTCATGTGATGCAGAAGTCATCTTTGTTTTCTCTAGAGTAGGTAATAGCTTCACAGGATTCAGAAGAAGGGATGTACAAAAATAAATCAAATTCTCTGAACTGATTAGCAGCTGAAAAACCAAATTGAACAGTCTCACTTCTGATGTCATGCCTATCTACATTCTAGTAAATATTGTATCAATATCCACAAATAATAATTACCCGTGTTGACCTTTGAGGGCATAGGCACTAATGAGAATCTGAAGAAATGAGGTGAATAGAATCCCCATCCTCATGTATGTACATAATCTTTCTGCTAGCATAATGCTATTAACCCAAGAAAGAAAATATTCTGTTAACATCATACTTCTCTGTCAATCTGTTTGGAAAAGGCATCTTCTTTTGTAGATGTTATTTGAATCAACAAATTTATAATATTGTTCATGTGCAATTTATTTTGTAACAGATGGATCAATTCGCAGTGGAAGAGATATACTCCTCCAGGTAAAGAGAAATGGTTCATGCCTTAAATTTCCTGTTGGTTGATACTTGATGAATCGATATTGTCCATTGCCACCCACTGCTTATTATTAGTATGCTTCAAAGAGTAGAGAAACACAGAAACAGGGAAGTCACCATCCCTGCAACTTCAAGACAAAGAACTGATCTTAACACAGTAATGTAAAGTAGAATATATGATATGAGAACATGCCAGCAACTTGAATGGTTTCCCCCTCGTTTGGAGATAACACTGATGGAATCAGATCTTTCAAATATTCTGCATCTTTTTTTTATTTCTTAGTTGTGAAGCTAGAATTAAGTAGTCCAATTCACAGGCCTTAATGTGAATTCATGGAAAACTTTGGGCCATACATTAGAATTAAGTAGATCTAATGTCTTCATCTGTAATAATTGGGTGGTGTTGTATAGGCGGGCTTGGCAGTTTTTTGGGGCCTTTTTGTATGCCTACACTTGTACATTCTTTCCCATTTTCATTAATATACTTGTGGTATCATTCACTTAAAAAAAGGTTCAATACCACTTATCAATGATTTTTCTTCTGAATCACTTTTTTAATTGTGGATCATTTCACTGGTTATTTAGGATCAAATTCACATTAAGTAAGTTAGTTTAGTTTAGAAATAAAAAACTTAGCTAGGTTTGGGGATTTAAAAGTAGAAATACTACTCCAATCGGCCTCTGATTTGTTCTAGCACGGTCGGGGTGATGAGTGTGACTTGTGGAAACCGACGGAGTTCAATTCGGACTCCCGGTTTGAGCTCGGCGCTCAAAGTCACAATAAACAAGTTAGTTTAATTTAAAAATAAAAAACTTAGGTTTGTGGGTCCAAAATTAGAAATACTCATCCGATTGGCCTCCGGTTTGTTCCAGCACGGTCGGGGCGATGAGTGTGACTTGTGGAAACCGACGGAGTTCAATTCGGACTCCCGGTTTGAGCTCAACGCTCAAAGTCACAATAAACAAGTTAGTTTAGTTAAGAAATGAAAATTTTAGGTTTGTGGGTCCAAAATTAAAAATACTCATCCGATTGGCCTCCGATTGGTTCCAGCATGGTCGGGGCGATGAGTGTGACTTGTGGAAACCGACGGAGTTCAATTCGGACTCCTGATTTGAGCTTGGCGCTCAAAGTCACAATAAACAAGTTAGTTTAGTTTAGAAATGAAAAACTTAGGTTTGTCGGTCCAAAATTAGAAATACTTATCCGATTGGCCTCCGGGTTGTTCCAGCACGGTCGGGGCGATGAATATGACTTGTGGAAACTAATGGAGTTTAATTCGGACTCCCGGTTTGAGTTCGGTGCTCAAAGTCACAATAAACAAGTTAATTTAGTTTAGAAATGGAAAACTTAGGTTTGAGGGTCCAAAATTAAAAATACTCATCCGATTGACCTCCGGTTTGTTCCAGCACGGTCGGGGCGATGAGTGTGACTTGTGGAAACTAACGGAGTTCAATTCGGACTCCCGGTTTGAGCTCGGCGCTCAAAGTCACAATAAACAAGTTAGTTTAGTTAAGAAATGAAAAACTTAGGTTTGTGGGTCCAAAATTAAAAATACTCATCCGATTGGCCTCCGATTTGTTCCAGCACGGTCGGGGCGATGAGTGTGACTTGTGGAAACCGACGGAGTTCAATTAGAACTCTCGATTTGAGCTCGACGCTCAAAGTCACAATAAACAAGTTAGTTTAGTTTAGAAATAAAAAACTTAGGTTTGTGGGTCCAAAATTAGAAATACTCATCCGATTGGCCTCCGGTTTGTTTCAGCACGGTCGGGGCGATGAGTGTGACTTGTGGAAACTGACGGAGTTCAATTCGGACTCCCGGTTTGAGTTCGGCGCTCAAAGTCACAATAAACAAGTTAATTTAGTTTAGAAATGGAAAACTTAGGTTTGAGGGTCCAAAATTAGAAATACTCATCCGATTGGCCTCCAGTTTGTTCCAGCACGGCCGGGACGATGAGTGTGACTTGTGGAAACTAACGGAGTTCAATTCGAACTCCCGATTTATGTGACAAAAATATATAGTGCGATCAAATTATTGACCGAAAGTGAGTGAATAAAAATTTATGAAATTAAATAATTTATTGCTTATTTATGCTTCTAAAATAAGTTATTATTTATAATAATATTTAATTTTAACTTATTATTGTTATATATGTATTGTAGGTTCCTTCTTCGGGTGGAGTGGGAGGAGACGAGCACGAGGACGAGGATTCATGATTTTTATTTCATTATTATTATTGTTGTAGATATTTTTATTATTGTTGTTGGTATTTTATTATTTTGATGTTGTGGATATTTGTATTCTTATTGTGGACATTTTATTATTTTGAAGTTGTGGACATTTTATTATTGTTGTGTTGTGGATATTTTTATTATTATTGTGTTGTAGATATTTTTATTATTGTTGATGTTGTGGACATTTTATTATTGTTTTGTTGTGGATATTTTTATTATGGACAATTATTATTGTTGTGGATATTATTTATTTTACGCAGGTTATTTTCCTAAAAAAGTATATATTTTAAAAAATATTTAAAAAATAGAGACCGATTAGTGACCGATTATAATCAGTCACTATTCGGTCCCTATTTTAGGGACCGAACTGGGACCGAATGTTTCGGTCCCTAAATAGGGACCGACCTGATTCGGTCCCAGTTCGGTCCCTAAAATAGGGACCGAAGTATTCGGTCGCTATTTAGGGACCGAACTTATTCGGTCCCTATTCGGTCCTTAAAATAGGGACTGAATAGGGACCGAATATTCGGTCCCTATTTAGGGACCGAAACATTCGGTCCCAATTCAGTCCCTATTTTTAGGAACTGAATTGGGACCAACTCAGTTCGGTCCCTAAATAGGGACCGAATATTCGGTCCCTATTCGGTCCCTAAAATAGGGACCGAATAGGGACCACCAGTCCCTAAATAGGGACCGAATTCGGTCCCTATTCGGTCCCTATTAGGGACCGAATAGGGACCGAATAAGTTCGGTCCCTAAATAGGGACCGACCTGATTCAGTCCCTATTCGGTCTCTATTTTAGGGACCGAACTGGGACCGAATCAGTTCGGTCCCTAAATAGGGACCGACCTGATTCGGTCCCTATTCGGTCCCTATTTAGTGACCGAATAGGGACCGAATTCAGTCGGTCACAGATTTGTGACCAGAAGTTCTTGACCGACAAATTCGGTCACTATTCGGTCTCTGAGCTGTTTAGGGACCGAATAGAGACCGAATATTTCGGTCCCTAAAATAGAGACAAGAAGATATAACAATTGAGGAATCGACCTATATCCATGGTGAAGGTACTCTGGAACAACCATGGAGTCGAAGAAGCCACATGGGAACTAGAATTAACCATGAGACGAAACTATCTGGATCTATTCGGTAAGACATTCTTCCTCATATGATCATATGAATTTGGGGACTAAATTCTTTTTAAGTGGGGGAGGATGTAGAAACTCTCAATTCTTTTAATTGAGATAAATAAATTAAATTAAAAAGAAGTGTATATAAATTAAAACTCATTAAGCAAAAACAAGTGATGGGCTTTCCTAAATGATTTATACTTGAGTTATTGGGCCATAAAGCAAAAGCCCAATGATAGATTAGAGATAAATAGGCTTAAATTCGTACCTTAAATATTAATAAATTAAAAAGGTCAAGATAATCATTAATAGGACTCATAAATATCCAAAATAGAGTCCTAACTCTATCCCAACTAGTTGGCCACAGATTATTTAGAGCCCACCCTAAGCCAATAAAGTGATAAATGCAAGGAAAATGGTAGATAATTGTGAAATTCGGAGTTGGAGGAAAGGAAAGAGTTTTGGGAGATTTGGTAACCTAAACATACAAATACATTTCCATCTCGTCCCTAGACAACCCTATTGACCTTCTGAAGCTTGGAGGACGAGGAAGAAAGGCCTTTGGATGAGGAAAGCAAGGAAGAAGAAAGCTTGGAAGGAGCTTCTTCATGTGCATACCCTAGGAACTTAAAGCGCTCAAAGGTAGGCAATCTCTCAAGCAAAAGTAAATTAAACTCGACCCTAGGTAGCTCATAACTCTAGCTAGGGCTGTAAACGGAGCGGATATGAGTTTTCTGTGTCCGCTTCGAATACTTAATCAGATAATTCATATCCGCTCCGAATAAAATTCAGATACGAAGTGGATATCTTAGTCGGATAATATTCAGATTCGAAGCGGATACAGATATTATCCGCTTCAAAAATATGAGACCTGATAAGAGATATTAAGTGGCCTAAAATCAGGATAAAAAATAAATAAATAATTGTAAAATTCTAAAACATATATAAATACCACAAATAATATCTAAATATTCATACAAATAGTATAAAATGAAAATTGAACTACTACTTGACAATTAAGGAACCACTAAGGTTTTCAACATAGTACATAAACATTCATAAATTACATGTCCCACATTTAAATTACATGTCCAAGTTCTCTTAAAGTCCAAAGATAACAGCCATATGACTTTGAAAATACTTATCAACTTCTTCATGCACCATATAATGATGTTGAGCATAAAATTCTGTAAAAAAAAATTGTAAAACATTAGTAGTATTATGAAACAGAACTTAATGATAATAAAAGGAGTAATATTGGTAATATATTCACTCATCCATCTTCAAGATAAATCTTCTACTCTCATGTCCATCATCCACTCAAAGTATGATAGGCGAATGATCTTGTAACATAAACAACACAAAATAAGTATACACAACATATACATACTCAATCAATTCAAGGCGAATCAACACTACAGTCTCCAACACCTTCTTCAATCTCACTGCGAGCTACCTAGAAACACAATGAAAGACAAGAAAATATTCAGTTTATAGTATACGCCGTGAAAGAGAGAGAGACAAAGAGACAGAGGGAGGGCCAAAGGGGGAAGGCTAGGTGAGGGGATGGGAGCAAGAGCCTCCTCTGGCACTGGAAGGGAGAGAGAAAGAGATCCAGAGAGAGAGAGAGATGGATGCCAGAGGGTGAGAGAGAGACAGAGGGAGGGCCGGAGGGGGAAGGCCTAAGGGGGAGATGGATGCCAATTCAAGTGAGAGACTGGAGAGAGAGACAAAGAGACAGAGGGAGGGCCAGAGGGGGAAGGCCAGGTGGGGGGGGGATGGGAACCGGAGCCTCCTATGACACTGGCAGGGAGAGAGAGAGAGAGATCCAGAGAGGGAGAGATGGTTGCCAAAGGGGGAGGCTGGAGAGAGAGACAGAGAGACAGAGGGAGGGCCGGAGGGGGAAGGCCTGGGAGGGAGATGGATGCTGGAGGGGGAAACTGGAGAGAGAGAGAGACAGAGAGACAAAGGGAGGGTCAGAGGGGGAAGGCTTGGGGTGGGGGGGGGGATGGATGCCGAAGGGGGAGAGAGAGATAGAGAGACAGAGGGAGGGCCGGAGGGGGAAGGATAGTCGGAGCCTCCGACACTAGTGGGAGAGAGAGAGAGAGAGAGAGAGAGAGAGAGAGAGAGAGGGCCGGAGGGGGAAGGATAGTCGGAGCCTCTGACACTAGTGGGAGAGAGAGAGAGAGAGAGAGAGAGAGAGAGAGAGAGAGAGAGAGAGAGAGAGAGAGAGAGAGAGAGAGAGAGAGAGAGAGAGAGAGAGAGAGAGGGAGGGGAAGGCCCACTTGCTGCCGTGCAGTGGAGTGGCTGGAGCTGCCGCCAACCACCACGTAGAGGAGTCTCTGTGGTCCCGTACGTGTCGGGGAGGGGCGAGAAGGGGGCGGGCCGAGGGCGTGGCCGTGCCAGGGTGGCGCGATTGGCATTGCCGTGTCTGCAAGGGGCGAGGCCACGAGGGGGCGAGGGGCTGACCGGCCGAGGGCAGGGATGGCGGGCATGGCGGCCAATGGCGAGGATGACGAGGGGAGGAGGGCAATAGTTACGGGATTTTAGATTGCCCTAGGTCGTTTGCCGATTGGATTTGGGGGAGGGGGAGGCAGGGTTTTAGATATGTATAATATTTATATATTAGGTATGGGCCATTAGATCTAAGATCCAATGGCCAGAACTAATCCAGTTTCGGATCAGATCTTAAATGGAGCGGATCTCCTATTTCCGCATCTGCTCCGTTTATTATTCAGATAATATCCGTATTTGAATCTGCTCCGCTGGATATCTTTTAAACGAATACGAATATGCTTAATCGGATACGAATTCGAATCGGATCCGAATAATATCCGGATCCATTTACAGCCCTAATCCTAGCTACGAAAGCCCCTTGTTTTCCCCAATTTCTATCATGACATTTTTTATTATTTCATGCCCAAAGTTCAGTTAAGAACATGTACCCGACCTCTCATGTTCTCTTTAAATCCTTGTGCATACTTAATTTTGTGGCATGAAACTTTTACTGTACATGTATCATGATGTTAGGAACCTTTTGACATGTTTTTCTCCAATTTTTATCAAGTATTCTTGTCGAATTAAACCCCTTTTTACTATTGTGTCATATTTTTTGTTTATTAAGAAATAATCTGTCCATAGCATGCTCTTCCCATGTTGGAAATCTAATTACTCTTTACTGTTGATACATATGCAAGTTTAGTTTCGATTAAAACTGATTTAATGATTTTTCATTGAGTATACAATTTTATATGAATTTTTAAAAGGCCATATGTCAAACCCTTGGAGGACTGAACCGCAACCCAAGGTGACCCATTTTACCTTTTGGGCTCGGCCAGGACCTCTGAGAACGTGACGGCCCGATCGGTCGCGTTCTCAGCCTGGTCACGACACAGTTGTGCATCGCGTCATGAACGTGACGGCTCACCGTCTCGCGTTTTCCTGATTGCCCTAAATCGCGACAGACCTTGACGTTGCGATTATGGACCAATTTCCATGGACGCGACCGGTCACTACGTCGCCTTTCAGTCCATCAATCGATGGTTCTATTTTGATTCACGTGAACACGACAGACCTAACCATCACGATTTGAACGCGACAGGTACCTACATCGCGATTTCACCATATTTCCAGAAACCCTAATTTTTATTTAAACCTTGATATCATCCTATATAATCATAGTTTAAACCCTTGTATCGCTCTGTTATGAACAATAACATCATGTTAATACACTTTGATAATATTCATGTAATTTTATTATTTAAAAGACTTGTGCATGACTCTCGTATGTTATCTTTGATTTTCTTTCACATGCACACACCAAACATGAATTTTTGTCATGAGATCTTACAGAAATTACTCAATAATATATCTGGTAATTAAGTACAATTATTCATATAAATTTCTCTATTATTTTAAATGAGCTTGTCTTTATTTTAATTCGCTCGATTTAATACCATTATCGCGTCCCTCTGCCTTCAAACACTCAAGGCCGGACGGACAAACGTTTCTATACACACTTTCTTGACTTGAACGACCTCTCTGTTAGGAATACTCCTGACTGGACCAGGAACTCGTTGTTCAAGACCTCTGTAAGACTCCTTGGCTTTGGTGAATGTCCATTGCCGACAAGCAAGTTATACCATCAATACCTATATACCCTTAAGGATCAACATGATCCAATGGCTTTAGATTTTTCTCTTATCTTGAGGTCACGCCGGACCTCTAGACTGTGTTCGTAGCACAGCCAGTGGGTGGTTAGTGAATTCTGTCAGACTGTCGGTACACAACTATGCATGTTGTGCAACTATTACTGTCACCTGTTTAATGTTGTTTTACGTGAATTGACCTATAGTTCCCATCAAATCCTTATTCTCTCATCTATTCACATTCTCTCTACAATCTCATCCATTTTTGATTACTCTCATCTATTCTTGGTACTCTATATTAGTCATTTAACTGATTGTCTAAAGATAAAAACATGATCAATGTCTAACAACATTATAAAGGGCCCGATCTGGTCCTGAGAAGTGCGCCTGAAAGTGCTAGTGCCCATGGGAGTTTAATGATCAGAGTGTTCGGCATGATACTCAAGTGCTAGTTATCTCAATAATCTAAAGACAATCAAAGTGCTATCGTGCTATTATACGTGCTATCTCGTTATATGGTCAATTCTGTTATGAACAATAACATCATGTTAATACACTTTGATAATATTCATGTAGTTTTATTATTTAAAAGACTTGTGCATGACTCTCGTATGTTATCTTTGATTTTCTTTCACATGCACACACCAAACATGAATTTTTGTCATGAGATCTTACAGAAATTACTCAATAATATATCTGGTAATTAAGTACAATTATTCATATAAATTTCTCTATTATTTTAAATGAGCTTGTCTTTATTTTAATTCGCTCAATTTAATACCATTATCGCGTCCCTCTGCCTTCAAACACTCAAGGCTGGACGGACAAACATTTCTATACACACTTTCTTGACTTGAACGACCTCTCTGTTAGGAATACTCCTGACTGGACCAGGAACTCGTTGTTCAAGACCTCTGTAAGACTCCTTGGCTTTGGCGAACGTCCATTGCCGACAAGCAAGTTATACCATTAATACCTATATACCCTTAAGGATCAACATGATCCAATGGCTTTAGATTTTTCTCTTATCTGAAGGTCACGCCGGACCTCTAGACTGTGTTCGTAGCACAGCCAGTGGGTGGTTAGTGAATTCTGCCAGATTGCCGGTACACAACTATGCATGTTGTGCAACTATTACTGTCACCTGTTTAATGTTGTTTTACGTGAATTGACCTATAGTTCCCATCAAATCCTTATTCTCTCATCTATTCACATTCTCTCTACAATCTCATCCATTTTTTGATTACTCTCATCTATTCTTGGTACTCTATATTAGTCATTTAACTGATTGTCTAAAGATAAAAACATGATCAATGCCTAACAACATTATAAAGGGCCCAATCTGGTCCTGAGAAGTGCGCCTGAAAGTGCTAGTGCCCATGGGAGTTTAATGATCAGAGTGTTCGGCATGATACTCAAGTGCTAGTTATCTCAATAATCTAAAGACAATCAAAGTGCTATCGTGCTATTATACGTGCTATCTCGTTATATGGCCAATCATTCATTGTGTTAGTTCGTTGAAAAGTACTTATGTTCTTGCTATCATGTGTCATTACTCTCTTGACTATACTTGATCGTTCTCTCTCGTTATCCTGTTATTTCAAGACATTAATCACTTAAAGTATACATATTTTACAAGATATTAAGTCACACTGGACGTTATAGCTCATCCTGTGCTATTTGTTATATATGTTTCAAGTGAGTCTGATGAGGAACACTACACGTATGAGGATGGGGATGAGCAGGCACAAGAGTGACCAGACATTTTGTCAACCAATCAGTTAGTGTTTAGTTAGATAGTTAGTTTATTTTAGTTGGATAAAGTACTCTGAGCCCATAATTTTTTGCTCTGAATTAGTGAATGTAATAGTGTTAGGTGAAATTATCAATAAAAATAGTTTATTTGACATTATTTCAATTTATGTAATAATTTGTTATCTATTTCGCGCTCTATATTATTTATTTAATTAT
The DNA here is from genome assembly GCA_014218235.1 of Colocasia esculenta. Taxonomy (NCBI): domain Eukaryota; kingdom Viridiplantae; phylum Streptophyta; class Magnoliopsida; order Alismatales; family Araceae; genus Colocasia; species Colocasia esculenta. The sequence goes on along the minus strand of CM024755.1, from coordinate 17,614,407 downwards.
TTATCGCTCTGATATTTTGTGTCAAAACGTTACATTAAGTCCTATTTCACAAATATATATATATATATATATATATAATTCGATCTGCTGATGCATGGCTCAAAAAAAAAACATTCTACACATTAATTAGGTTTAAAATAGCCAATCCATTAGTCAAGTACATATTTTTTAATTATTCTTTTGTTAATCAAACTATAAGAACACATACCTCTAATATATTTGAAAAGAAAATAAATATTTTGATGATTCGTCTTACAATATAACTATAGTAAAACTCCTAGTTAAATATTTTGTCACACTTCTTTTATAAATAATATAGGGACAGATTTAAACTTTTTTCACCTAGACGTCCGTAAAGAATAACTTACTAAGCCACTCCTTACATACTCGCCTTGGTGGTCTTGAACTCATTTTTTTCTCTTGTTTCAAACCCAAAACAACCCCATACATGGCCTTCAAGAGCTATAACTTGGAGAAACAGCTAGATTCAAATTATATTTTCTTGCAAAAATACTCCAACAAATTTTGCTTGCAAAACTATCACTCCCATTTTCGTATCGTTTTTAACCTCCTAGTATCAAAAGCACACTTCGGGTTAACATCCATTAGGATGTTGAGAATATTCTATTTACTCAAAACTACATTTTTTGAAGAAAACATATTTAACAAAGTTTTTTTTTAACTGACACACTGCCGTACATAGAAAGCAAGAAACCGATGTAGAGAGAGAGATTTTATGAGATTAACGGTATTTTGGATCTTTCTTAATTTAACCAAGATTGATCAAGAGATATTAATAGAAGACTAACACATGATAACGGGCAGTGCATTTTTGCAGCGAGGATATAGAAAATTATGAAAATATCAGAGACAATTCTGCAAACAAATTTATAAAGTGCATATTTGTGCAAAAAATCCAGAAGAGCATTCCAATACTTCCAAGGAAGGGGCCCATTGTGTGCGTGGGTGTTGGGGATTTGAGAGGTGTGATTGCTCTTATAAGCCCAGCAACTGCAAGTTTTCTATGTACAAAATGCCAGTAAATCTACACGCTATAAAACTGGCCACATTACATAAGAACAAAGTCTCTAGCTCCCTCGTATGCGCCGTTACTAATGCAACTGTGTCAGCAGTGACACTAGCTCTCATGTTGGCAAAAGGAACCCTTGAGTTCTAAACAATATGGTGCTTTGTTTCATAGTCCAAACTGAATGAAGTTGAAAGAGGAATTGAGAAACCATGTACAAATTGGGATCATCCAGTCCTGATTTGAAGAAGAAAAGACCCCAAAATAACATTCACAATTTAGGTGTAGTTTATCCCCCCCCCCCACCCACCCCATTTTTTTTCTGTTATTGCAGATTGGTTAAAAAAACCAGATCACGATCATCCTGCAATGTGAAGAATATTACCTGGAATACAAGACATGAAGAGTTGGGGGCATTCCCATCATGACTTGGATCTGATAAGAGCAACAAACGGGTGAGTTAACTGAGTAGCTTCCTACTTGGTGTCTAAAGAAACCTCAAGCATGTAGATACCTGTCATTAAGCAAAATAATACATGATCAAGAAGGCTGACAAGGATCACTCCAAATTCCCTGCTTATGCATCTTCCCCCTGCGATGGCCAACAAGAAACTTCCAAATTTCCTCCAAGCATTCAGAAATTCTTGAAAGATGAACACCAAGCCTGGCTTCATACTTGTTAAAAGGCGATTTCTTCATAAGGCACGCAGACAGGCGTGCATAATTTTTTCATGAATCTCTATACATAGAATATTTGCCCCACATTTAGTAGACTTTCATGGGGAACATTGAAAATCACACTGTTTTCACGGCAGATCCTCCGAAGGAAAGCATATACATAGTTAACTGCAACTTTCTTGATAAACCCAGAATCTCTCTGTGCCCTGATAATGGTGTTTCCCAAGATATGAACTACCCCAGCATCTCTGCACCTATTCAAGAAGTCCAGCTCTTCTCCCTCTGTCTGGCTCTGGGTTGTCTGACCAGACGACCTCATTATACTGTTGGTCTGTAGAGATGATTGAGCAGGAATGATTGAATCATGTGATGATGAATATGTGATGTCTGTGTCAGAAGAAACTGTATTCCTGTTCCCTTGAATAAGCTCTGCAGATTTCTCAATTTGCTGGCCAAAAATACTATAATCATCTGAATCAGAGCATCCTTCCATCATGGATTCCAAGCGTACAAAAACAGCAAGGCTGTCAAATAGCATTTTCTCAAAGTCATCATCTTTACGGTGGAGATCTTTATACCCATACCTCGCCACACATCTGAACATATGGAAGTTCTTGGGCCCAATCCTTTTCATTAGAAACCTTTCGTCCAGGGGAACTGTGTATACAGGGAGGTACTTTACACAGACAAAGATGAGTACGGAGTGGATGGCAGGAAGGTTGGTTATGAAGTGAGAGAATATACGGGGGACACCACTTGCTAGCTCAGTGTACACAAGGCCTATTCCAGGTACCCGAACCAAACCCAAGCTGGGGCCAAGGCCCAAAATCCAAGCCATGGAAACCCTACTCTGCATCTCAAATTCATAACGTTTCATTGTGCCATAGTGCCAAACATACATTATGATAAGAAAGGCTGCAGCAATGACAAGAGGGACCCAACCTCCTTGGTCTACCTTTAGAAGTACAGATGAAAAGTATGTGAGTTCCACCAGTAATGAGAGGCTTGTGAAGATAGACACCAGAATCCAATGACTACGCCAAACCAGTAGCATGATAGGGATCATGAGGAATGTGGTCACCAGCATAACCACCACCACTGCAGTTCCTGTTACATAGCAACAAGACTATTCAGTGCTGTGGAAAGTATAATGCATGAGTTCATAGACCGAGAGGGAGGGAGGGAGAGAGAGAGAGCAAACAAACACACACACACACACACACACACATATATATATATCTAAATTAACGACATCTGACTGCATAAATCTTCTTCTCCCTTTCTTTTGCAACATTTTTCAGCTGGAGTGCACTGTGACCGCACTTGGATATCATCAGTATTAATGATTGTACCTCTATCCTTCTACTTACAGATGGTATTACATAAGGAGTAGCCACACAGTTGCAGGTCTCCTTTGGATATTATGGGCTAGGCTGGCTTGGCCGCTAAAATGGTCCATTAGAGATACCCAAGAAAGAACTGCCCAGCCTGCTATATTCACAGGCAGGGGATAGGAGTCATCCTCTTGTGCAGCCTCCTCCCTCCAATAATTAAAGGTTATTCCTTGAATGGGCCAAACTCAACCATCCGGGTGTATGGAGGACTCCTTACCCATTGTAGCGTTAACTGCTGTCAGAAACATCCAGCACAGACATACCACCCTACAAACAACTAAGCAGGCTTGTAAAAAAACTGTATGCTCCCTCCCCCCAATGACAAACATATAGTAGCAAGGAATCAGGATAATAATGCTCCCTCCCCCCAGTGACAAACATATAGTAGCAAGGAATCAGGATAATAAGGCTGGACTAAGGTTCCATGGGCCTAAATGGGCTGATCAATGCCATTTTTCACAGAATAAGCCTGGCCTTCACAAGGTCCTTGGCCAAGAAAGGGCTGGCATCTCCATTTCCAGCTTCCTCTGGCTCAGAATTGGCACCACTCCTTGGACATGAGATCAGAATCGGACTGGAAAATCATAATTGATTGATCCCCACCAACAGATCCAATCTTATTTTGGTCAGATCATCTATTTAATTAATTTTAAGAAGGGAATGGTTACTAGATCCTAAGAAAGTTTGGTGTTGCAAATGATATCATTAGTTCACGACACAACTAAGTCATAAAAGAAAAAATTTCATCAGGTATCTTCAAAAATATGTGCAGCACTCTTACCAATAAAATTATCTTATGCAACAAAATTATGGCCTGGGCGCTGATAGAAAGTGTCAGATAAAAAACCATGAAGGCACTACAAAACTCTCAGAATTGACAATAACCATATTGATCCTAATATAAACAGTTCCACAGCTTGAACTCAAAGAGTGCTTTAAGAAACAAAAATAAAGAAATAGCTATGACAAGAGACTCCATGAAGCTTATAGCACCTGCTAACTGGCTATTGGGGTAAGCATCACATGGATAATATTCTCTTTCTAACTTTATGTAGTTATACTTATACCATTCCATTTACTATAATAGCTTATGCCAAATCAGGGACCCAATAACAAACATACAAATTGCAGATGTTATGACTAAAAACTCACCATATGCATTTCCAATCTGACTCTGGTTCTTGAATCCAGCAGTAACACCAATACAAAGAACCATAAGAATCCAGTTCATATCTGGTATATATATCTGCCCCAAAAACTTCTTTGACGTATGAACAACCTTTACTCGTGGAAAACAGCCAAGTGCAAGAGCCTGCTTGATTATTGAAAAAGATGCAGATATTGTTGCTTGACTAGCAACCACAGCTGCAACAGTTGCAATGATAAATGTTGGCCAGTATATGCCATCTGCGTCATGGAATTATCAGAAACTCAAGATGGGATACAATTAGCACAATAACAAAGGCATGAGAATATTCACAAACATACCAGGAATGGAACGATAAAAAACATCAACAACGTGCCCTTTATTCTTCATAATGTATGCTGCTTGTCCCGCATATGCCAGAAGAAGACAAGGAAATACAACAGAAGTAAATGCAATCTGCACAAAAAAATTCCATACAAGCATAAGTTTCAGTCACATCGAAATCAGAAAAAAAAAAATGAAATACAACCTGAATGGCCAGGACTGGAAAATGAGACAGATCAGCAAATAATGCTTCTGTTCCTGCAATGTCAGTCAAAGGAAGCCGCTTGAGGAATTTATAGTTCACTATTCTGTCAGTGCACCAGAGATACAAATATGAGGATTTCTGGGACCTACCTGTAATACTGAGCATTACACCACCAAGTGATGCCCAACTTTTCCGCCCTTTTCTCAAATATCGGACAATATAAACTGGAGAGAAGGCCTTTAAAACTGAACTATCATATTTTAATATATTTAAAAACCCAATCACTCCGATCAAGATAAACCAGAGGAGGACAATAGGAGCAAAAAGCCATCCAACTTTATCAGTTCCATAATGCTGCATGCTGAACAGTCCAACTAGTATTATGACAGCAACAACTATAACCACATCTGTCATGTAAAACAAAAAAATAAATATTTAGAAATGTGCATTTTTTTGTCCATAAAAAGCACCTGATATCAAGCCTATAGGATAATTATGATAAATGCTTACAAGACACTATCTTGAGTAAGAAAACATGTTGGAAAGAACACTCCAAGTCTCCCAGAATGATGCATGGAATGTACACACAACAGGTGACTGACACCATAAGAATAACAACTTGTAATGCACGATATCTAGAGTTGCAGACAATTGAATGTCCCACCACAAGTGACAATAAAAACACAGTTATAAAACTTTTTTGTTTTTAGTCACTCTAATCTTTTGCAATTAGATTTTAGTCCCATAAATTAGCCTAGATAAGCTTGAACCCAAAAAACTGAAGAGTATTAAGTAGTTCCAAAAGTTTACAGGGAGCAAAAACTAAAAAACCCAAAAAAGAAAATTCAGACTTAAGCATAAATGTAGTCTAAGATTATGAAAGTACCATTACTTATCTTGGGGTGATCAACCTTGATGCCGCCAGCTGCTGATAGAACTGCCAGAATAGCATTTTTGTGTCAGAAAAAGGAGTGTCAACACTACTGAATATTTTCATGAAAGCTTACCACAAAAAAGTGATAGCAGGAACAGAAGACTCCATAAAAATATCTAGTATACATGATTATGAAGGCAGTTCCATAAGAAACCCAAGGACTTTGCTTCACAACATAAAAAGGAAAATAGTAAGCTACCAACAGACTATTTCTTATTTCTTAACAAATGGAATTCAACTATTTCCAATGCTTACTGGCAAAGAATGCAATGCGATTAGAAAAGACAATCAGACCCTACCATGCTCAAGAGAAGATGAGGACACATGCATTTAAACTGAAAGGAGGTGCTCTCATCAGGCCTTCAAGGAACAAAAGAAAGATAAGCATTTTTAAGAAGTTCACTACCACATATGAGCACACTAACCAAAGATAAGCTCAGATATTGGAGCACAATGGTTTTGCCCCATTTCTGCTTTCTTTTTGAGAGGAAAACTATGCAGTAGGAACTAGGAAGACAAATGGCACCCATTTGGTGATACGGGAAAGATGTCAGAGAGTGAGAGAATTGGATTAATTTGATATTTTGTTAAGCTAGATTCACAAAATGCAGGCTCCCTCATTTACCAACATTCAACTAATATTAAAAAGACCGACCACATTATCTATCTTTGCTCCATTGTAATAAAGCAATTAATTATATGATTAATCTTTAGCATGTTTTCTCTTCTAAAAATTCATTTCTATTTCTTCTAGAAATAAATACACATAACCCTGAAAACTACCGTATTCTCCTGTTGTTAGGTTCCATTAGTTGAACCCAACTAAGGTTGGGTTAAGAGATAGAAATGACTAATACACCCTCAACTTAAAACCCTCCATGCCTGCATCCCCTCCCTCACTCTTTGCCACTCTTTTTCAGAGTTTTTAGTAAGGGCAATTTTGTCTTTCTAAATTCATTTAACAATCTGTGTTTTAATGGAATATTCCTTAGATTCTGGCGGCTAGCTAACCAAAGGGATATATTCAATGTTTAATCAATATGGGGTACATTTGATGAGGTGAAGATTTCATGAGCATACACAATATTTCCATGTATTCTAGGATACGTCTGTATTTATCTCTTTCTTTTACCTTTCAATGTTGGTCCACATTCCACCTTCATCTTTATCCTTCTTTCACTTTTTAATCATTCTACTACCAACATCTTACAGCCTAATATGCTGGTTATGTCCATCTATATGGTAGCATCACAAAATACATGCTTTTCTGTCTCATAGATAATGTTATACAGGGGGCTGCAGTCATGGTTTGCGGAATCGGCCAATCCCGATCCGGATTGGCCAATTCCAACTCAGAATGGATTGGCCATGGCCAATCGATTCTGAGTTGGAATTGGACACGCCGATCCCTGCCGATTCCAGCCAATCCGATACCCAATCCGATCCTTTTTTCCATGGTTGCTGTGGCTTTCACATTACATTTGAAAACATCTACTTCATCATTTTGATTATAAGCACTACCACACTAGTAAAGAATTTACTATATCAGTACATACTCCTAATTGTTGTCTCTGTTAACTATTATAACATGTCCTTCACTTTTCTTAATTCTGCCAAATGGTAAAGCATTAACCTCCATTTTCTATCCTTCCTGCGGTCCTTAGTTATTTCTCTTATAGGAACTACATGCTCAACTACCACTCAATTGCAACTATTTTTTATCAAAGAATTTGCTCGTCGATGATGAACTTGAATATGTATAGCTAAGAAATCTTCAAGAAGAAACAAATGAGACTTGCAACATCACATACAACCAGCTAGGTGAATTGTTAGTGGAAGCCACTGAGCCAAGAAAATTCAATCATAGACAAGATTAGTTCAACAACAAGAAGCACAACCTTCAATCAATAGTACTACACTTAGGAAGGAGCATCTTGAAGAAGAGGAAAAAACAGAGCTTGACTCAACTCTCAAGTTACTGAAATGGTACTATGCATAAACAACAGAAAGCATAGATGTTTATTCCTGAAAAAAATAAGAATATACAACAAACAGAACATTGACATAAAATCTTGGAGAATGGGGAAGAAGAAAGAGCAAAAAAAATTACCCGATATGGCAGGAGTAAGAATCCCATCTCCAATGACCATACAGGTGCCAATAAGAACAAGAATAAGAAGTGCATTCCGCTTATAAGCATCCGCCTCCAACCATCTCTTTATTTTTGCAGCAAGAGACCTATCATCAAACTTACTACGGCTGTATGTTGTCAACTCTTCATCAGTACGATGCTGGTTAGGAATTGTTTTTACTTTTGCATGCCGACAAAGTAATGAATAGAGGGCAAATGTTCCACCTGAAGAAGGGGACAGGAGGTGAACAATAAAGCACAATGTTAAAACCCTACCAAGAGCATAGCAAATAAATGATACATGAATAAAGTAACAATAAGAAGACACATATCCTCAAGTTTTGACTATGTTTCTCTGCTTGCTTCAGCCCAAGGAAGGCAGAATCGGCCTCCCCAGGGGGAACCCCATAGTCTTCATAAAATTCAGGCCGGATCGGCCAGAATCGGACCGAATCAGTCCGAACTGGATCGGTCAATCCAGATTGGGATCGTCCGATTCCGACAATGAAATTTGTAATTTAAATGGATCCAGCGGGAATCAGCCAGATCGGCTGATCAGGAACCGATTAGCTTGATCCGGCCTGATTAAGGTGGTCGATCCCAAAGGGGACCACCCATGTTACAGAAGCCTTTAGCCCCCGCCCCCGCCCCAACCCTCCCACCCCACCCCTTCATCCCTTCCTCTCCTCTCCTTCTCCCCCATCACCGGACCCCACCGCCACCTTGTTGTTGTTGTTTTTGTTCTTCTTCCTCAAAGTATTCTTCATTCCATGCTCTCTCCTCTTCTTAGTTTTTTGTTTTTTCCATTTTGAAAAGTAGAAATGTGTTTAAGAAGTATGATTTGAGTTGTATGGGTCTATGGGGCTTGGAGAATGGAATATTATTTAGGGTTTGTGAAAATAATCCAAAACCCGCAATTTTTACCTAATTTAGGGTTTAAAAATTAGAATTTTTGTTAATTAGTGTAATTTGAGGTCAATTGAGCCGAATTGTAGCAAGATGTAAAAACAAGGGTGTTTAATTTTGGAAAATTAGACAAAACCTCCAACTTATACCCTATTTAGAGTTTAAAATTGATATTTTTATCTAATTATATAATTAGAGGTCAATTGAGTGTGTTAATCACATAATTGACCCAATTGTGGCATGATATAAAACAAAGGTGCCAAATGTTAATTCGAGGCCAATTGAGTGTGTTAATCACTAATCACTCAATTGACCCAGTTGTGACATGATATAAAACCAAGGGTGTTCAATTTCAGAAAATTAGACAAAACCTCAATTTTTACTCTATTTAGGGTTTAAAAATTGAGACTTTTATCTAATTAGTGGGGATTTTGTCTAATTAGTGTAATTCGAGGTCAATTGAGTGTGTTAATCATTCAATTGAGCCAATTGTGGCATGATATAAAAACAAGGATATTTAATTTCAAAAAATTGGTACAAAGATAATATACATGCAAACTAATCACTGAGTTCCATATTTGTCTTTGCATTGTAACAAGGTTATGACTGACCAAGAGGGAGACAGACTTGGACTTCCAAATAAAGAGATAGACATTGGATGGTGCTACAGGATTATGATTGACCCTACCAAAAAGAGAGTCCAATATCTATATTGTAATAAACAGATGAACAGAGGCGTTTATCGCCTTAAGTAGCACATTGCATTATTGGAGGAAATGTGGCAAAATACAATTTATGTCCCCAAGGGATTGTGAAGGAGATGATGGCATATATGCAGGGGAGAGAAGTACAAAAAGACTTCCAGATTCAACAACAATGATAGTTGCATGAAGAGATTTATGGAACACATGCAAGGAGATACAAAAGCTTAATAAGGGAAAAACCAATTTCCCTTAATGATTCTGATGATGATGATAATGAAAAGAATATGCCATAACAGAAAAAAGATTTCGGAGAAGCATGTCGTCGGAGTCAATGCATGGCTAGAGAGGCAAAAGAGTTGGGGAGAGGCATGAACAGAGGAGAGAGATCAGGATCAACATGTTCAGGAGGAAAAGGTGGTGGCAGAAGTGCATTTTCAGGAATAAGAAGAAGATGCTCTAGATTTTATTTTTTGAGAAGTGGATAGTACCACTGATATTATAAAAGGAAAAGATGTACAAGAAAATGTAAAAAAAAAAAAAGAGGACAGAACCCAAAGCCCCAACAAAAGATGGCAAGATGAGACCTATCAGGGGAGCAAAGAAAGTAAAGCCGAAACCCCCTCAGTTAACCTGCCCATTAGCCGCAAAAGACAACCTTCACACCCAACAAACCCAAGACAAAACACTCATCGGCACTGAGGCCCACCCAACATCATACAGAACCACAAACAAAAGAGTCAAACAATCCTCCAAGACATCTACTGACTGCGCGACTCATCTATGCTTCAGTTATTCAAAGTTCATTCTTGCCAGCCAGATTGGATTTCGCCTTTCTAGTAACATCCGCCACCTATCTACACTTGATCAAAAGCAAAGTAGACTTCAAATCTTTGTTCACACCTTCATCCGAAAAATCGATCAATCTAGCAGTTTTGCTTGTCCGTGTTTCCATGTAGTTCTCAACTTTAGACAGAATATCCATAACTTCACCCTTGGAGAGACTTCCCTTGTCCACCGAAACAGATTTCTCCCTCTGCAAAGCTTCCACAACCTTCTCCATCGTTGCACGTAGATCATCCAACATTGGAGACAGGGCTGGAAGAGCTAATGCCACGAGATTCTCCTCCTCAAGTCCAACAGCCCCATCTGACACAATGGCCTGGAGACAAGAGACAGGGGGATCCAAGAAAAGGTCATTAGATAAAAACGAGAAGGGCAAAAGGTCGTCCTCCCCGTACCCGCTATAGCACCCCTTCCCCCCTCCATCTCCATCGCAGTCACCGGAACCATCACTGCTCGCCTCGCGACCAGCCACCTCAGAAAGACACTCCAAATGAACCGTGGGAGTCACCGGAATCTTCAAAGCAGGGGTTTGCCGCTTACCTCACGTCTCGCCACCACTAAGCGACACTGCAGTCACCATGTTGACCATTGGGTTCTCCAACGAAGATGCTGGCGTCGAAACCAAGCGACTTCCACAACGTCTCAGCCACTTCCGTGAACGGGCTCTCTGTTGACGAGCCCAGCACTTGCCACAGAACGGGAAGAGCCTAGGACAGCAGTCTTGCCCGCAAATTCTGCCACAGAAGGCATCCGGAGGTCATCGTCCGGAGAGCCATTGCGAGGGAGTTCAACCACTGGCAAGGGGGGGAACCATCGTCGTAGCACCGCGAAACAGAGCCGTTGGAGCCACAAAAACCATTGCCGGTGGTCGACGCAAAGAGGGGGGTGGCCTCCTAACCGACAGACATATGCCGAGGCTTCACAACCCTATATTCAAAGTCCGGCAGGGAAGATGACCCTTATCGGGTCCTGACAGTCGGCAACAAATGGGTTTGCAGTTATCGGGTAAGTCTTCGGGTCCTAACTCGGGTTTAGACTGGGATGAACATCTAGGGTGTTCATTTCTTGGTTTGAACCGAAAAATAGAACTGAACCAAACCAAAAAATTCGGTTTGGTTTGGTTCAAAATGTTACAATTTGAATCAATGACCCAAACCAAACCGGATTAACTTCAAATGGTTCGGTTAAACCGAATTAATTTTTAGTGGTTTTTCTTACTGTTGGAGCCACAAAAACCATTGTCGGTGGTCGGCGCAAAGAGGGGGGTGGCCTCCTAACCGACAGACATATGCCGAACTTCACAACCCTACATTCAAAGTCCGGCGGGGAAGATGACCCTTATTGGGTCCTGACAGTCGGCAACAAAAGGGTTTGCAGTTATCGGGTAAGTCTTCGGGTCCTAACTCGGGCTTAGACTGGGACGAACATCTAGGGCTGTTCATTTCTTGGTTTGAACCGAAAAATAGAACTGAACCAAACCAAAAATTTCGGTTTGGTTCGGTTCAAAATGTTAAAATTTGAGTCAATGACCCAAACCAAACCGGATTAACTTTAAATGGTTCGGTTAAACCGAGTTAATTTTTAGTGGTTTTTCTTACTGTTTTTTCCGATCTTTTTATTTTCACTGATTTTTGCAATATTGCTTTTAGTTATTTTTATACCTATATTTTCTTCTAATGGATAACAACTTTTAATTATCTTTCGTTATTTTCTCACTATTTTTTTATTTTACTGTTTTTCTCACTGATTTTAATTTTCACTATTTTCTTACTGGTTTCTATCTTCACTGTTCTTATTTATTTTTATTCTCACTATTTTACTCACTGATTTTATTGTCACTATTTTTCTCACAGATTTTTTTTTCACTTTTTTATCACTGTTTTTTATTCTCATTGGTTTTCTCTCTAAGTTTTATTCCCACTGTTATTCTCACTAATTTTTATTTTTATTAGTTTCTCACTGTTTTTTTTCACTCATTTTATCACTGATTTTGATTCATTCTTTTTATTCTCACTACTTTTATCACTGATTTTTACTCTCACTTATTTTTATTTTCACTATTTTTATCACTGATTTTTATTCCCACTATATATAAATAGTCCAAAAAGAAGCCCAATAGACCCAAACCGATGGACAAAACCGAACAGAACCAAAACAATTAGGTTCGGTTCGGTCCATTTTTTGGTCAGTTCAAGTTGGTTCGGTTCACAAAGAATTTTGATTTGGTTCTAGTTGAACCGAAAATGACTTCAAACCAAACTGAACTAAACCGAACCATGAACAGTCCTACGAACATCGAGCCGGACCACCTAGGCCAGCTGGACCGAGAAGGCGACGGTTCACCGCCGGCTAGCAGTTATCCCCCTCGACTGGTCCAGGCACGTCCGAGAATGCCTAATCCAAATTCAACTAGAGGGAACCCAGACGATTCAAATTCGAATCGCCTACCCAATTGCCATCTTCAACCTTCGAAACATGCAACTGTTGCCCTTGGGGTGGCGGTGGCGCAAATCGAACTTCCTCCTGAAGCAGTTGGCACTGGACGACGAGGATCTCCCCCTTGAATCTTACAATGAACAACGTCAGCAACTCTCCTGGGCTAATCACCAAGATGGAAGCAAGAACCTTAATCCGAGACCCGACCATGGCAAATTGCAAAGAGTCTGGAACCAGCTGACCAAGCCGCCGAACAAGGAATCCCACACCTTCCTCATCACACAGACCTATAGGCAGTCCCTCCAACACCTCTCCAGCTAATAAGCACGGGTGGCCACCTCCAGATATCGAAAATAACCCCCTTAGCCACGAAGAAAGCCGCTTTCACTGCCTTCTTGACCCCTTCCACACAGAAGACACTCCTAGAAACAATTTTGATGCCACCCTACCTACCCCCCAACCTGCCCCAGACAACTCCTCCAACCTCCTTTTGATGGAGTCTTCGTCGGCCTCCCCAGCCAAAAGCGAAATGGCGATGGATTGCTTTCCCCAGGACCTGGGCTGGAAAGCAAGCTCCTCCGGGAGCTCTTCCACCTCCACCACCCTGTTGCTTTTCCATGTCGCCGCCACGTCTTTGTCCACTCCCCTTAGCATGTCAGCGAATTTTCTAGGGCCAGACCATGCTTTGATCAACACCGCTTCCATGGGGGTCTGGGTCCTCAGCCTGAACCTCACCTCCCGAACGTCATCTGCCATAGGTCTGCGTAGGAGAGCGGGACACCATCTCCTGATGTGTCCTCACCTCCCACATCCAAAACAAGTTTGGATGGGAGGATTTCTCCTCCCATGGCCACCCCCGACAGCGACGCCATACTCGAAAGGATCTCTACGGGACCGACCAGCTCCGACAAGCCACCGACTACCTCTCGTGGTGGAGATGTTGCTTGGCCACCTCCAGAGCATCTATCTCTAGAAAAGCTAGAGAGAGAGAGGTTTACACCCTAGTCCATTATTGGGCATGTTTCGATGCTCTGGATTTTATGAGTCTTCACAAATTCCTATGGGTAGATTTTTATATAGAAAACAATCTGCAACACAACCAACTATTAAGCAAGCAATGAAAGGAGTCAAAGTCATAGTTAAAGCATCAAAACATGCAATGAAGAATATAGTGAAATGATTTTTGCATGCAGGAGTCATCCAACCCCTACTTCCAAGCCATGTTGAATTCTATTGAAGAGATAGGTCGAGGATTGAAAGCACCAACCCCTAAAGATATATATAGAAAATATCAGGAAGAAGAAGTTAAAGAGTTGAAAGAATAGGTTGACTCCTTTAAAATAAAAATAGGTTGACTCCTTTAACAGGTTGTAGCATAATGTCTGATGGATGAACAGGGACTATAAGGAAATCTATGATAAACTTCCTTATATATTGCAGTGAGAGTACAACATTCATGAAGTCTATTGATGTAAGTGGACAAGTAAAAAATACAGACTATCTTTTCAAGCTTATGAATAGTTGAAGAGATTTAGAAAGAGATTCAAATTGTGACAGACAACAAAGCTAGCTACAAGACAACAGGTAAGATGTTGATGGACAAAAGAAAACATCTTTATTTGGATTCCTTGTGTTGCACATTCTCTAAATTTGATGTTGGAAGATATTGGAAAAGACAAATATGTTACTAAGCTAGTGTCCAAGGCCCAGATGATCACATCTTTCATTTATGAACATAATAGAATTTTACATATGATGAGAGCATGCAACGATGGACATGACGTCATTCGTCTTGGCCCAACAAGATTTGCCTCCAACTTTGTAGCATTGGAGAGTTTGTACAAGTATAGATATGAGTTGGACACACTCGTTCACAGCACCGATCATTTGGCACATGTTGAGACATTGAGGGATAAATCTAAAGATGTTGCCTATGAGATATCTAGCTTGATTAGAGACCATCGTTTCTTGGAGCGAATCTCTTATTATTTGAAACTGGTTGAGCCACTTGTATAGGTACTCAGAATGTCGGATGGAGAGCAAAAAAGTGGCATCGGATATTTGTACGAGGCAATGCATAAGGCAAAGGAAAGGTTGAAGGCAAAGCACCCCAAGGTATTCCAAAAATGGTGGCATATTATTGACAGGAGATGAGAGTCCACCCTTCACCATGATTTACATGCAGTGGGTAAATGCATTACTTTATACTTTTATTTAATAAATTTTGATATTATAAATTATCATTTTATGTGTGTGTGAATTGATGTAGGGTATTTCTTTAATTTTAAAGAATCAGTTCACCAATTCCATGCAAAATGATGGTGAAGTGCCCAAGCGGGAATAAATGTTATCAGTAGATTAACTAGGAGCACTGACGAGAGCCATGATGCTACAATGGATGTACACCTTTTATAAGTAATTTTCAGCCCCAATTTCTGAAATAATGGAAGTCTAATGATGTTAATTATTTGTTTTGTCAAATAGATAGATTCAAAGTTAAGCTAGACATCTATAGGGATTATGACCTACAACAAGCAGTATAGAGAATGAGTCCTGGTAAATTGATGATCATAAATTAATAGCATGATCCTATAATAGACTAATTACAAATTCTTTCTTTTTTGTGCAGTTAAGTGGTGGATTATACTAGATTACAAGACTGATCAAGCAATCCACTCGCCAGGATCGCAATTAGAGTACTTAGCCAGACAACGTCATCTAGCCAATGTGAAAGGAATTAGAACACTTTCTCACTGATCCATACAAAAGTGAGAAATAGACTAACTGTCACGAAACTAGAGAAGTTGGTCTATTGTCATTACAACGTGAGGCTAAAGGTCAAGTGCATCAAGGAAAAATAGAAAAGATAAGAGCAGAGATTGATGAGCTTGCGTGGCAAGCCATGACCAATAGATACAGCAAAGGATGCAAACACCGTCAGAGTCAATGATGTTGATGATTTGTTGGATGAAGAACACTCAATGATTGCATGCGTGGAAACAAGAGCAATACGGGATGTCCTTGAATTTGACCCTCAAGATCACTCATGGGCAAAAAGAGAGTTAGATGGAGTGGAGACTCGAGATCCAAAACTTAAAGTTAGGGAGGATCCACCTGCTAAAAAGAGACGATGGAACTCTACTTCATAGCCTAAGACATGGTAAGCAATCTCGCGAGAATCTCGGTCTCGACCCCTTCTCGAGAAACAAGAAGGCCGAGATGAGTAGTCAGGGTTAGAATCCTCCTCAGGCAGGGTTGTCAGGATCCCCTTATTTACCTAAATATCATATAAGTAAATGTTAGTATTTATAGTTTCATTTACTTAAGATATTACATGTAAATAAAAAGTACCCCCCATTTGAATCCACTAAAAATATCAAAAAAATCATATCTCTTACCAACAAAAAGTCAACTCTCTTATCTAAGAAGAAAATCGTGATTTTGATGATTCCATCAAAATAACATCTTTCTAATCCCTCGTAATTTGAGCTATCTAAAAATTTCATAATTCAAACAAACTTAATAAAACACTAAAAATTGAAAGTCCATTGAAAAAAAAATCAAACGTGCATATGACTTCTTCAAAGAGCCACTCTCCTACTGACAACAACTAAATCTTAGTCATGGTCCACTGTAATATTCAGATAAATAAGATATTTTGTCATAGGTTCCCATGTCATGAATTAAATTTTTTTATGCTTAAAGTAAAATCCTACGGAGAGAAAAATAAAAATGCACATCCTAAATCCCAATTCCCACACTCTTGTGGTATGATATATGTGAACCTATGTCATCCATGGTTGAGACTTGAGAATGTAAGCAATTATCTATGTTCCTTAAGGAATTATCTATGTCAACATATGTGATCCACACTTTTATGTTATCCTGATCTCCCGAGATCTCTTCTCTTTGACCCTCCCGAGACGAAACCGAGATTCGATATGGCAAACCTTGGCCCGAGACGTCTAGATTGCCTACAAACCAACTTCAATTAAGAAGAGTAGCAACACAAAAAAAGGAGATACAAAATAGTAAGCAAAAAGAAAATCTCACATATATAGAGCAGAAGAAAAGGAGGGTTTTGACTCAAGTAGTCAGTGATGATGATGATGATGAGACACTTCTACCTGAGTCTGAGGTGCCACCTACACGAGCAGCACGACGACCAGTTCATAGTGATGATTCGACACAGAACCCATGTTTATGATGATGATGATGATGATGATGATGATGGGACTACTGTTGGGGCCATAAGAGCAAGAGCTGGTTATGGAGACAGGATACACTGCGCCAAAATTTTTGTTGGGTATAAGGCTTACTACAAGCTATGTGCCAAAAACAAAACATCAAAAAGGTAGAGGACAAGGTCAAGGGGGATATGACAGCCAACAACGTCAAGTAGCCTATGATTGGCCATCTTGGGAACCACACTATGATTCAGGGTCTGCATATACTCCTCTATTTCAATTTCAGCCTCCCATTTTACCATACTCAAATATTAACAGTTCCCCTCTTGAAGCAGTAGGAGTATGGGCACAATGACCTGATACAGATACAAATGAAGCAACAAGTCCATATAAACCTGTAGGGATGCAACAAGTCCATATAAACCTATAGGGATATAGTGCAAAGTTTCATCACAATCTGATGAAAGGTTTAGCTAAACATATACACCAAGAGAGATTCAAAGAAGAATGCATGAAGTAGCAAATTCCCTCTTTGGTTATGGCTTTGAGAATATGTAGATCGATGAAGCGTATGGACAATCAAATGATGTTGATTCATCACGGTTTGGATGGCAATTTCATAATGTTCTTCTTATAATGTAAGCTTCCAAAATCAAAATCAAGACTTCTTCATTTCATGTAAGACATTTTACGTTTCATGTTTATCATAATTATCATTACACTATATAAGTATATATTACATTTCATGTCCAATGTATTGTAATTTGAATGCATGTATGTATTTTTTATATAAAAAAATGTGAAGTTCTTGAATTTTACTGGTTTTTTCTATTTTTCTGAAATTTTCCTGTATTTTCTGATTTCCCCCCCCCCTGATTTTTCACACATTTTACTATATATATAATTCTTTAACCTGGCCAATCCTAAATTCCGGAGGATTGGCCAGATCGCAGATCCGATCCGGATCGAGATCGGCCCAAGCCAATTCCTAGGCCAATCCGGTTCTGTCTTCCATGGCTTCAGTTGTTAGGCTCTGGTGAGCGAGGTTTAAAAACCAGCCATTTGTTTGGAGTTGGACATACTGAATGTGCCTGGTGGCTGGAAACCAGCAAACTGGCCTTTGAACTGACCCTGTTTTAGAAACAGTTTTGAAGTATTGCTAGTTATAAAAGAAGACAGAATATGATGGGCAAGCATTAGGACCTTATCTAGAAACCCCACTTCCTAGAATTTATCAAGGTTAAAGAGTATGACTTTCTCTTGAACTATGCTATGCTAGAGGGATGATGATGCTCAGCTCAACCTCCCTTTGCATCAAGGTAAAGATGCATGTTCGCACCTGGCACACTGACGAAGCCACCGTGAATCAGATTAGAGAATAAGCACTATAAAACACATGATAATGCACATGCCTCCCAACATAAAAAAACAAATAAAAAGAATAGAAACGGACTATGAGTCTATGACTCCTACAAACCCTCAAAAAGAACAAGGATCAGTAGATGTTATCATCCATAGTGAACCAATGTGCCATGATAGAATGTGTTGAAGAATCAAACCTATGTATAATTTGTTACAAAAATATGTTACAGAAACGTAGCATGCACACCAGGCATGATAAATGAGGTACAAGATGGCATCCCCACTCTCACTTGGGAGAGAGGAGAAGAAGGGAGGAGAAAATGCATGCTTTAGTCGAACTAACTTACATAGTTTGTTTGTCACTCTACAAAGCAGAATATAACCAATTTTTTATCCAGATCCATCGCATGGACCAATTGACTGAGCATTTACATAAATGATATGTCTGGAATGTTATCCAGAAAAGAAACAAGTTCCACTTGGAACCAACTCTGGCCTGTGCAGCATAAAATTGGATAGATGGTTCTCACAATATATCCATAACTTATATGCATATGTACATGTATGTACTTAAATATATACGATACACATGCATACATGTATTGTGAATTAGTAAATTCGCATTGGTGCGTTCTCTTTTCTTTTCTTAGCACATAAAACTGAGTTCCATGTACAAAAGCCAAACCATTGACATAAATAATTCACAGCTTACCTTGACCATTATCATTAGCCCGCAATACCACAAAAACATATTTGAGGAGTGGGATAAGAGTTAAAGAGTAGATAATCAAAGAAAGAGCTCCAATCACATCGTCTTCATCATCTACTCCTTTTGGGAACGTATTATAGAAAACATACAATGGCGAAGTGCCCAAGTCTCCAAATACCACTCCAAGACTCTGGAAAGCAAGACGCAGAAGTAACAGTGACGAGAATTTCTGCAAATAAAGGTAACGTGTTAGATAAGACCCAAGCAACTCGTGATCACAACATCCTCTGATATCCTAGATCTGCTCCTCATGAAACCGTAGCAGGATTAGGTAAAATGGGTAAGCGATAGACAGCTGCTATTAACAGCCTTGAAGAAACTTTAGGAATCTAAGCCCGCATTTCCTCAAAAATGAGTTCACGACATCTCTCAGATGAAAATGTCGTGTGATGTGTCCAAGAAAACGGCTCAGGTTATCTGCCAACATGCAATGGAACCTCTATTGGGAAATAGATACAGATCAAGGTACAAAAGAAAAAGGGTTCTTGATCATGCAACCAAAGTCCATACCTTCTCCCGGTACATGTCCCTGAGCCTTCCTGCCTCTTCATCCATGGGTTGATCAAGCTTCTGATCCAGAGCCCACATGCCTCCTTTCGTGCTCTCCTCGTTAGCTTGTGCAGATGCCATCAGGACAAGCTTTAACTTGAATAAAATTTCTTAAACCAGTTCAAAACCCTGGAACCGCAGACAGCAACACCGTCTCACATGGCAGCTGCGCCGAATCAGCAGCTTCACAATGTCAAATTCCCCGAGATCCTGCTTGTGACCCAAAAGGCAAACCAACAATTCTTCGCATCCTCTTGCATGCTAACTGCAGATTCCAAAATAAGAAGCCAATAACAATCTAAGCAAGAGGAACTTCTTCAGAGTGCCCAACAGGCAACAACTGCGCAACTCGGAGTCCCGACCACCAATCTTTAAAAACCCAAATGCGAAATTTTGAGAAAAGCCCACAAAATCCCGCAAAAAAGCACGAGCTTCCGGTGATCAAATATCCAGCGACTGCAAGAGATGCCCCAAGAACGGAGAAGCCACCAGCCAAAACAAAAGGAGAGTAACTCGATGGTTCACCCCAGCTCCGCTGCCAGTAACTCGAGGTTCACCACACCTATAATGCCTGCAGAGGAACCACCTCGGTCCACAGCCGAGCAAGCACCTGCCAGGTGCACATGAAACAAAAGGCAGGTCCCCAGCCGGAGCCCCACACACGGCCGCCACCAGAGCGCGACGAGCACAAAAGAACGGCCCAGTGTCCCCGAAGCCCTCTAGGTTGCAGCAGGCGAGGCGCCAAAGCTGCGGGCGCGTCTGTGACGGTGTTGAGAGGTGTAGAGGTGGTGGTGTGGAGATTGGTTTTGGGACCTTCTTGCTCCAAGTGGAGACGCCACACAGGAGAGAGTTGTTGCAGGCGCGGTGAGAGGGAGGGGGAAGTGGTGGTAGCGGTAGCGAGAAAAAGAGAAGGACAAGAAGAATTCTCTTGTCCTGCCATTGGTGGGTGGGGGGTTTTAGAGAGAGAAAGCAGACAGAGGAGAGAGAGAGAGAGACACCGGTAGCGGTGGTGGGAGGGAGGCGGCCAGGTGGGGATTCTACTTCCCGTGTTTCACACGATAACGACGCCCGAACCTGGCAAGACAGAAAAATCTTCGAAACTTTTGGTAGATAGATGTAATCAAAAAGGTTTGTCACTAACATTAACGAATATAAGTTTCTCGTCAAAATATAATAATAATTAACAATTAAAATTATATATTACTCGGAAACTCATGTCAATTTCTTATTTGTGTAAAAATATCGACTTTTTTGTAATGTTGATGAGTATTTGATCGGAAAACTTTATATGAAGGATATTCTTCGTCAAGAATGTGCACCGTACAATATTAACATAATTTATTTTTTATATACTTGTTATTAAGAATATCTATTAACTGTAGTAATGGTTTCATTTTTTTTTGTGCAAAAGTGAGGCAAGGCACAAGTGAGACAATACACTCACTACATGGTCTGGTTTATTTATTTATTTCTACAAGCACAGCATGTTCTTTATGTGGTCATGGCTCCTCAAGAAGTATGTCCAAAGATACATAGGAGGCGGCGGCTCTACTATGATACAAAGGAAGTTTTGTCCATCTCGGCCTGCCACTATAAAAGCGTATGTTTGAATGCTAGGTGAAAACAACAGTGCCAACTGTGCCATTAATTTTATCTATGCACCACATTTTTTTAAGCCACATCTTCTAGCGGAATGTTGCAACATGTCAGGCACGAGTGTAGAAGAAAACCTACCACAAAGTGGTACACCTTTTCGTGTGTGCAGCTGAAAGATTTTTGGGATGGTGATGGGCACGTGAGGATGGAGAAATAATTACTATATTTGTTTAAGTGTGATTATTATTTATATTTATACAGTGACATGTTAATTTGTGTGACATCACATAAAATATCACATAAGTTAGTGGATAGAGCGGGAGATTTGAGGACAACAGTGGGCGACAACAAGTAGGGGTGAGTAATGGCGGAGGGCGACAAACAACGATAGACGAATTACAAGCGGCATTGAAGGTGGCGGCGAGAAGTTAGAGTGAATTTAAAAATTAAAAGTTTGTGTTTAGAAATATAATATTTAAACTTTAAACTATTATTTTTAGAGTTAAAAATATGAATTAGATTTTTTTTAATAATAATATAGACTCATAATACAAATTTTAGACTCAAAACAATAACTCTTAGGGTTTAAAAACTTTTATAGTAATGAATTTGAACTAATAAATACAAATTAAAAATTAAAAATATTTTTTAAAACTTAAAATTTATCAATTAATTTGTTCAATAATTACTATAGACTCATATTGGACTCAAAAATTATGACTTCGGATGAAGAGTAACTGTCACCTGCCGCCTATCAATCTATATAGCATCATGCATGGTACCACACATATTATCATGTCACTAATAAATATATTTATAAAAGCACAATAAATCCTTCTCACGATAATAAAAGGATGAGGATCAATTGGGCAGGGAAGTTGTTTCAAATTTCAGTCATAAGTTTTATGTTATGGATTGATTAAAACTGGTGATTATGTTTTGCCAAAAAACAGTTCGGCCCTCTTTCTTGGTTAAAAATGGGGGTATATTACTTAATTTTCTTTGACTTGGGTAAGTTAAACCACCCCATATCTTTCTATACTCCCGTTTTTAACCAGAATCTATCGGTTAAACTAACTTTGATACTAAAGTGAAAAAAAGTAATTTAACATTACATATATCACTTTTAACCTGATATCGGGTTAAGTAACTCTTGGTTATTTGAATTAAGAGTTACTTCACCCATTTTGGCCCGCTTTAAAAGTGGATATGGCTTGGGTTAAGGGGAGAGGAGGATTAAAGTGTTTGTGTATTTTGGAAAGAGAGTTTCCTTGACCATGAGAGGTTGGATAGAAATGAAGGTAAGAGAGATAAAAGGGGAATAAACCTACCCAAATAAAAAATTTAACCTCATTTCCACCCATAAGTCCACTTTTGGCCCCACAGTAAAATGACTAATTTTTTAGGTTAAATAACTTCTGAATAAAATAATTAGAGGTTACTTAATCACTTTTCAGAATGAGTCTTTGAAAATGAGTTTGTCACGATTTCTTAAAACCTCGTTTAAAAGGGGGTTATATATCTAACCTAATCGTGAAAGTGAAAAAGTAGCCTAAAGAGGGGTATATCCCTCCCTCATCCAAAGTTGGTCGTACAGTGTAGATCGATCATGTCGTATTATCTGTGATACGGTATGGTACGATACGTACCATATCAATCGGTCGACTAAAAATATCAAGTTGGTCGATCGATTTTCGTCTCTCTTTAAAGATCAAATAGATTATGAGATATGTGCATTATCCTAACATAAATCAGTTGACCAATAAAAAAAATCAGTCGATCAATTTTAAATTTTGATTTGTTAGACGTCTGCGGTGTTCGCTATAAAAATCAGTCAATCGATATACAAAAATCGATCGATCGATCGATTTTACTGTATCATGCTGACCGTGTCGGAATTCGTAAATACCCAAATATGATACGGTATGACTGTATCGTTGCGTATCTACTACGATACACAGCGACACGGCAAACTCTGCCCTCATCCCACCCACTTTTAATTAGTCCTTATTAAAGGATCTGAATGTTTGGGAATAATTTAAGGGGGAAGTCTCTACTAAATTAGACCTCCCATAGGATGATTATTTTTCAAAGAAAATCTTAATTAATGCCTCAACTTAGTTGTGATAGGATTCCAGTGGAGAAAGAAAATGGCTGCGACAAAAAAAAGAGATGAGAACAAAATTAAGATCACCACAAAAGAAGAAACGAATAGTTTTGTTCGTATTTATTTATTTATTATTAAATTTATAAACGAACTAGGCCAATCTGATCTGTCGTTACATTCTTTTTTTTTTTTCTTGTTATAGCCCAGTGGCAGATGCCACTGGGAAACCCCAACTCCACCTCGGGATCAAACCCGGGGTGGGGCGCTCCCACCCCACCCTTGTGTCCATTTTGATTGGTTCCATGCCAACACAAAGGTCAGTAAATTTTGGTTCACCCATTTGTCCAACGTGTCATGTCCGTATAATAAGATTTTTCATGCATTGCACGCAGAACTGTACCACATCAGGATTCTTGCGAACCCTGATGGGTGACTCGAGATGGGTTGGACCCAGAAGAGACCCGATCGGACTCGAACTGGTCAGCTCGAATATAACGGTTTAAAAGCCTTCCCACTTAAAAGTTAAGTAAACAATTTTTAATTGTTCTATATATATTTAGTCCTTCAATTTAACACTCAAATAATATCTAATTAAGATAAAATTTTGAACAAAAGATAATTAGAAGGTGATATATTTTACGATGATTTTAATTTATTTTTTTTATTTTGTGTAGTAAAAAATACTCTAAAAAATAATAAATTGAGTTAATCTCAATATTCTTGTCCCAAAAGTTCTCAAAATTTATATTTTTAAAATCAATATATTTTTTATAATTATAGTGATTTCAGATTCAATCTTATTACCGAAATTCGGTGACGCCTTATTGAGGTACGTGTGATTGCCAGTGAGAGTCACAGTTTCTTTTTAGAATACGCACAACTAGATACATATACATTGTATTAAGGGTGTGATGTATATTATGTCTATATATACTAATATGGCGATAGGGGTTCGTATATGTAGGTTCCGATTATTCCACCACCAAATGAGAACATTATATGAAATCATCTTTAACTATTATTATGTGACATGTAAATTATTTTGAATGATTTTCATAAGTGAAAGTGACACAATGAATTGTTCTCGTAGATGTAGAAGTTGAGAAATTGTGAAGATGACAATATAAGAATTATATTTGGTTTGTAAGAAATGATGATTGCATCCTCAATATGTTTGTGTATGTGTAAGAGATAATTTTGATATGTTTGTGTATGGTGTTTGTTGAATATTAGATGATCATGTTGGATTAACATGGATAGCTAAATTGAGTTTTTTTGATATTTTTTAGTCTCTCTAATGTTCTTATATTTTATTTATTTTTTTAAAATTTATCCATTTTAGATATTGATCTGATCACAAATAAAAAAAATATCAAATAAACTTCTTCCCCACCTCACCTTATCGATATACCGTACTGTAGTGATATTTTATTAAAATTTCTCCACATAAACAGAATATTCGCACATATTAGCACATTTCCTTAGTCACGACAAACACACAATTTCATCGGCAACATTGGTATAATTGCAACATGTGAAATCCCAAATAAGATTTGTCGTGTCGAGTGACTCGATCATATCGAATTTATTCTGATATGATACAGATCAAAATATAAGATAATTTTATTATACAAATAATAATAATATACAATATAAGTAATAAAATAGATCGAATTGAATTAATTACATTATTTTTAATAATATTTTTGAAATGTAAATTTTAATCATTTAATGATTAAGAATTTATTTTTTCTTCCTCTAATTATCAAACAAGTAAAATAGATTTTAAATTGTGTAAAAGTAGATTTTAAGAGAGAGGAGAAAGATAAAGAGAAAAAATAAAATGATGATGTGTTAGATTTGATATTTTAAAACTAATGTAAGAGAATTTTTTAAGAGATTTAAAATTAGACAAATTAATTAGGAGTCTCTATCAGATTTTTAATTTATTTGTTAGTCCCTAATAGAGTTGTAACTCATTATAATTAGTATTATCACCTGTTACAGTATACGTTAAGTTCTGTTACAGTAAGAATCTCCCCGTTAAAATCAAAAATTCTAATTAATTTATCTTTTAAAATTTTTTAAAAATAAAATTTCTAAAAATATTACCAAACAATGTCAAAAACTCGCCGAACCGTTAACATGGTGAGACGCGACAGTGCCAGGACAAACCTTGATCAGCAAAGCAAAAAAAAAAAAAAAAGAGGGGTGGGGGCGCCGTCACTCGACAGCAGGCTTTTCGGAAACGCCAGGGGAGAGAGGGCAGGACACGTGCACTTTCACCGGTCGTCTCAACTAACCATGTCGTTATTATTTTATTTTATTTTGTTAGGTTCCGTATTCCACTGAGCTCCCTTTTTCCAGACATCTCTGTATTTTTTAATCATTTTTTAGGTGAATCATCTGTTGAACAGACACGAGGGACCGCACCGGGGATCTATTCCGTACCACCTATCACGTGCTGCGACAGCTGGCGGGGACGGGGACCACCAGACGACTCGTGGGGTCCACCGGCATCTACAACCTGGAATTTAAATAAAAAGTTATGCCCAATTAACTGCTCCCGGCCCCGTCCCTCTCCCATCCCTATAAATTCTTTTTTTAAATAAGATATTGTAATCTCTTAATAATTATATATCTACATGAAAATACCGTGCCAGTATTTATAAAAAAAATTCTAATTTGTATTTTAAATAGATTATTTCTTCTATAAAGAGCAATTAACCAAAAGTAAAACTTGAATCAGCATTCTCGTGGAGATGGATGACGGTTACCGGGCTCAATAACTAAAAGTCTAATTTGAGAAGAGAGAGAATTTATTTGAGTTTATCAATCTTGGGTTTGACAAGATAGTTTATATCTCAATTTCTTAGATCTAAATAGAGTTATTAGCTTTAATAATTCTATCTTGTCAAACCCAAAATCTTGATAAGGCATAAGGGTACTTACTCAACGTTTATGATGATCTTGAAATCATGGTTGACTCCTTTCACTAGAACTAGTATGGTATAATATACCACATCGTGTCTAGAGATTTATGGTCTCTAGACATATTCGGCTCGGTCGTCATTGTCCATTGCTTCAAGTGAGAGATAGGGAGGACTATAGGAGGGCCTCAGGCACTAGTATGAGGGAGTGAAAGATGCAAAGACAATGAGTGGGAGCTCTTGTAAGTGGAGGAGGGGGTGCATCAAAAATCATCGTAGGGGGTTTCCCCCCCTTGGCACCAATACAAGAGGGTGAGATGTGTAGAGAGAGAGAGAGAGAGAGAGAGAGAGTGGGACATGACTGCGGGTGGGAGGGTGCATCAGAGATCACCACGGGTGCTCGATGTGGCCATCTTGTATGTGGTAAATGTCGAGGGCCTTCTTGCTCATGTGGCAGCAGATGTTGTTAGGGGCATCTCCCCATGTCATCAGATTGTTGCAACAAGTCAGCTTGTACAAGTTCAACTACAACGTTGACGAACCTAGATCCTATACGGCCACCCAATACGTCTTCGCCTCCTTCTCTTCCTCCTCTAGTTTGTACAACACGAATCACCTAGGCACCCTGACCAGTAGTGGCAGACCTACCTTATGTCTAGTGAGGTCACATGACTCCACTCGATTTTCAAAACTCTATTGAAGGGTTAAAAATTTTCTATTATGTTAATTTTGATTGAGATTTTTTTCAAAGGGAGTGACCCACCTGTAATGGCCAGCTCTCGCTCAGTACGATTATACCAACCAACATCGGATAAGAACGAGACATTACAAGGGAGAAGACCCCAACAATAGTCACATAAATTGAGTTATACACAAATAGAGAAAAATATTACAGCGAAAAATAAACAACTCTTATTCCATCAACTTTATAATCTACATACCACTGTCTATATTGTCCAAGTAAAGAAAATAACATAACATAACATACTCATTATATAGCCAGTCTCTAAGTACAATAAGTCAAAAATCTAAATTACAATCAATTCCACATACTAAGCACTATGTTAGAAGTCTTTAACAACTCTAATCTTCATGCTATGAGTCAAATCTCGCTAACTCGTCGACTTCTAAGTCTCTTGAAATGTTAGCAAAAGTGAGTCTATGTAATAGACTCAGCAAGCAACTTAGAATCACAAATCACACACTTACCACACATGCTTTCTAACAAGTTAAACACTTTCCTATCTATCACATTCACATTAATTTACTAGCAAATAACAATTTAATTAACACACGCTCATACTCATGCTATAACATTAAACATGGATGACTTAAACATGAAATTATTAAACAAAACTATGCTAACACATGTATAACAAGATTACTAACATGATTAACGTGAAATCACTAACATGGAGCATTCACATTCATACTTACTCTTTCTTTTATACATGCACATGCTTATACTTTTTCTTGCACATTACACTAACACATGGCTTACATTAACACTTATATTATCACATGGTCATGGTTAACTTAATGAACTAAACATGGATAGCATGAAACACATGGTATCATTAACATGCTTAATATAACACTTATAACATGATATTATTAACATGCTCATAAAATAATCACTAACTCATAGTCATAATTGAAACATACTTCTACACATGCCACCAAACATGATATCATGATTATCATTTATCATGAAACATAATAACACATGCACTCTTACTTTTACTTTCACACACATTTATTCTTTCACTTGTCACATTCACATTCACTTACACTTACACTTATTTTCACATGGCTTTCATGTTTCACATTCACGATCACATAACATTTTCACTTTGCACATACTACGTGCCACATTCACATATCACTTTTCACTTACACATTCAAATATTCACATTAACATTCACACAAAACGAGATATAGTCCAAATTATCACTGGAAAGATCACACGATCACATACATATACTTAATCACCAGGCAAAGCGATCAAATTTTGGTTATTGCGCAGAATCGGGAGAAGTCCTCTCTGCTATTATCAGTCGAACTTGTCCATCTCCAGGATTTCACACGACCCGTTGCTTTAGTTATCACATAACATGATTGAGTCTTTTCGTACACTACAAGAAAAAGTGCCTTTAGAGACCGATATTTTCGGTCTCTATTCGGTCACTAATCTGTCACTAATGGCTCCAGAGACCGAATAGTGACCGAATAGCGATCGAAAATGTCGGTGAAGAATTTTTTGTCACAAATCTGTGACCGAAAAAGGTCGGTCACTAATCAGTCGCTGATAGTGCCCGATTAGTGACCGAATACTTTCGGTCGCTGATAGCCGTCGTCAACAATTGAAAATATCAGTCACTATTTCGGTCACTAAAATAGTCACCGAATAGTGACTGATCACATTCAGTCACTACCACGGTCATTAATATAGAGACTGCGTTAGTGGCCGAATATATCGGTCTCTATTAGAGACCGAAAGGATTCAATCGCTATTTTGGTCCCTAAAACAGTGACCGATTGATCGGTCAACAATATCAGTCACCAATCGGTCACTGTTTTAGTGACCGAAATAGCTACCGAATCCTTTCAGTCACTAATCGGTCTCTATATTTTTAATTTTTTTATTATATATTTATTTTTTTAAGAAAATAACTTGTTAAAAAACTACAAATCCACAACAATAACATCATCCACAACAATAATAAATGTCCACAATAATAATAAAAATGTCCACAACACTAATAAAAATGTCCACAATATTACATAACAATGAAATGAAAATCATGAATCCTCGTTCTCGTCCACGTGCTCGTCCTCGTCTCCTCCTACACCACCCGATGAAGGAACCTACAATACATATATAACAATAATAAGTTAAATTTAAATACTACTATAAGCAATAAATTATTTAAATTTTTAGATTTCATTCACTCAATTTTAAACTAAATTAACTAGCTTAATGTGAATTTGAGTGTCGAACTCAAACTGGGAGTCTGAATTGAATCCGTCAGTTTTCACAAGTCACAACCATCGCCCTGGCCGTGTTGGAAAAAATTGGAGGTCAATCGGATTAGTATTTCTAATTTTAGAGCTTCAAACCTAAGTTCTTCATTTTTAAACTAAACTAACTTACTTAATGTGAATTTGAGCGTCGAGCTCAAACCGGGAGTCCGAATTGAACCCCGTCAGTTTTCACAAGTCACACTCATCGCCCCGACCGTGGTGGAACAAACCGGAGGCCAATCAGATTAGTATTTGTAATTTTGGACCCCCAAACCTAGCTAAGTTCTTCCTTTTTAAACTAAAGTAACTTGCTTAAGATGAATTTGAGCATCAAACTCAAACCGGGAGTCCGAATTGAATCCCGTCAGTTTTCACAAGTCACAATCGTTGCTCTGGCCGTGCTGGAACAAACCGGAGGCCAATCGGATTAGTATTTCTAATTTTGGACACCCAAACTTAAGTTTTTCAGTTTTAAACTAAAGTAATTTGCTTAATGTGAATTTGAGCGTCGAGCTCAAACTGGGAGTCCGAATTCAACCCCGTCAGTGACCACAAGTCACACTCATCACCCCGACCGTGCTGGAACAAATCGGAGGCCAATTGGATTAGTATTTCTAATTTTGAACCCCCAAACCTAGCTAAGTTCTTCCTTTTTAAACTAAACTAACTTGCTTAAGATGAATTTGAGCGTCGAGCTCAAACCGGTAATCTAAATTGAACTCTGTTAGTTTTCACAAGTCACAATCATTGCCCTGGCCGTGCTGGAAAAAAT
The DNA here is from genome assembly GCA_014218235.1 of Colocasia esculenta. Lineage (NCBI taxonomy): Eukaryota > Viridiplantae > Streptophyta > Magnoliopsida > Alismatales > Araceae > Colocasia > Colocasia esculenta. Next base: position 17,584,382 of record CM024755.1, on the reverse strand, counting down.
CGGAGGCCAATCGGATTAGTATTTCTAATTTTGGACCCCAAAACCTAAGTTCTTCATTTTTAAACTAAACTAACTTGCTTAATGTGAATTTGAGCGTCGAGCTCAAACCGGGAGTTCGAATTGAACCCCGTGAGTTTTCACAAGTCACACTCATTGCCCTGACCGTGCTGGAACAAACCGGAGGCCGATCAGATTAGTATTTCTAATTTTGGACCCCTAAACCTAGCTAAGTTCTTCCTTTTTTAACTAAACTAACTTGCTTAATGTGAATTTGAGCGTCGAGCTCAAACCGGGAGCCCGAATTGAACCCCGTCAGTTTTCACAAGTCACACTCATCGCCCTGACCGTGCTGGAACAAACCGGAGGCCGATCGGATTAGTATTTCTAATTTTGGATCCTCAAACCTAGCTAAGTTCTTCCTTTTTTAACTAAACTAACTTGCTTAATGTGAATTTGAGCGTCGAGCTCAAACCGGCAGTCCGCATTGAACCCCGTCAGTTTTCACAAGTCACACTCATCGCCCCGACCATGCTGGAACAAATCGAAGGTCGATCAGATTAGTATTTCTAATTTTAGACCCCCAAACCTAGCTAAGTTCTTCCTTTTTTAACTAAACTAACTTACTTAATGTGAATTTGAGTGTCGAGCTCAAATCGGGAGTCCGAATTGAACCCCGTCAGTTTTCACAAGTCACACTCATCGCCCCGACCGTGCTGGAACAAACCGAAGGCCGATCGGATTAGTATTTCTAATTTTGGACCCCCACACATAAGTTCTTCAATTTTAAACTAAAGTAATTTGCTTAATGTGAATTTGAGCGTCAAGCTCAAACCGGGAGTCCGAATTCAACCCCGCCAGTGACCACAAGTCACAATCATCGCCCCGACCATGCTGGAACAAACCAGAGGCCAATCGGATTAGTATTTCTAATTTTGGACCCCCAAACCTAAGTTCTTCATTTTAAAACTAAACTGACTTTGCTTAAGATGAATTTGAGCGTCGATTAAACTAAACTAAACTTAAACTAACTTGACTGTTAAAATAGAAAAGCTAAAATAAAATCAATTTACTCACATGAGGGGCCTGTGCTGATGTCGATGGTACTGCCTGAGGAGGAATGCTGACCTGGGAGAGGGCCTGGGAGATAGCCTGGTAGAGGGCCTGGGAGAGCTGGGCATGGACTGCGTCGGACACCTGCGTTTGCATCGTCTGGACCAGACGAGTCTCCATTGTCTGGGCCAGACGAGTCTCCATCGTCTGGGCCAGACGAGACTCCAAACCAGATATCGTATCTACAATGAAGCCCATCATCTCACTAGGAGAAGTACCTGGAGCACTAGGTGTGGTGAATGCACTAGTCTATGAGGATGAACTCGAGCCGCCAGATAACACCCTGCTCATGTCCATGCTGTGCCCAAAACCATACACATGGCCTTTCTTTGGGGCACCAGATGCCGCAGCCCATACCTCAGGATCTAACTACGGTTGCTCCTCCTTCCCGACGTACTTCTCTGTCATTTGTTGGCTATACGACTCTTGCAAAAAAAATTTTTTTTTTGACAATGTAATATTAATCTGTAACGAGAAAAATTAAATAGTGAATACCTTGTAAATACTTACCGCAACCTCTCGGGCTTTGTCGCTAATGTACTGATCCGTTCCCTTTTTCTTATGTATTTTATCAAACACCTCCTGAAATGTCGGAGGCCGTTTTAGCTCCTTTTCCTATTTCATAGAAAAACATGACATAAATGAGTACCTATATGAAAATAAGATATCACAAACGGACATATTACTTACCAATCTAGACTGATGGGTCGCAAAGGAGACGAACCCACTTGTATGCATGTTGGCCTCTGGATTGGCAGCCCGATTCACTTTCATTGTTGTGGAGGTTTGTTGCCATCTCTCTGCAGCCCATATATTGCACAGAATTTCCCAGTAGTCTCTCCTCATCCATGTCGGTGCCCGCTCCCTCCAAAGAGTCGGGGTCTGCACTCTGAGAAACTTTCTGTGCATTTTTCCTCTCATTATACAACAAATGCTTAAAATTTGATCAGGCGGTCATCGTCCATACTAATCGAGACCGTGCCTCGTCCGAACGACGTGTGAATCGATGATTGCTTTATACAGATAAGAGTTATTTAATTGAATGTAGGAATAAGAAAATAAATAAATTATAATAAGAAATTACATACCGTGAACATCTGATACAACAACTCTTGGACCTCCATCGAGAAATCATTGAATCTATGAATAGGCCCAGGATAGTGTGCCTGAATTGTTCTTGTGATGAATTGAGGCGCTTGGACGGGCTCTATTTTATTACTGTAATTATGTAACTTGTTAGTATGAATTTATAAACTAAATATACCTCCTTAATAAAAGATACATATAAGTTTATTACGTACCCATTGATCCACACCTCCCGCAGAGTGCTGTCATAAAAACTGCCTCCCCCCTCCTGGAGACTAACAGCATCCTCTGGCACCAGACCTGGACAAAAATGCATAACGACATAAGTAATGTACAAGAATATAACAAATGACTATACAAATACCCTGAAATTTAAATATACATACCTACTACTGTATGAGGAGAAGGTGTAGACTGACCCGAGCCTGTAACATTTTAATGGCATAAGAATCAATGCATAATGAAAGTACAACTTTAAATATACATACCTGCTGCTACAGGAGGAGACACAGAGGAAGGACCAGCAGATGTAACAAGAATATATGGCATAAATAATGAGGAGGTGTAAACTCACCCGAACCTGTAAAAATTTTATGGCATAAGGATCAATGCACAATGAAAGTAGAACTTTAAATATACATACCTGCTGCTACAGGAGGAGACACAGAGGAAGGAACAACAGCTGTAACACGAATATATGGCATTAATAATATGTATAAATAATGACTATACAAATACTTGTAAATTGAAATATACATACCTGGTACTCTAGGATGAGGAGGTGTAAACTCACCCGAACCTGTAAGAATTTTATGGCATAAGGATCAATGCACAATGAAAGTAGAACTTTAAATATACATACTTGCTGCTACAGGAGGAGGGACAGACGAAGAACCAGAACCTATAACAATTTTAATGTCATTAATAAAATGTATAAATAGTACACAAAGAAAAATACACTAGAAAAATATACATACCTGATGCCGCCAACAAACCCCTCCCAAAATTGGAGTCCGATCGTGCTCCACGCACCATATCTTCATAGGGAACATAAAAAATTAATGTTCATTAGTCAATTACTTATATTGAAAGTGGGCTACTTTAAATATACTAAACAGATGTGAAAAAAATCTACCCATTTTTAAATGATATCCATTTCCTCCTCAGATGATGACGATATATCTAATTCAGCCCCATTTTCATCATCATCTTCACATTCATCACTGATATATTCCTCCTCATCATCAGAACTTTCACATTCAATATATGTTCGCCTTCCACTACTCCCTTTTATCTCACGTGGATCGACTTTTTCGACCTCATTTCCTTTAGACAAGGAAATTAGCGCTTCAGATTCTTCTTCTCCAATATGAGTTGTCAACTCTACATTTTCAACCAAGTCTTCTTGAATGAATTCTGCGTTGACCTCTTCAGGTGTCTGATCAGTCATGTCCAATTCATAATCAGAGAATAGTCTTGACTTAACTCTGCAAACTACCCACCAATCATTTCGTTCTTTGTTTGTAGATGATGGATAGCTTGTATAGTACACCTGCTGGGCTTGTGTGGCTAAAATGAATGGCTCATAAGTATTCAATTTCGACTTATGTTTAAGCTCGACAATCCCATGCATTGTGTCATTTCGAATGGAATTCGGATCAAACCAATGATACTTAAACAAGAATATATGATTGTCATGTCCTAGATATTGCAACTGTAAGATCTCCTTTATAATACCATAGTAGTTATATTCACTTTCATTGTATGTACTTCCTTTAACATATACGCCACTATTCATGGTAGATTTACTATACCCATAGCCTTTTGTATGAAATCTATACCCATTCACAATAAATCCAGGATAGTTCTGTGCAATTTTCGATGGGCCATAGGCTATCTGACGAACTCTTTCATCAATAATTAAACCTTGTTCAACCTGCGTATAGAGAAGACTAGTTAAAAAGTGAAAATAACTTATCTTGAATACTCTTTGACCATGTACACTTACGCGTTTTCTTAGCCATAAGGCCAATGACTTCTCTCGTTCTTTTTCAACCTCATAATCAGTGAGATGTGGATTTCTTTGAATTATTTCTGAATCAAATTGTCTGCAATATGAATAGAAGACCACCTTCAATAGCTAGAATAAGGGCAAAGAAGTTATATACACAATAAATTGTGAGTTTAGCACTTACTCAACATAACACTCTAGCTCAGCACAATTGAAAAGAATATATATCTCTGCGGCGCATAACTCTCTGTCATCCAGCATACGAGTTGAAGAACGTCCGAAGGCACGTCCAGGATGATTAAATATGGAGAGTCGATCTGAACACACAGATTCCCCCCATCATCATTACATGGAGGTTGAGTACGACGAGTTTGTATGTCTGCTTCAAAGTACATCGAACAAAAGTTTGAGATTTCCTCCATAATGTATGCCTCAGCAATAGAACCCTCCACTTTTGCTTTATTTCGGACTTTCATTTTGAGGTCATGCATACACCTACATCAACAATGTACAAGACAAATAGGAAACATATCATATATAAGATGCAATTCTAAGAAGAAAAAAGTTAATATTTGCATATACCTCTCAAATGGATACATCCATCTATATTGTACTAGCCCTCCGACTTTAGCTTCATATGGTAGATGTACGAGTAAATGCTTCATCGAATCGAAGAATGCAGGCGGAAATATCTTCTCCAACTTGCATACGATGGTGACCACATTCTGTTCGATAGTTTGCACATCCTCAAGCCTGAGTTCTGATGCACACAGAATCGTGAAAAATCGACTCAGCTCAGACAATGCTCCCCATAGAGGCTTCGGCAACATGTCACGAAATGCAATAGGTAGCAACCTTTGCATGAACACATGGTAGTCATGACTCTTCATTCTATATATTTTTCCCTCACTGACATTGACAGAACGAGTAATATTAGACACATAACCGTCAGGAAATCTCAACTGTTTCATCCAGTGACACACTTCTTTTACTTGTCCTCCTCCAAGCACATAAACTGCTTTTGGTTTAATTGATTTCCCATTTACTTCAACAAGTTCTAACTCTGGACGTTTACAAAGCATGGACAAGTCCAAACGTGCATTCCCGTTGTCTTTTGTTTTACCTTTTATGTCCATAACGGTGTTGAACACATTATCAAAGACATTTTTCTCGATATGCATCATGTCTAGATTGTGCCGCACAATAAGAGTCGACCAATAAGGTAGCTCCCAGAAAATGCTTCTCTTCACTCAGTTGTGCTCCTTCCCAAAACCTAAAAGGTGTCGAGTACTGCCCATCAGTTGTGTGATATCTGGCAAATTTTCTACACGTGCTGCCATATGATGACCGGACAACCTCTCGAATATAACTTCATCTCGTTCCATTCTGTTCTTTAGGAATGCATCTTTTTATCTTCTGAAATGGTGATCAGCTGCTAAAAACTGTCGATGGCAATCAAACCAGTAGGACTTCCCACCATGTTTAAGTACAAATGATTTGGTATTATCCATACAATAAGGACATGCTAGCCTCCCATGTGTGCTCCAACCAGATAGCATTCCATATGCATGAAAATCACTTATCGTCCACATCAATGCTCCCCTCATGGTGAAATTTTACTTTCTAGATGCATCATAAGTGTAACACCCTCCTCTAACCGCACACACACACACACACACACACACACACATATACATATCACATAACTCTAGATTGGAAGAGGGGTTACACTGACAAATTTCGTTATGGGCAGACAAATCCGTGTAATGCACAAGACCGGCAAACCATTCCATAAAGGCATCTTTGAAAGTACTATACATTAACAGAATAACTAGGTATTATCACCCATTAATTACATAAAGTCAAGCTTTCTCTCTATAGACTCTTAACAATACAACAAAATCTCTAAAAAAAACTACTAAACTATGCTATTTTTCTTCATATCTTCTTCATCACCTGCAGAATTGTGAATCATCTGTAGCTGAGATTGCACTTACTTCCAATCTGAAAGGGGTGGAGGAAAGAAAGGCATGAGTCAGAGGACTCAGTAGGTGAAAGTAAGCGTAAAGATAGTAGTTTCAATTGTAGAACTAAGTGAGTATTCAGAAAGTGTGTATATTGATCAAATCATACTTGCTCATGAACTTCATACTTAACATAAATATATAGCCCAAGTTGGTTTCATAACGGGAACGAATCTCATAACAGAAGTCACATATGTCTTACAAAAATTCAGATCATAACTTGATTCGGAAATGAATTCGACAGGCATCATACTGCTCTCAAGAGGTTAATAAATAACGTAAATACATCCTCAGTGCCTAGACAATTCCAGCACCTTGGATCTTGTTCATTGCGCAAGAACGGGGTTAGTACCCACCATCGTCAGTCCATTGACTTGGATTTACCTACAAACTGTCGCCCACAGCTGATCACAAGTGACTGGTGCTACCACAAGTGATCCTAAACCCTCTTTGAAGAGAGCACTGTCTTCAAATCATAAGTTATATTTCATGAGCACAATAGGGATAGAAATTCAAAAGATATTTTATTGAATGAGTAATCAAATCATCTTGGTCATAGAGTAGTTTAAAATCCAAGGAAATGAGGTAAACGACTCATAGGGTCAATAGCATAGTGAATCTTCAAGGAATGGGACAAGAATTAGTGCTGAAAACACAACAGGACTGTATCTGTCGACAGCCAGAAGGTGGCTGTCAACAAGTACTACTTTCCAGAACCATATTTCTAGGATTTGGATTGTGCCTGTCAACAGGCAAGGGTCATCTGTCGACAGGTCAGGATCCTCGATCGACAGATGAGACCTATTTGTCGACAGGTACTGATTTTTCAGAAGTTCTAGGTTCTGTGAACTTGAGGCCTGTCGACAGGTACTTCATGTCTGTCGACATCCGTTGGTTCCACTTCCAGAAATGGTGTAACTACAGTTCTAAGGGACTTATCTATGAAACCAATGAACATATACATGAATCATGTCAAATAGTAGGACCTATTTCTAGCCTTCACTACTGATTTACAGGTTGAACAAGATGACACATGAGACTACAACCTACACATGTCTGGCTAGAACTCAACATGACATGATACTGGGAGAATAGCTCCTACAACAACAGCTATAAAGGAGGATTCCTACATGATAGTAACATAATACCAGAGGTATTCAAGGAGTCAAACGAAAGCTTGAAGGTACAAACATGTATACATAAGATGTACACACTAATCCAAGATAGGTTGACAAGTTCAAAGGCTACATGTGTGTAGTTATGAGCTTTTTAGCAGGGGTAGAAGATGAAGGTATGAAGAGAGGATAGAATCCTACAGACATACATACTAAAACATGATTACAAGAGATGAACTCATAATTCTTAAGATGGCTTACAAGGTTGGAAAACAAGTATATATGTGGACATGAACTTTTAGCAAAGGTAGGAGACAAAGATTGAGAAATGAAATGAGAATCCTACCAGTACATAAGTCTATACCTAAAGACATGAGTGTCAATTTAGAGACATGGACCCCAAGGAAACGAAGTAATTAAAAGGGCTTACCGAACCTCATGACAACACAAAATCAAAGTGGATACTTGAACTCCAAGACTTTAAAGGAAGGAGAAGTAAGAGAGGAAGACAAGAAGAAAGAGTGAATCCTACAACAACACTTGATGCACACAAGCTTCTAGAGGTACTTACAGAAATCAGACAAGAGCTTGAAAACTTGAACACTTAAACAATAAGTTTTATAGTATGTTTAGGGGTAAGAGTAAGAGAGGAAGGAAAAGAATCCTACCAGATCTTGGAAGGTGACACTTTTCACTCCGATGGAGTCACAACCAGCAGCAAGGTGAAGAAACCAAGGTTGTTACCGGAAGTCCACCAGCAGCTACACCCAGCAACAATTCCAACAACAGCTCGAGCAGGTACAAGAGGTGCAAGAAGGGAATAACCAGCAGTTCCAGCTACACACTAACTGTGGAGCCTTGCAAATACAGCAACAACACAATAGCAGGAATGGAATCGGAAAGATGGGTACGAAGGCCACTGAAGTGCTTTTATAGCCTTCAACACACATCATGCACAGCGGCACGTCGCCCTTGATGTGTCACAGTAAAAGCCATGAGGCTTTACCATTTGACACGAATAACATGCACAACCTACGGTTTACAGCTATGGGTTAACGTGTGGAGCTTTCACTTAGGTGAGGTGGCCTTTCTAGCACTTCACACGTAGGCAACCCAAATTTCCTAGAAAATCCCCACCGTAATTGGAGCATATATCAGCTGGCCCATTGAACCTTATGTAAACATATTCAAATGATGCCCATTTGTGTTGAAATTTCAACCATAGGCTAATGTAAAGGTTTTACAAATTATGGTGATTTTAGTTTAATTTTTAGAATTTATTTTCCACTGGGTGAAAAATCACCCGGAAAATAGTTGCGTCGGGTTAATCTCGAAATCCGTATGTCAACAAATCCGGATATTTAAATTTCTGATATCACCACATTTTTCTGGAAATTATGATATTTTGGATTTCATTTTCGTTACAGAATTCCGGTGTCGCCCTGTCGGAGCGCGCACCTCTGAGTACAACATTAGAATAATATTAATTACTATCAATTACTTCTAAATTAAAGTTAATTACACCTCATAAAAGTAGTTATATTTAACAATCTAATTATTCACAGTTTTCTAGTAAATAGAATTTTCGGGGTGTTACAATAAGTATTGACCCCCTCAGTCCATAATAATTTCAATTCATCAATTAAGGGTCTGAGATAGATGTCTATATTTTTTGTAGGACTTTTCAGACCAGGAATCAATAAGGACAGGAACAAATTCTCTCACTTCATGCACATGCTCGAAAGAAGGTTATATGGTGTCACGAACACTGGCCAGTTGGAGTAGGAAGCAACTGAACCTCCAAATGGATTGAATCCGTCAGTGCACAAACCAAGCCTCATATTACGCGACTCCCTTGAGAAGATAGGATGAGCATGGCTGAAATGAGTCCAAGCTTCGCCATCTCCAGGATGAGTCATAATATCCTCGTCCCGACGTACTCTTTCTGCGTGCCACCTCATATGTCGAGCTGTCTTTAAAGACATATACATCCGCTGCAGTCTGGCTGTAAGGGGGAAATATTGCAATGACGCATAAGGTATATCATTTCTCCTAGAATTGGCCCCTCTTTTAGGTTTAAACCTATCATGATGGCAAACTGAACATGATACCTTATCTGCATCCTCTTTGTCATACAACATACAATGATTAGGACATCTATTTTCACATATCCAAGTCCTAAATCATTGACCATCTTCTTGGCACGATAAAAATTTGGAGGCAGCTTCTCATCTCGAGGTAACATTCTCCTGATGATAAGGAGGAGACGATCAAAGCAATTCTCACTTATATGAAATTCAGATTTCAAGTTCAGCAACTGTGACACCGCTGACAATCGAGTGTGTTTTGACAACCATCCCACAATGGCTCATCAACATCCTTAAGTAATTGATAGAATCTTTCGGCTCCTTTGTTCGGCACGTCTTCAGCATGTTAGTTATGGATGTCCTCAAGCCAATCATAACTTGTACAATCTTGTTCTTTGATAATAATAATAAGGCTTTTATATTCATTATGTGTAATTCGTTTATCGTTTCATTATGAAGTCCATGAATATACGCAATGGATATTAATTATGATGAGATCATAACAATGAGATTATATCCTTTAAACGTATATTTTAATTGTTCCTAGTCGGAGGATATTCAAGAAGGACATTGAATATCCGGTTAGACTAGTATAGATTGCACCTGCTCATATGATGAGGGTGACTGGTCTCATAGTCACTTGTGTGGAGACACTAAGGTGAATCTGTAGGTGCTCATTGGAGAATGAGTTCACTGAACTGATCCGTTATGAATCGCTGGATGGTAATGTTACCTACTGTCAACCAGCTAGATTCATTGTCACAGTGGCGTGATTGGTCCTTAGACCTGAGACACCAAGGACACCTTGTTGGTGGACTTCTAGGTTTTGACCTTGACTTATAGATCTCTAGCCATGAGGTCTTAATCAGTTAAGTGATCGGATCTAGCGGAATACCCTCGAAGGTGATTGTGTGGTCAATATGGGATTGCTCGCTCTCGGTAATAGGAGAGTGAATGCTCTAGGGAAGGATGCCTGATAGTCCCTGGCCAGGGCAAGACTACTTATCAGAAAAGGAGTTTTCTGATATAGTTATGCGGCATCTAAACCAAGTGAGTACACACATTAGGGTTTGACGGTTGACCATACCCTAAGTGCACTCGGGAGCATTGTACGAGAGAAGGATTATAGTCACGTGGTAACTGATGACACAAAAGGTTCCTTGAATGGGTTGCTGAACCCCAATGCTTTCCAGGATCAAGTGGTGTTGCTTGGCACCCAACTTGATTGGAAGCCCGGTCAATTATCGTGAGACGATAATTGATTGTGTCATTAATTAATATGAGATGTTAATTAATTACCATAAGTCAATAAAGAGTTATTGAGCTTAATGGGCTGAAAACTGGACTAGCAGTTGGGCCTAGAGGGTCACACGCATAAGAGTTCCGAGCAGACTGGGCAAGGTGTTCTTTATAGACAATGACTGGGTTTTTGTGAAAAACCGCGGTGTCTATAAATATACGCTGAGAGTTAAACCCTGGGCCAAGCTCCAGGCTTAACCCTGGCCGCCCCCTCCTCTCTCTCTCCCAGGGCGCCCCCCATCCTCTCTCTCCTCTCTCCTGCACATGGTGGAGCTGAGATCCGGGAGACGCGTGGAGAACGAGGAGATCCCGTCTGCGTCCGGAGCTCGCGTGGATACGTCTAGAGGCCGGACACTTGAACGGCTTGAAGCACCGGCGCCTCCTGCGCCACCTCCTCCCCGGATTCGGGAGTTACGCAACCCCGCAAAGGTAAGATGAGATCTGCCTGTGCGTGGTTTCACCGTTTTAAAGTTCGATTCCGACGGCCGGAAACGATATCTACCTGAGGGATTCGCGTTTCCGCTGCGCTCTGTACGAAACCTTACAGTGGTATCAGAGCCAGGTTGCTGGTACGTTCGGAATCGGCGTCTCTGTATGATATTTCATGTTTTTTGTCGATTCACGTTATGCATAAGTCGCCATGTTTGAAGTGTTCGTGGGTCGCACATGAGATGTGCACTTGCCGCTTGGTACGTGGAAGGTGTTCCTGGTATCAAGGGCTTCGCGGAGAACCCCTCGTGCCATCGTTTGGCCACCCGTGGAGGTCGTACGGGCGCCTGCAAAGTGCCGCCGTCGCACTGGCTTCTTGGACAGTCCAAGAAGTGGCGATTTGCAGGTTTATAGGGTTTTTCTGGGGGGTTTTCTGGGTGCCCAGGGCGAAGGGCGGCGACGTGCGGCGCCGGCGGCGCCGTCCGCGGCCGCCCGGGGCGGCGCGATGCCCCCCCTCCGCCGCGGCCCTGCGAACCAGGGCGGCGGCGGCCTAGGGCTCGCCCTCGGGCGCGCCCTAGCGGGCGGAAGGGGCGACCCCGCGGGTCGCCCCCGCGGCCCTGGGTCCGGGTGACTTACCCGGACCAGGGCGGGGGGCCCCCCGGGCCACCCGCGCAGGTGGCCCGCGCGCCCCACCGGATCCGGTCCCCTTCCTCCTTTTTAATTTTAAAAAAATTGTTTTAAATTGTTTTTAAATTGTTTAAAAACATTTAAACAGGTTTTAAAATCCCAGAAAATTCTGAAAATTATTTTGAGAGTTTTAAAGGTGTTTAGATCTCTGTAAATTAATTTTCAGTTGTTTGACCCAATGCTTAATTAGTTTAAGGAAATCTAAAATTGTTTTAGTTATTCCTACTATCTAATTAAAGCATGTTAATTGATTTAGAAATGTGATTTTTAAATTAATTAACTTTACATCTTGGCGACTTCATGCAGTAACGATGAATGACATTATCTAATGTTGATTAGATGTAATCCATGTTAGCTAAATTGTTTAGTTAAATGGTTTTCAAAATATAGTTATTATATTTGTGAAGTAAAATATTTCAGAAGTAATTATGTGATAATTGCTTGTTGATGCATGTGATGTGTGTGGATGGATGGTCATGGACTTAGATTTCATGTGATGAATGTTATGGTTAATGGCAAATGATGTAATTTATGAGGACTGCATGCCTCCCTCTCTCCCTCTATTAAATCCGGGTTGTACATTCTATCTCCCTCCTGTTATGTACTCCCCTTGACTTGTTCAAGGTTTCTTATTATTATCTGATGTACATTTATGGGCCTGCGAGCCCAATTTAATATTACTTGAATTATAAGAAGCGGATTGGCGGAGATGGAGGAGAGTACCATGCAGGACCTTCATGGAGATAAAGTTACATCAAGCTAAAGCATCAGATGCAGAAATGCCATTTGTTCACCATTTTTGTGGATTACCAACTGGCTCTGGTAATGCCACTCTAGGTTAAAGTCCATGATCATCCATCATCTTTCTCATGTATTTGATATGTGTGGAAGTGCTATGATATATATATTAAATATATGATATTCCAAAATTCTATATATCAATAGCATGCAGATATAGAGACCAAGATAAAAATGTCAAAATCCCTCTCGTTCAAACTTTAAGCCGTAGCGTAATCATTTAGATGAATTACGTGGCCCTCCATCATTATAGTTTTAGGATTGCCATTAGATCGGGCAAGTTGGTTGTGCTATCCACAAGGCTTGTCAAGTCTAATGACAGACTAAAACTATGCATGATGATGCCTTAAAGGGGGTAGGGACGGTGTAGCTTTGTTGTGCTATCCACAAAGGGCTACATCCAAATCTATGCTCGTTACGTAATGATGGTATTGCTTAGACGGATTAATGACTTGTTGTGCTATCCACAAGGTCATTAAAATTCAGGGGAAAATAAGATCGGATATTGCAAGAGTTGCAAGTGTCAAGGGTTTGACCGCTTTCAGATCATAGTATGGTTTGTTGGCCATCCACAAGATCATGCTATGAGTCTGTGAGATTCTGATCCCCACTAGGAGACCGTCGGTGTCTCCCATTCTGTATATCTGAGGGTTATACAGTCTATCGGAAAATAGTGGGAGGCTAATCTTGATTAAAGTCCTAATCTAGATTTAATTGTTATTATGAACATCGCTTATTGTCTTTACATTTCCTTATAGGCAAAAATGTCGTCAGGTAACCCACTCCGTGGCATACTGGATGCCAACAGATTGACAGGCCCGAACTACTCGGATTGCTCAGAAACCTGAAGATTGTCGCAGGTCTGAGCGCATTGCCTATGTCCTGGAAGGGGAGGATCCCAGCTGAAACCACCCCTTGATGCACTGAAGGGGAAAACGCTTGAGTTTGCGGAAGTGGAAGGAGGATTCCACTCTGGCCCAATGCTACATGCTTGCCTCAATGAGCAATGAGTTGCAAAAGGCAGCATGAGAACCATGGATGCTAGATCCATCATGCAGCACTTGCAAGAGCTCTTTGAAGAGCAGAGCAGGGTGGAGAGATATGAGATATCCAAGGCCCTGTTCAGAGCTCGCATGCAGAGGGGTCTTCAGTACAGACTCATGTTGTAACGTCGCGTGCTTTCGGATCCATGCGGATCATGTGTGTGTTTGTTTTGTAGGACGTTTGTGAGGCCATTGTGAGCTAGTTGTATGGAATGTGTAATGTGAATGTGTGGTTTGAGCAGTGAAGAGCAGGGTTGGTCCTGAAATGAAACGGACCTGCTGCTGTTCAGTTGGAGTTGGCGGCCAGGGGTGGGCCGTTGACTGGTTGACGTCCAAGTGAGTGGACTTGACTTCTTGAACTTGGCGGCAGTAGGTGGTACTTGGGGGGGGGGGGAAGAGGAGGAGGGGCGATAGGGGAGGGCTGGAGGAGGACAGGGGGTCGCAGGGGAGAGGGGGGGGGGCCTTCCGGAGGGTGGGGGGGAGGAGGAGGGCACGCAGGGGAGGGGGGGGGGGGTTCCGACAACAGTTGGGGGGGGGGAGAGGAGGGGGGCGGCGGACGGGGTGTCTAGTGGGGGGGGAGTAGGGGGGGGTAGGGGGGTGGGCGCACGCAGGGGAGGGGGGCTTCCAGCGGGGTGGTGGGGTGGGGGGGGGGGAGGAGGAGGTGGCGGCACAGGAGAGGGGGGTTACCTCCAGGCGAGCGGCAGCGGCGGCGTTGTTGGGTGCCAGAGGCCGAGGCCGACGAGCTCGGGTGGTGCCAGGGGCGACGGCGACGACTGTAACACCCCGAAAATTTTATTTCCTAAAAAATGTGAATAATTTGATGATTAAATATACCTATCTCATGAGATGTAATTAGTCTTATTTTAGGACTTATTGGAGATAATAATGATATTTCAATGTCGTACTTAGAGGTGCGCGCTTCGACAGGGGCGACAATGAAAAAACTGTAACGAAATAAAATCCAGAACACCCTAATTCTTAGAAAAATATGGTGATATCAGAAATAAAATATCCAGAATTGTTTACCTACGGATTTCGAGATTAAGCGACGCAACTATTTTTTCAGCAATTTTTTACCAGTGAAAAATAAATTCTAAAAATTAACACTAAAATCACCATAATTTTTAAAACTATTACATTGCGTTATGGTGAATTTTTAATACAACCAGATCTCGTTTGAAATACATTTACATAGTGATTATTGGGCCAGTTGAATTATAGGCTATTTACGGAATTGATTTTTGGATTTATCTCTGCTTACGCAACATGGCTACGTAAGCCCATGTTATTGCAACTAAACAACCTTACACTTAGTTATAAGGTGTAAGCCCAGTACACCCAATGGGAGCTTGCATGCTAAACGTGTCCTCAGGTGGTTAAGGAGGTTTTACCCCCAACACCTGTGGGCCTACGTGCCCTTGTGCATGGAAAGGCTTGGGCTCTAAAAACCATCCCCGTAACTAGCATGCTAACCTTTCCAACGCAATCCTCCGCTGGCTTTTCTTCCTGTTCTTGCACCTTTCCTCAGTTCCTGTTATTGTGTCCTCCTACTGCCAGCTCTCTTGCTCCTGTTTTTCCCCTGCTAGTTTTCAGTTATATACCTGAGCATGCCTTGTGTTTCATTATCACTGTTTCAAGCTTACCGTCCTGCATTTAACTGTGCCTCTTTGTTATCTGTTCTGCCATTGTCTTGGCTATCATGTATTCACCATTTGAATTGAGGATTGAATCCTACTGGGCTAGTTAGCTCATCAAATCCTACTTTTTCAGGTATCTACAGTTCTAGAAGGTGGGACAATCGGGATATGTGGTGTGGAAGGACCCAACCATGACGACATTTTTTTTTGAGATTGAAATTTGAAATCTTTAATTATTCATAGGATGACAGTTATCAAATTTTTATTTAGTAGAGCTCCTTAGCAATTTACTGCTCAATCAATTTAAATTTTACTCTTTATTCTCGTGCGTTCACTTTCCGGCATTTATATTATATTAAATGACGGGACCGTGACAGAATGGTATCAGAGCATTGGTTGAGGATTCAAATAGTTATGGTCTTCAACATCCTGTAGTGACCTGTGGAATGGTAGAAAGCCTGAGGTTAAGCTAGATAGGTAAAGTTGGATATAGATTGTATTGAGTATGAAAGGAATATCTAGAGGTAGGATTCCTTCTTTCCTCCTTCTTACATTCTCGCTTCTTATTCCTGCTCAAGAACCTCATGTTTTAAAGTGTTTTACCCTATACACAACTTGTCCTCAATTCTGGAAACAACCGTAGAAGTGTTGTTCCATTCCTTGTAATCATGTCTTAGCTAAAGTTTGTGTTATGACTCAAGCATACTATGAAACTCATCTCATTAGAAGTAAGAAAATGTTCAGGAGTGTTACACTTTTAGTTGTCATCTTTCCTTAGATTTCCATGCCACAGATATCCCTGTTGTTTTACTTGTTTTTCCTTATGAAATATGGTGTTTAGAACTGGAAATAAGACCATTTAGATGTTGTTAATCATGTAAGGATTCGTAGAAACACATGGTAAATTTTCTATGGTAGTTTTACCACTTCCTAAAAGTTTAGACCTCATATATCGACAACCACACTTACCTGTCGACCAGGTATTCCTGCTTCCAGAACCCAGAATTCTAGAAAAATTCAAGTTGATGTCGACAG